>CAJVRI010000163.1:0-424187 GCA_911649635.1 Poeciliopsis gracilis | reverse complement strand
CATAGAGTGACAGTCAAGATCTCAGAATAAAAAGCTGCAGACTGTATACTCTGCCACAGATTGGGTGTGGCATGGATCATTACGCTGCCATGTTGGGTACAGCAATTTCTTTGAGCTTACGAAGGCATGATACTGCAAAATGCAAAACTGCTTAAACACATAAGGAGAGATATGGCTTGGAAACAACCTGATAGCACCAAGAGGTACAAGAGATGCTGGTGATTCTGTGATCCTGATTTTTATCTTTTAAACTGAGGGCTGGCAGGTGGTGGGGTCTGTGACACTGTCACACATGCACACACACAAAAAACACACATCCCATATAGCACATTCCCAGTGAGTGTGCATATTCCCAGTCCCCATACACACACTCACTCTCTAGAGAAACTAAAATACTTTCAATTAGACACGCCACAGAGCACCTGGGATGGGACCTGGAGCAAAGACACACACTTGCTCACAGTTGCTCAGACAGAAGTGCAGAAATGTGTGCACTGAAGGAACCAGAGTAGATTCTCGTTTAAGAGTCAGCGATGTGGAAAAGAAACATCTGGCAGGGCGGGGAAATAAGCGGAGAATGAAGCAAACAACTCTAAGACACATTTTTCTGCGGAAATAATGATACAAAAATTCCTGCATGAGCCTGTCAAAATGCTCATAAAGTATGTCAAAGCCAGATTTCATGAGCATTTTAGAAAATGATACCTTGTCAGTGTGATGGCCAAATCTATGGCCACACCCTGATGTCAAAAAACGATGGGGGCCAGGGCTCAGTAAGCTTGAGGGCTGATTGGATTACACCATTAGTTCCTGCTGGCAGGGGGATATGGTAGTTATGTTTAGATAAGTTTTGTATTTAAGTAAACATTAGTATTTAAAGTTTATTTTTGATTTTCATCTTCAGTCTAGCCAAACTTAGCTGTACTATTTGTTTTTGTGTTATTTGTATTCTTTTAGTTACCCCTATTGTGTCTTGGTCTGATCAGCCAGTATAAAAACCCCTGTGTATCATTTCTTTGTTAGGTCAATTATGTTTGTTTGCGCAGCTAGTTTGCTTACACTTTTGTCTGAGTTCAGTTTTGTTTCTTTGACCTCTTTTTATGAGCTCAGTTTATGTTTTGCCATTTATGATTTTTGGGTTAAAAATAAAAACCCTATTTTTTCTAAATGTATCATGTGACTCCTCCTGTTTATTAACTCGGTGCATCACAGTCAGTAATGCACATGCATATAGTGCCTCACCTACAGACCAGCATTTTCAAATTTTGTCACAACCTCAAAGAAGCCTCATTGGGTTTTCTCATTCACAAAATTGTTTTTTGTGACAAGTTAACAGAAAATCTCACATAATTATGAAGTGGAAAGAAAATTATGCATTGTTTTCAAACCCCTCCCTTTTGCTCTAAGCCCTTAATAAAATCTAGTGCAATCGGTTGTTTTCGAAATTAACCTAATAATAAATGACATTCTGCTATTTGTAAGTTAAGCTCAGAATAAAAGCAGAAGTTCTGTGAAGGACAAAATAATAAATTAAGCCCTCTATGACAGCATGGACTCCCTTCTTCAATTTGCCACAAGCAAATTAAAATACACAACAAATATGCAAAATAACAGGTGCTGGTCAGATGAGACTGAAACTGATCTCTGATTTTTATGGTGTGAAGAAAAAATGATGATGGCAGAATTATGCTGCAGGGATGATTTTCTTCAACAAGAGTAGGAAGGCTGCTCAGTATTGACAGAAAGATGGATTAAAACAAGGCACAGAAGAAGATTCTTGAACTTCTTCCGTTCAAAGAGAAGTCAAGGTTGTTTTCAAATCAATCCAGTATGTACAAAAGAGGGATTCTTTTACACATATGTACATAAGACTCAAACAAAATTCTAGTAACTTGAAGTCTGATTGGTAAATGGCAAGAATAAAAAGTTCAGTGGGTGGAATGCTGGATATTAAAACAGGCCAACCTAGTATTCAATACCACGATTTCTTACCCAGTTTCTTACCCAGTTCAAAAGTATTCTCATGACTTTTTTGTGTTTCTTCTTTACTTTCTTTTCATGAAGGTTTCATAAAGGTTTGTGTTTGCTGACGTCAGCAGACTACTTTAAAGGTGTTGATAAATTCCACTCCGACTTCTGAGGGTCACACAGTGACAAGCCCTCCTTGATGGAGGGAGAGGAAAAAAGCATGAACTGAAAAAATGGGGCGAGGACAAATTTCAGACACCAGGAGAAGCTCCTGATGGAAACGTAATCAAATTCAGACAAACCTTCTTCCAATCACGAGACCAGTGTAATCAAGCCCAGACTCTTACCCATCCTCTGCACACACACGTCCTCTCAGACACAGGCACACATACACAAAGTAAATCATAATGGTTATGAAAGGATGTGAGGTTAAATTACCATGTATTACCTTAGGTTTTTTCTGTGATGTTATTTCGTCGAGGGTTTATCTTGTCAACTCTTCTGGCCTATTCAGTTACAATATGGTATGAGCACTTGAGAAAATAACCTATCTGTCCTGAGCTTTATTTTCTTGAACCAGTACAAGAAAAGTTATTTATATTACCAAACTACCAAAGACTAAAAGGACATCTTTACAAACCTTTTAAATTTTGTGATTTTCAGAAATTTGAGGTCCGGTTTCAGGTCAAAGTTCCAAACTTTGCAATTGGATACTAAACAAATATTTTCTAATACAATTATGTTTTTGGATTCTCAGGCAGAACAGGAAATACTTAAATACAATACCACATAAATCTGGAAATATTTTCAAACTGTATTTGAACCCTGTGTAATACACTTCACAGGCATATAAAAGCATATCAAGCTTAGGCTCATCAAACTTAGCTCAATGAAACTAAGCTGAGAGAAGAAATTTGGAGGTACCTTGGAGGTCAGAAAAAAAAAATCCATTCTGATGAAGATATCAGTTGTAAAGAAGTGAAACAATCTTAAACGTTTTTCCGTAATAATTTTTTCTGATATCAGTGAAGTAAATCATTGAAATTGGAAACCTGTTGCTACAAACTGAGCACTTTGCACCCCTATTGGTGGTTTCTATAGTTTCTAAAAGTAGAATATGAGACAGCTCTTTCAAATATCAGGCTCCTCTCCTGTGGAACCAGCTCTAAGCTTAAAACTTTTTTTTTTTTTTGACAAAGCCTATTGCTAGAACGGCAACAAGACCAAGCTAAAATAAAAATGTATCCAGTTCTTACTATCAATTTTTTTTTTTTTTTGTAATTTCTTTCTCATGTTGCCACATGCTCTTCTGGGAGGAGGGATTGCTGCAAAGTCTACAACTTAATCAAACTGGCTGGGTTTCCTTAGATAAGTAACTTTTTACCAGCTGGCAAAACTGAATCAAATATCCCATCAAATTTGATTGTAATTGATTGTGAAACTGCCTGGACTGATTTGAAAACAAATAGGATATGTTAGAGCTACACTGCTCTAATTGGTCTGATTTACAAATCTACACAGACCTTTGCTACTGTGAAAGGAACAGCCAGACAAGCACAATCTCTTCAGTATGACTGACTATTATAATTGACAGGTCCATATGTGTGGTTCAGTGTGTAACAGAGAGAAAGAGGTTATTGCAGGTATCCATGAAGCTCAATTAATTGCAGCTGGGGTCTTCATACCCCTTCAAAAGAAAAACCCTGAGGCCATTAGTTTCTCTAATGCAAACACAGAGGCACCATGAATCAACTGGTGTGCTGTATCATCCTATAAGCTTATAAGAGCAACACTTTGATGGTAAACCCTCCCTCTTATTAAGTGTCAAATATCAAATCTGATAGGATTTGAGTTTTCTGTGTCTGTGTCTCAGTGTTGTCCTGTCTCCCCTTGACTATTATCAAATCTGACAGGATTTGAGTTTTCTGTGTATTTTGAGCTTTCTGTATTGTTGCACGTCCTTCTAGCCAGTCTGTTTGTTCATTCGTAAAACCAGATGCTACCAGTGCTGTCTGCTCTGCTGTGCTGCCAAGTTTGTGGACTATTTTTGGATTGTGCCTTGGACTGTGTCACTTTGGATAATTCTCATCATTAAAATTGTCTTCTTACTGCTACCTGGGTAATGCTGCATTTCCCTCACCACCATTCACCACACATCATAGCAAAATCTGCTTGAGTTAATTATTTAGCACTTAATGACGCTCATTCAGCATTAGATCTTAATGCTGTTTAAGAGTATTATTTTAACTAAGAGTTATATTTAATTATTAAATAGGAATATTTTCTTTTAAAAATCCTTTGGAAAATAAACATTTAAGAGGCAATAATTCTCGGAAATGCATTTATTTCAAAACATGCACCATAATTAGAAAACATGTTTTTTTTTACTTGAAAAACGTAGAGTAATATAAGCTTTCCACGTTATACGTTCATTTATATATTGCTTATCAAGCATGAGGAAGCAATGTTTAAAAGTGGGGCAACACTGTTCAGGTTCAAAGTTATTGCTTTTAGAACGGTATGGCCATGTTCCCTAAGGGCTCCGTATTATTTAGTGGCAAGATGCCCATTTGAGCATCTTGTGAAGAGCTCAACTGGGATGTTTACAGGCTAAATGCAGAAGTGATTCCATGGAAATAACACATGGACGGCTCCTGTATTTATTTACTCCTTTATCAGCTGATGAAGCTGATCCGGAGTGAAGTGAAGGCTGCAAACTTTGCTGTGTGGCGTTAGCTTGAACTGGTAACAACAAATATTTACAAGCCACTGTCTTCTTAATTCAGGATCATTTGGAAATCCATGAAAACTAAAAAACCCATTATATTTGGAAGACAACAAATATGTTTGTCTTCCAAACATATTTATTTGCAAATAGAGCAGGTATTGCTCTATTTGCTTCTGAAATATATCTTGTCTTTTCTAGCTGTCATGGTAACTCAAAGCGGAAGCAAGAAAGCCACCATTTCACTCATTCAGAAATGACATCAGCACTGCACATGCAAAGAGCCCATTTGACTTAGGGGCCTCTCTTGCTGCTCACAACATCAGCACCACTATCAGCATTTCACCATGGATTTAATAAAATCTATCAGAGGGGGGCAATTTTAGTTGACCGAGCAGTCAAATGTAATTGTAGTTTACTAAGATTCATTAATGAACAGCTAAAATTCAAAGATTGAACTCATAGCATCAAATTGCAGCTATGGTAACAAAACAATCTGACTTTGAAGATTGTTGTTTTGAACTTTACAGAATAAACTTCCCTGCTCCTTAAAATCTTAAATTTAAATGTTAAACAATTTATAATCTTTTATTTTATGCTGATATTTTCTTAGTTCATTTTACCCTGGGCCAGTTCTAAATGTGATCAGCATTCAGAACTGATCACATTTATTTGTAATCAGGATTACATTATGTTTTTAGATCCACTAACTGATGACTTCATTTGGATTTAACAAAAGTGCAAATAATTGGTATTTGTTTTAATTGTATTGTTTTTTATTTGCTGTTTTTAAGATTCTATAGTTGTGGGTTTAAGTAAAGTCGGCAATATCTTCCAGTACTATACTATATCCAGTAATATTTTAAGTTTCCTGTCAACTTAACATCTTTTAATACTGGTGAACGGCCTCAGTGCCCTGATCACAGGGCTTACCAAGTTTTCTGTGGGAAACCCTGAAGGCTTTACTCATGGTTTGCTGTGTTGACTTTATTCTACAGGGCTGCTACTAGTTTCAGTTTCAAATTTCATGCTTGTCTGTAATTCAACTCTTCAAGTCCCAGCCTGTTTTGCCTTCAACTGTCGTAATTAGGGATGGGAGTTGATAAGAATTTGCCAATATGAATCTCACTTATTGTTATAATTCCTTATCAATTATCAAATCAATTCTTACTGAAGTAGGAAATACGTTTTTCATTTAAAATATGCACCACATTATATTTGATCTAAACTAACTTAAAGCTGGCTTAAAAAAACCAAGCATTGCTCTGTCAAATCAATATTTTAACATGAAATTTAATTTTTTCAACAGCAACGGTTCTTCTACAGACTAGCTTGCACATTTGCCTCTTCGGGAAGGATCTTTCAAGACTTAAGGTGTGAAAAAGACCCAGTCAGATGTTATTTCTTATTATTTAGTCACACCATTTTACTCTTCTCTGCCTCAATGAGGGGGGTAGCTTGCCTCTGAGAACTTACCTCTGAGCCAGTCTCACTTTAGCTAATCTCATGAACTACAATCATATTCAATAACTTAATTATAACTTAATTATTAATGAATTTGTTAGTACTTCAGTTACTCAGCTCACAAGTTAAACACATTATAGATTAATTCCATGACTGTGTTAAAGCTTTTATTTCTTGCTTAGAGCTAATGAAAATATGACATTTAAGATTAAATTAAAAATTAATGCAACTAAAAACGTAGAAATATGAGTCTACTGAAAAATATGTTTAGTACCTTCTTAAAGGTTGTTTTCAAAAGGTACTTTAGTCTGCCAAATGAACACGGAACACATATTCCCATTTATTGAATATGTTTAAATGTTGATATGAGATGTAGATTAATCATCGGTTTGCCGCAAACATAATAACTGAAACCTGGAGGAGTTTAACGATACCTGGGACAGTTACGGCAGAAAACACTGAGCTCAAAGCTCTCCTCTTTGAGAGTCACCGCCATCACTAAGCAACGTATCAAACATTTTACACTCATATCAATCACTTATATTCTGTATAGTCAGCTGCCTGAGGATGTTGGAAGTATTTCATACATTTATTGTGACTAAAGCCCTGCACAAGTTGCAACTACTCTTGAATCATTTTTTGTGAATTATGACCATATTTGGAGCACTGCTGCTGGAACTCCATCTGGGATATGTCCTAAGTTAAAAAAAACAAAACATCATCACTCAAATACATAAGTATGGATGAATGACAACTTAGACAAGTAATAGTCATAAAATACAAACAATTTTTTCAGAGGGTACTCTCTTCTTCGGTACAGATCAGAAAAAAAAAAAAACATTTCACACTCTCCAGATGGTAGGAACTCTGCCTTTATGATGAAATCCAACTTTTTTCCCCTGACTAAAAGCGCCAGTCTACAACACCATATGTCGTTGGTGGTGATAAATAGCTACGGGAGCTGTTTATTTTAGAGGCAGGCTGTACTTCCAGTGATTACGGTGTGTGACCTCTCACTGAGTGTTTGAGCTACTGTCAATTGTGGCAGTTCCAGCTCGACCACGGATGACAGTATCTCTTATTTTTTAGCAAACTAGAACACTTTTAAAGTATGTTGGTAAAGAAAAAGCAGATAATGAATTTGTCAAGTAGGTTGATCACAGAGTTGACTATCTTATATTTTATCAGAGTTTACAGGTTTTGAATTAGCCAAATGAGAGCTTTTGAAATGTAAAGTACAGGTCATTCAAGTGAGTCTATAACTCCTGAGATACTTTGCATACAAGCGTAAAAAAGATACAACTACATAAAACTTGCAGCTTACATTCCCAACAGTGCAAATATGAAAATCTCGTTGACCATGAATCACAATATTAATTCTGTATTACTCTACTGTGTCTATTAGTCCCCTTACTCTCTGCCTCTTTTCTGCTGAGTGAAAGGTCTGAATAACAGAAGAACAGGAAGAATAGAAAGTTGATACCTCATTTATTCTGAAGAATTTCTGAAAAGAAAGGACATTTTCAGAAATATGACTGACAGCTATGCCCTACCAGTGAAAGCAGCCTAATGAATTGAAGACAGAAAAAAGAAAACAGAGGGAAGAGACAGAACTGTAAATGAATAAGAGAAGGAATAACATAAGGAAACTGGTAGTAATCTGAATGATTTACCAGAACCAGGCAAACTGCCCAACTCCTCAATTAGCTTTAATTAAATCTCATTTGGCAAGTAGTTCTTCTCTTACTGTAAATTTTCTCACAGCAAACTTTGGCTTGTTTTTGACAGTTCACTGTTGTATGTCCAATATACTTTCTCATTCACATAATTTTAAGAAAAGTAAAAGATCTGCACTTCACCAGCTTTTAAATTCCAAATGTTTTTTTAATCTATCTTAAAATGTACAAAAACTAAGGACCGTAAAACTATTTAAATTTAGTTCTAAGGGTGAGGAACAACATACATACAACATACAACATACAGTTTATGTCAATTTTAGGAGTCAACAAGCAGAGTTTGAGTCAGGTGACTGCAACAAGGGATGCAGGAGTTTGTCATGAAATACTTTTGATTTTTACGATGTCTTGTCTTTAGATTTATGTTTTTTTGGTAAATAGAGGGTGATGGCAGCTTCCTCTATGAAACAATCTGCTAAACAAGTTCAAGAACAACGTAATACCAACTCCGTTGACAATGGAGAACTTGCTAGGTTTGTTAAGATAGCTGAAGCAGATGCTATTAAGGAAGTCATCACTACACTGATAGAACAAGTGGTCGCCCAACTTTCAACCAAAACACAAGTCAGGGTGGCAGAACAGCTTTAATGTACATTTAAATTGAATGCACATTGAATTTCAGAATCTGATGTTAGTCATTCGAGTGGATACCTTGCCATGCATAGAGTGCATGGAAACCACCAAAAGCCACCTGATGCAGATAAATAATCACCTCTCTACATCGGTGAACAATCCAACAATGCTGTGCGCTATGCTGAAGGATAAGGCAGCTGATTTGGAGGACTTGAAAGATATGTCATTTTATTTAATTACTGGAAACTTAAGATGTCTGAGTATTTTAAATTTCCTTCTAATCACAACGTAGTTAGTGTTACCTAAAATGACTTTTCAAGGTCTACTTGTGGATGTCCTCATGGCACTTAAAAGGCCTGACGTAATTCATCCTCAAAACAGCTTGTACATAATCAAGCATACTTCTCTCTGTAGGGGTCAATTGAGGCACTTGAAGTGGACTCAAAGCAAAGGTCCAAGTTCAGAGCTGGCACAACCAGTTTCAACGGTACATAGTGTGACTACTGCACAAAGTGTCAACAAGAAAGAGTAAAATTTAATAATAAAAACAATTGTGGATCCACATATACAATTGCAACAAAATGGTGCGCAGTTTTTTAAAAACAGAAAATAAAATAAATAACAGTCGTTTCAATATATCGGTCGATTCAGTGTTTGTCCAGTCTTTTCCAATCTGTCAGTTAGTTCTCTCAGTATTTCAAGGATAGTGACCAGTCGGGTCACTATCTACCATCTCACTGGGTTCTCTGGGCTGGGGCTCGCCATCCAAATTCAGAAGAAGTGGGTCTTGAAGTCTCTGGGCACTCCAAGCCAAAAGTGCACTGTAAAAAAAAACCTGACCTGGAACAAGGCCAAAGTAAAACATCTTAGAATATAAGATGCCAATATCAATAAATTGTTATAATTCAGAGATTTTCCACCATTGCTCAATTTTTTTCTTTTCAAGTTGTAAAAAATCATCAGTTTATCAGAATACAATGTTACTTATACATTAGTTAAATTAAAGAAATTAGCTTAATATGTGGTAAAGAAAAATAATATAATAAAATAATAACAGTAATAATAATAATAATAATAATAATAATAATATATTTCAATCTAAAAGTGCCAGTACATCTTCAACACTATAAATTTCTTGTAATACCAATGGAAAAAAAGCACATAACTGAAATACAACCGTTGAACTATCAGGACATGTACTCAAAGAAAAATAAATACAACTACACAGAAAAAATATAATATACACAACAATAATAATAAAAATCTTTCTGTGCTACTTTATTTTTATTAAATTTGGTCAGATATTACGTGTTTTGCCAATTCTCAACCAATTCACTGAGCCAACTGCTGAGCGCGTGCGGTCACTCACCAACGCTCTGACAGTGTCTGACGCTAACGGGAATTTTTTTTCCAGTCTCAGCTGCTCTCAAAGAAACTTTCAGAGATAAAAAAAAAACAAAAACGAATTTACTATTTTCAATTATATATTTTGAGAAACTATACCAATAATGTTTTTCTTACCGTTTGTCCAGATTTTATAAGCTCTTTCAGGTTCTTATAGTGCGTAAATTAATAAAAGTAAGTTTAATCATTATTTAAGCAAGATTTGTTTATCTGTGCACCTTAAACATATACAGTAGTGATGGTGAGATGAAGCCTCATGAGGCATTGAACCACTTGAGCCAACTGGTTCGAGAAAGGGTTCATTTCTTGAGGCTTCATGTACACACGAAGCCACCTGCTGGCCAGGTGTATAATCACAGCCAGCTGTATCTTAACACGTGTGATGCATTGAATTTTTGTCTTTTATGGCTCTTGGGAATGACTTCGCAAAAGGTGTAGGACAAAATCATTTGTCTACATAAATTATGTATATACATATGTGTATAATATTAATTTCCCAAAATAGTAGTGTTATGTGATATGGCATGCTGTGTAATAATGTTTTTCTGTGACTCTAGAAAAATGGCCTGGGCTTAATCAGGCAGAGGACAGTGAAAGTGCTTGTGGAACTGTGAAAATGTTAATGCTTGTGTTATCATTGTACCCCAACTCCTTGGAGCACAATAAACACCTCACCGTTAAATAAAATAAGAAACAGTGAAGAATACAGTTCCTCATAAGCAAACCTAATGTATCTGCGAATATTCAGTTCACCTCACCTTGTTAGGGCTTATCAAGGATCTATCTAATCTATCTATCTATCTATCTATCTATCTATCTATCTATCTATCTATCTATCTATCTATCTATCTATCTATCTATCTATCTATCTATCTATCTATCTATCTATCTATCTATCTATCTATCCTAAACTCTCCAAACACCAAGCTAACTGTCTCAAACTAACTATCCAAACTCTGCTATCCAAACTATCAAACCTCTATCCACTCTCTCAAATGACCACAACTCGCCTACAACAACCCACATTTTGAACGGAGCCTGTGGGGTTTATAAAACTGTCAAACCCCGCGCTAAAATCTGAACTGCTTCCCGAAGCGGTCACGTGGTACAGCCAGGCAGCGAGGCTTCGGACGTCATCGTTTTCGGAAGCAAGCCTCGATACACGCTTTACGGAAACGCCCCCTCTATTACTCAACACGGGCTCCGAAGCCTCGGCACATCACGTAACATCACTAATATACATTATGGCAGTTTAAAGAGTTAAGGTTATGATAAAGTGACCTGTAGTTTGTTTGTTGTCCCTTGCTGCCATCTGATGGACAAATTGGTTATAGCCGTTTGTGGTGAGCGAAATAATAGCTTTTATTTGTTTGTCCTCTGTATTTTTTGTAGACCACTCTCAGCTCTATTAAAGGAAACCAAGACCTGAAAACGTTTTTATCATTCTTGACCGAATGCTTGTGATGGCTGTTCTATTTAAAGAAAATCAAGTAAAGGGAGCACAACAGACAGCATAAAAAGCACAAGATGCTTTTAAGAACATTTTTGATGATTCTCCAACTTCACTGTGTATTAAAACACACACGCATCATCCAGAACAGTCAACTGCCAAAACTCCTTTTATAGTGGTAGTCACTCCTGCAGATGATGCATTAATCAAGCATATTTGATCAGTAGAACTTGATTGTTTCTTTTTTACTAACTTCAAGTGAACCAGCAAGGGTGTGCTTAGTTTTTCATGCACCATTTTTCTACATTATTTTAATTTTAATAAAATTGTGAGGGTTTTTTGACTTTTGAACTTGATTAAGCTCAGTTCATTTATATTATGTCCTGATACATAAAAAATATATTCAAACAGGAAATCATTTATTTTAAAATTATGCTATATGTTTTATATATAGATGAAACTATGAAAAAAATAATGAATCAATAGTAAAATATTTGTAGGGTAATGCATCCTTATTTATCATGTCATTCCTTTTTACATCACTTTAGCTCAGTTTACAGCTGAGTTTTTATTTGATCGCTTCTTCATCAATTTTTTATAGATTTCAATAAATCAAATCTGCCTTTACACAACAAGGGATCTTTACTGGGGAAATGTTTATTGTAAAAAGCACACACTTACATAGTGAAAGAAACACAAACACACAGAGATGTTTATGACTGGAGACTGATCAATAAAGCCTAACTATACCTTTAACATTCCCTAAAAAATGCCCAGGGGAGTGCTTCACTCTGACAGCAGTAACAAGGTACCATGCTTATATTTATGTGATTGTGTGTGTGTTTTCTGTGTGTATGTGTGCAGACACGGATGCCAAAGGATACAACCCCATAAAGAGAATCTAATTAAAACACCACACAGCCACAAGGGACAGAGAATTCCCTCCCTCTCTCTTTTTCTGGTTTAAACATAGTGGGCACTTCAACTCAAGGACTGATAGACAGTAGAGACCATCCTGGGGCCTCCAAGGAGAGAAGATATACAGAGAAGGAAATAACAAGTCATTCAATTTACAAGAGGATGTGATGTAGATAGAAATTATGCACTCAGGCTGAAATTTAAACTCCAAAGTGTGATTGCATTGAGTAAAACCAACTTCCTCCAAAATAAACAAAAGGCTGTCAATCAGAACACTGAGTAGTTTATTGACCAAGATGTATAGTTTTTTGCTAATTGCATTGTTTTTTTTGTTGAAGTAGTGTGTCAGCTATGGAAAGGAGCATTTCAGACTGTATCTGAAATCCAAGATGAACCTGCATAGTCTGAAATGACTACGTGGAGCACATGGCTCTTGAATTGCACCCTGGTGGCAAAATCCAAGATGGCGCCGGTGTGTGTGGCTGCTCGTCTGGCGTTCTTACGTGTGCTTATGTTTATACTGCTTTTGACTTGTATCATACATGGAACTGAATCTCTGCTGGCGTATGATCGCAACACACTACTAGATCTCCAACCTTTAGTCCAGGATGTGGTGTTATTTGATGTTGTTGACCAACAATCCTTGCCCCCGGTGACCCGAAGCAGGTGACCCGGAGATTCCGGGTCACCTGCTTCGAGTTCCTGCGCTGCTTACACGGCGTAGACGTCATCGTCGACGCGGTAGACGAAGCGGCCGGCTGGTGAAGCTGAAGTTTCTTCTGACGCACTGTTCTCTTTCTACCCGATCATCGCATGGACTATTTCTAGGCTCTCGGGTGCCTCTGCGTTTTTTGGATCCCGTTGATGTCTGTTTGGTGCCCGTGGTTGGTGCTGAAGCCCTTCTGCACCACCGCCATTGCACATCCCGGCTCTATATGCGCCGGCGGTGTCTTCAAAACCTGAGACCGCTGTGCCAGTTCTCCCAACCTGTTGAAGCCCATGCTCCAGTTCCTGTTAAGTTTGGCCTAATAAACGCCAGGTCGCTTACGAATAAAACTTTTATTCTTCGGGACTTTTTCATACACCAAAACCTGGATTTCCTGTGTGTGACTGAGACGTGGCTGAGTGTTGGTGAGTCCAGTGCTCTATCTGAGCTTCTACCAGCGAACTGTTCTTATTTTAATTCACCACGGACTTCAGGGAGAGGTGGAGGCACAGCGACTGTTTACAAACAGGACTATAAATGTAAGCAGTGTTTTCTACATATGCCATTCCCCAGCTTTGAGTTCACGTCATTTGAGATGAGACACGTAAAGCCAGTCTTCTGTGCTGTGGTTTACCGACCCCCCAAATATAATAAGGATTTTATTAGTGACTTCTCTGACTTTTTAGCTGGGATCATAACTAACTATGATCATGTTCTTATTGTTGGAGATCTCAATATACATGTGTGTTGTCCTGATAAGTCTCTGGTAAAGGACTTTCTAAACCTTCTGGACTCTTTTAACCTGGTACAGGCCGTATCTGGCCCGACACATGAGCACGGACACACACTGGACCTGGTTATGTCCTGCGGTCTGCCTGTGGATCACCTGGAAATCTGTGACTCTGTGTTCTCAGATCACCTGCCTGTTTTATTCAGTGTTAGTTTGACACCTACTGCAGTTAAAACCCGCGCTGCGGCTCGGCGTTGTCGGATTATTAACCCTACCACGGCCACTCAGTTCTCTACTGCTTTTCTTCAACTTCATGGATCATCTGACTTCCTCCACTTTGATACTGAAGAGCTCTGGTCCTGGTTCTATTTCTCCTGTCAAACAATTCTGGACTCGGTTGCTCCATTAAAAACTCGGCAGCCAAAGATTAAACCTGAGCCTTGGTTTAATGACAGAACTCGTGCTGTAAGGAAGGAATGTCGCCGTGTTGAACGCAGGTGGAAAAAGGACAAACTGCAGGTTACTTTTCAAATCTTAAAAGACTGTTGGCGACTCTACCAGAACACAGTTAAAGAGGCACAAAGGGAATACTTAGCAAATATCATCTCTTCAAACAGCCATAACCCACGTGTCTTATTTAACACCATTGACTTTATGCTTAATACTCCACAGAATGCCTGTTTGGAAGCTTCTCCTGACCTGTGTGATAATTTTCTGAATTTCTTTATTGAGAAGGTTGGCAGTGCCAGGGCTCTTACCATAGCTCCTGACTCTGACCCTTCTGTTTCGATTCCTTGCTGTGCTGCTTTCACTCAGTTTGAGCCGGTGACTGTCTCACTTTTAGAGGATGTGGTTGGCCACATTAAGCCAGCAGATTCTCCCCGTGATCCTGTCCCTCCACAACTTTTCAAAGATGTTTTATCTAGCATAGTGCAGCCTGTTTGTGCAATTATAAATAGCAGTCTGTCCTCAGGTGTGGTCCCTGCTAGTTTTAAACATGCAGTAGTGCATTAAAATCCTAAGTTCTGGCAAATTATCGGCCTATTTCGAAGCTGCCTTTTCTTTCCAAGGTTTTAGAAAAAAATTGTATACAGTCAGCTGAAACAGTTTTTAGATGAGAATGGTGTTCTGGAGGTTTTTCAATCAGGTTTTAAAACTCTTCATAGCACAGAATCTGCTTTAATAAGAGTTTTTAATGACATCCTTCTGGCATGTGATTCTGGGAATCATGTTGTTCTGATTTTACTTGACCTCACTGCTGCCTTTGATACAGTCGATCACGACATTTTAATATCGCGATTACAGCACATTGTAGGTATTGGTGACACTGTTCTTAATTGGTTCAGGTCCTACCTGGAGGATAGAACATTTTCAGTAAATATTAGAGACTCTGAATCATCTACTGCTTCAATGCCATATGGTGTACCACAAGGCTCAATTCTGGGCCCACTGCTTTTCTGTCTTTATTTACTGCCTCTGGGTTCCCTCCTCAGGAAACATGGGATTTCATTTCACTGCTATGCTGACGATTGCCAGATTTATTTGCCCCTGAAGCAGAAAGATGTCCAGTCCATCAAACATCTCCTGGCATGTCTAGGTGATATTAAAGCTTGGTTGGCCTTGAACTTTTTAAATTTTAACGAAAAGAAAACAGAGGTGATGGTGTTCGGACCCAGTGGCTCCTGTGAGTCCTCCTCTATTGACCTGGGACCCTTGGAGGTGTATTTTAAACCTGTTATTACAGACCTTGGTTTTAAGGTGGACAGTGATTTTAAATTGGACAACCAAATTAGAGCTGTAGTTAAGTCCAGTTTTTATCATTTGAGGCGATTGGCATCAGTGAAATCTTTTCTTTCCAGGCAGCATTTTGAAACAGTGATCCACGCTTTTATTTCAACTCGACTGGATTACTGCAACTCTCTATATCTGGGAGTCAGTCAGTCTCTGCTCTCACGTCTGCAGCTGGTTCAAAATGCAGCTGCACGACTTTTAACAGGAACTGGAAAACGAGAGCATGTAACTCCTGTCCTGGCCTCACTTCACTGGCTGCCTGTATATTTTAGGATCCGTTTTAAAATTCTTATGTTTGTTTTTAAATCACTACATAATCTTGCCCCAGTTTACCTCACTGAGCTTCTTCACCCTTACAGACCTTATCGGTCTCTCAGGTCTGCAGATCAGTTGCTCCTGGAGGTACCGAGATCTAGAAGGAAGCTCAGAGGGGACAGGGCTTTCTCTGTCGTGGGTCCTAAGTTATGGAATGACCTGCCTTTGCAGGTTAGAGGCCCCTTCACTGTCCACTTTTAAAGCTCGTCTTAAAACACATCTGTTTAACTTGGCTTTCAACTCCAGCGAGATCTAGTTTTATATTGTATGTTTGTTTTAAACTGTGAGAGTTTTAATTTGTTGTTATTGTGTACAGCACTTTGTATCAGCTGTGGTTGTTTTAAAGTGCTTTATAAATAAAGTTGGTATGGTATGGTATGGTATGGTCTGAAGTATGAATTGTAGAGATTGAACAGAAAATTGCAAAGTCAATCAAAGTTTCATATGGCAGTGCCCAAATAAGGCACAGATAATATTTAAAGGAGCGGTTGTATGCATTTTGTGCATCAAAATGCATACTCAGTATACTGAGCTCATCATATGATGAAAAAATGCGGTGTTAATATTTCAGTGTTAACCTAATTAAATCTAAATAGAGTATTTATAACTATATGGAGTGTAAATCGGCTCTGACATCGGAGTTAAAAGTCAGAGTAAAATGTTACATTCACGCAGTGTAACATTTGACTCTGTCAAGTGTCAAAAACGCGCCAGTTAAGATTTTTGGCCACCGTGAGGAAGAAGAGGAGGAGGAAGAAAGAAGACTCAGCACCAGTTTTTTAACGTTTGTGATATTTCTGTTTGGGATTCTGAACGGAGTTGGGCTCCAGAAAAGGTAAGTAACTTTTAACAGTTGGTAACGTATTTTAATATTAGTTGTGATGAAGAACGATATTATAGCTTCTGTTATCCATTAAATATGTTCGCAACTGTTATGCTATTAGCCTACTCCATTAGCGTAGCAAATGGTTTTGGCACCATGGTTCAGTTTGTTAGTGGTGAAAAACCGTCCATGTCTCCTCATTTTTGAACCCGTTTCTTTCCGTTGTTCACATTCAGGGTATCGGGAGAAAGCTCTGTTGTGTTTGAGCGAGAACCGAGGGATAGCACTATGCTAGACAAGCTGTCCACCTCAAAATACTTGCTCAGTTTTCTTCTGAAGGCTGTCAAGGTAAGTAAACGTAACTGTTATAAATTGTAATAGTATTAATCACTGTTCATTATGCCACAGAACCACATTCCGTTGGGTACTTCGGGGTCGTAGCACCACCGAGTCACGTTAGCATAGTTAGCACCGTGGATGTAGCGGCTAACAGGCGCCATATTGCATGTACAGATTGTGTTCAATTGTATTGGAAAATGAGCTCAGTTTTCATTGGAAGCACATTTATTAACTATTTAAATATGTCTGTCATGGTTGTTTATTTTTTGTTCTTTTTTTTTTGTTGCTTAGAACAGACCATGTTTTGTTTGGTGGGGAGCAGAAGTACATGAAACTTTCTGACCTAACATTTGATGCTTTCGTGAGAGAAGATTAGTAATTATGAGGCGCAAGCGGTAAGTTATTACATTTAATTTAGCATTGTTTATGTACTTTCTAGGTTTAGTGGTTCAAGAGTTTTTTATTTATTTTTCTTTGAAATTGAAGTTGATTGAAAAAATCTTGACAACAAAGCTAGTGATTCATTGTTTGATCATATATCAGATCATCCCGTCCTAAAAGAATCAGAGTGATGGATGCTCAGGGGATCGTTGACCTATTTCCCTATCTGGAGGACCAACATGGATATGTAAGTAAAAGGGTCTTGGTAACATTAAGCATACATATTTACCTTCAAAGACGTTTATGGAATGGTAAGTCTGCTTGTATTTTTTGACATAGGAGTATTACTATGATCCAGAGAGCAGTTCAGGATACCGTGCATGGCGTTTAAAGACCAGTCAAAGAAAAACTGCAGAGGAAAGGGGTACGTCAAGTAGCAAATCTCCCAAAAGTAAGTTTTCTCAATAGTGAGTTTGTGTAATGTAAAACATGTGGCTGGGAGTTAGATTTTTTTTTTTAAGGTTTTAAGGCCATGGTCAATTCAAAGTTTTCACTGCTGACAAAGTGCTGACAGATGAGGAAGTGGAGTTTTGAAACATTCTACTGATGATGACACTGTCCGTGAGAAGATGAAGGCAACCGTCCATTATTGTCCTTCAATGGTCAATGATGACCATGCAGCAAATGGTCATCATTGCTAACTTTCCACGATTACTGTCTTGCCAGTCCTGGACACCAGGACTGGTAAGACTGGTAAGTGTAAAGCACTTTGGGGTCCTCTGTACTTCATAAAGCACTGTACAAGTACTTTATAACTTAGCCATTTACCGTCTTTATCACTGTGTGAAATGCTTTTATTTATGTATTTCAGATAGAACAAGATTTCAGACTCCTATTCGGCGAACAAATTTTTGGAGAAATGGCCCACCAATCTCAAATCCAAGGTTATAAAGGAAAGCCATGGCCTGGTACCCACCACGGAGCTCTTGGATTTATTGCGGAATGCAGAGCTGACTGCTGAAGCTGAGAATGGTATGTTGGACCTAATTGTGACAAATTCATATGTTGGTATGATGGTAACCTGAAGCTGTTGGACTGTAGGTCGGGATAGTGACATGTCTGCTATTTTGCTTCTGCTGCATTTGCATCTTCTGCACAAGGACGTAGAGGTGTCTGCATCTCAACCAGTGGATCACCTCATCAGATTTCTAAAGGTACTGCTAAACAGTTGTTTAAAGATAAAAATGCAAAATTCAGTCTCTTCATTTTTACATTCAAAATTTGATTCTGTCTGATTTTCACTCAAAAATTTGACACTAAATATTTTTGTTATGTTTTTATTCATTTTTTAAATATAGGTTGGATCCAGTGTACAGCAGCGTCTTGACAAAATAATGCAACGCACCCAGCTCAACCTCCTTGCCCAGGGATCCATCCAAAGCAGTATTCATGCATTCTTCATTGTGACTGACAACTATGCTGTTCCATGTAAGGCAACATGTTCAGTTGGAGCTCTTGATGAGCTTTTTAAGGACCATTATGTGTTTGGTACGTCATACAGTGCTCCTTTGACCAACTTCTTCACCTTTCTCCAAACAACTGTTTACAACATAGATGTTGGACATTCAGAGGAAACACCCAGAGTGGACAGCAAAAATGCTCCATTAGTGTGACAAATGTACAATAATGTCTCATGAACATTTTCAGGCTTATGAAGTTACTAAAATGATGCAAGAGTTTGTTGTGTTTGATGTCAATCGTCTATGTCATCTGAAGCCCTTTGACATACAAATGTCATATGACGCAAATGACACTGCTCTCTTTGTTGTCCCATATTGCTCTTTGGTGAACATTGTTTTAAAGATGATAAAACTGACACTGTTACAGTAATTATGTCACTGAATCATAAAATTAAATAAATGTCACTGTGAACTTATAACTTTGTGATTATTTGATTGGTAGATTTTATAAATGCTAAAATTTAGCATTATATGGTATACATGTAAAAAAAAAAAAAAAAACTGGGAAGGGTTTACAGAGTAATACTATTACTTTTATGGAGTTAATTTTACACTAAATCTACTTAAATAGATTTAGTGTAAAATTTAGTGTAATTTTACACTAAATCTATTTAAATAGATTTAGTGTAAAATTAACTCCATAAAAGTAATAGTATTACTCTGTAAACAAACAATAGTGTTAAATAATTTGACTCAATGACTTGTTGATTTTGACACCAAAATGAGTAAAATTAACTCTGAAAATTTGACACTGGTGATAGAGTACATTTTACACTATTTTCGAGTGGGACCAAATGTTATATGAAACGGAGTTAAATTCAACTCTATAGTTAAAATAACACTTCGGTTTTTACTGTGGGTCACCAAGTGTTTACCAATTACTGCTGCTGCTGGTCCAGAGGGGCTGAGCGGGCAAGGTATGGGGGAGGGGTGTTTTGTGGGGTGGGTGTTTGGATGGGGATTCAAGGTTCAAGTAGGAACTTTGGGTATGCAGGCGATGAACTGTATGAGTAAGGGTTTAGGCACCCTGAATGGTTGCTATGGGAGCTTAAAGGGTTTCTCAAACATTCATACATGAGTCAAAACCACACTCCAGTTATGTTTTTGATGAGGGAATGACATAACATGGTGTACAGCTCAAAAAAATTGATTTTTCACAATAGCATTGCTATGCCCCTTTAAAACAAGGTCCTGTATCGGAAATAAAAAAAACAGTTATCAGAATTCTGTTTTTAATTTTTGGTGCCTTCTATTTTGGCTAACTTGGAAAAAGTAGATAAATACTTTATCTACCTTTTCAAGTAAAACAAGATAGAAGACACCAAAACTGATGATATTTCTTGCTTATTCAACAAGGTACTATGTTAGGTTCATGTTTTAAATCTCTGAGCTCACACTGTTTATTAGTAAGTTCAGAATTTATTCAGTTTCAACTGTGTTTATTTTATTTATGTTGATATAAGTAACAGAAGAGGTCAGATCACGACACAGTAATGAAAAAGAAAACAAAGTACAAGACTAAATTAACAAATTTTTAATAAATAAAAGGAATGTGGGGCAAGAGTTCAGTTTTAAATCTATCCACATTTCTGTGCGACAAGAATAATTATGCTGTAACAAAAAGGTCAAAAAAAGAACATTAAACATAGTGGGCACTTCAACTCAAGGACTGTTAGACAGTAGACAGGTGTGTCCATGACATTTTTTGCAGAAACCATTTGTCTAAAAAATATAATGGACCTTTATCTGCATAACACAGTAGTGAAGTTAAAGGGGCAAATATCAGCATCAGTTGTTCAGCTGGCTAACCTTAAGAGCAATTAGTTGTAATTGTAATTTATTAAGATATATTTGTGAAGAAACACTCAAACTCAAAGCATATGAATGTTGCAATTGGAAAATAACAGTCTAAATATGAGGATTGTTCTTGCAAGCTCCTTAAAATTTTACATTTAAATGATAAACAATTTCAAATATTTTAACTTATCTCTGTTAAAATATTTATTATGTAAATATTTACTATGTAAATATTTTATATAAATATGTAATTTATTGAGCATTGGATATGATATCTGTGGTCTTGTTTAGAATTTATGAGGCCCTTCAAGGCCTGGAGGGCCTTAAGCAGTTGCTAAGTTCATTTTGCCATGGGCCTGTTTGACATGTAATCAGCATTAATCGTGTATTTAGATCCACTGACTGATTACTTATTTTGGATTTTGAATGTTATTTTGAATATAATGTATTAAATAAGATATTAGCGACTGCCAAACAAAGTCGCTGAGCGGCTGAATAGGGGAAAACTTTGTCGACGCGCCAGCTGATCAATAAACGCAATCCAGGTTGCATTTTTGGTTGATTTATTTTCCAATGTCCAAACCAGCACAGTGTACAAACAGCATAAAAACGGATCCGTAGAAAACAGTGAATAAAGACAAAATATGCTGTATTGAAGCGGTCAGCAAAAAGTACACCTTCCCCCGTCACCCACTCACTAGCAAAATCACCCAGGTGAGCAACAGGTGAGCTATAATCACTAACACCACGTGATCCCGCCCCCAGCCTGTCCACAACATTCCAGCCCCTAATTATTACATCATTACACAGTAATAATTACTCGACATCATTACCTAAGATATACACTACATCAAAACTCGCATTGAGACATTACATTCAAATAGTCCATGAAAGTCATTTTCAAATAGTCAAAACAACCCTTTTTTTTTTCTTTTTTTCTCATTTAAAATAGTCCATCCAGTCAGTCAGTCAATCAGTCATAGGCCAGAGGTTACCAGCACTTAGCCTAAATATAGTCGGTCTGCGATGTACATCTCGTTGTAGTAAAGTCAAGTCAAAAGGTCATGTCAAAAGGTCAGTCGAATGCATTGTCTTCATTGGTCGGAAGTCTCCTGAAGAAGGCATATCTTTGTAATGGGTCTGCATAAGTGGCTGGTTTTAATCCAGACCTGACGTACAAGTCCATTTTTGTCTGGCACAGTTTTTGTGATTCTGCCGATGATCCAGGAACCACGAGGTGCAGAGTCATCCATTATAAGGACCACATCTCCAGGAACGAAGTTGCGTCTAATCTTCATCCACTTTTGGCGCTGTTGAAGTTGAGGCAGATATTCCTTAATCCATCTCTTCCAGAACAGATCAGATATGTATTGGACCTGTCTCCATCGTTTCCTTGCATAAACGTCCTCTTTCTGGAATAATCCTGGTGGCAAACTTGGGTTAGACTTGAGTAGGAGAAGATGGTTCGGTGTTAGAGCTTCCAGATCATTTGGATCGGTGGATTCCAATGTAATAGGTCTACTATTGAGGATTGACTCTACTTCACAAAGAGCAGTTTGAAGTCCTTCCTCATCCAAATGCTGTGTTTGCAAGGTGGAAGTAAGAACCTTTCTGATGGAACGAATCAATCTCTCCCATGCTCCACCATGGTGCGACCCAGTTGGAGGATTGAAGATCCATTTCACTCCCTTCAGTGACAACATATCAGAGATTTTTTCCTGATTCCAATCTTGAATAGCTCGTCTCAGTTCTCGCTCTGCAGCCACAAGGTTGGTACCATTATCGGACCGCAGTTCTTGTACTTGGCCTCTCCTTGCAATGAAACGTCGTAAGGCGTTAATAAAAGAGTCTGTATCGAGAGATGAGGCAACCTCAATGTGTACTGCTCTTATCGCCAAACATGTGAAGATAACTCCATATTTCTTCACAAGACTTCTCCCACGCTTCACTTCAAATGGACCAAAATAATCTACTCCAACAAAACTAAAGGGGGGTTTCTCAGGGGTCACTCTGCTTTCAGGCAGGTCAGCCATTTGTTGCTGGCCTGCAGCTCCGCAAAGCCGTCTGCAGATCACACACCTTGACATGATTTTTCTAATCAATGCACCAGCACCAGGAATCCAATATTTCTGATGAAGCTTTGAGAGCATGTAGTTCCTACCTCCATGACCCACCTCTTTATGAACATATTGGAGAATAAGATAAGCAATGTGAAGGTCTTTAGCTACAATGATAGGATGTTTAGAATCTTCAGACATGGCAGCCTTACTGAGACGTCCTCCAACACGCAGCACATCATCCACCAACACAGGATTTAACTTGTATATGTGACTGCTTCGTTTAACATTCTCTCCCTTTTGGAGACAGGAGATCTCTTCAGAATATCTTTCCTTCTGGCAAAACTTGATTATCTGCATCTCAGCATCCTCAATCTCTCCCAATGAAAGAAAGCCAGTATGTAGCTCAACCCTATGATGAGCAGCTTCAGACTGGGTTGTTTCAGATGCAGATTGAAAATATGCCTTGTTTCTTTTGTGATGCAAAAGCAATGTTTTAAATCTCAAAATCCAACCCATCACTCTGACAAGACGAGTCCATGATGAGGCACGACTAATCAAAAGAGACAGAGGATGATCGTTATCTTGTCCGGGGAACACACCAACAGAAGCAGATACTTTAACTTCAGGATCTTCATATGGAAGTTTCTGTAAGTTTTCTGGATTTACAGGCCAATCTGTCTGTGGCTGTGTAAGAAATGCAGGACCAGACAACCATGTAGTGTCATGTAGAAAGGGCTCTGCCTTCATGCCCCTGGAAGCAATGTCTGCAGGATTATTTTTTGTGTCCACATATCTCCATTGAGAGACAGCAGAAGCCCTAAGAATCTCTGACACTCGATTTACCACAAAAACACGGAACCTGGAAGTCTTGTTATTGAGGTATTTCAATACAGAAGTGCTATCTGTCCAAAACACTGAATCTACGAGAGGTAGCCTTAATTCTCTTTTCCACAGTATGTCCATGCGAACTGCCAACACAGCTGCGGTTAATTCCATACGAGGAATTGTGACTGGTTTTAAAGGCGCCACCCTAGACTTCCCCATTATGAACGAACTGTGCATTTGGGAGAAACTGTTCTGCAGTAACAGGTAGGTAACGGCACCATAGCCCTTCTCACTCGCATCTGCAAAATGGTGCAATTGAGCAGTGATTGCTTTCCCAAAATCAGCGGACTTCAAACATCTTTTGATGCTGATGCTGTCCAACAGCTGCAATTCCTCCATCCAACTTTTCCACTCTTGAGCAATCGCTGATGGAATAACTTCATCCCATCCTATTCCCTTCTGACACAGGTCTTGAAGGATTCTTTTAGCTACAAAAATGACAGGAGCTACAAATCCCAGAGGGTCATAGAAGGTGCTAACAGTGGAAAGGATCCCTCTTCGGGTCAATGGTCTGTTTGGAATGGATATGCAGAACTTAAACGCATCTGACTGCAGACACCACCATACTCCTAATGCTCGTTCAACAGGCAAGATGTCACAATCCAGATCTAGGTTTTTAACCTCTTTGGCTCGTTCCTCCTCAGGTATTACTGCCAAGACGCTACGACTATTACTTATCCACTTTGTTAAGTGGAAACCACCTTTGGCACAGATGAGTCTGAGGTCTGAATAAAGAGATATGGCTTCCTCTTCAGTGCCTATTGAGGCGAGGCAGTCATCCACATAGAAACTATACAGAATGGTATCAATCACCTGCTGGCTGAAATCTGCTTTGTTGTCTTCTGCACATTTCCGTAAGGCATAGTTAGCACAACTAGGAGATGATGTTGCTCCAAACAAGTGCACACCCATGCGGTACTCCTGCATGCTCTGATTGAAGTCACCACCAGGCCACCAGAGAAACCTCAACAGGTCAGCATCTTTCTCTGGCACATGCACCTGATGGAACATGGCTTCAATGTCGGACATCAAAACGACAGGCTCTTTTCTGAACCTCGTCAGCACTCCAACCAGGCTATTTGTTAAATCGGGACCACTCAGGAGCTGTGCATTGAGAGAAATGCCCTGGAATGATGCAGCACAGTCAAAGACGACCCGAAACTTTCCTTTGGTAGGATGGTACACCCCATGGTGAGGGATATACCAAACCTTTCCATCATTGCGCCCCAGGTCTGTAATTGGCACCTTTTTTGCATAACCTTTGGATAGAAGGTCTTTCATAAAGGCAATATAGTCTTTGTGGAAGTCTTTATCTCTGATTAACCTTTTCTTTAGACTTAAGGCACGTTGTTCCGCAATTGCACGGTTATCAGGCATTCTTATGTCTTGATCTCTCAAAGGCAAGGCAATGTTGTAGTGTCCATCACACAAGGTTATTGTCTTGCTGGCCAACTCTAGAAACTTAGAGTCTTCCTTTGACAGCCCCATCTGTTCATCATGGCTGTTCTCAGGAAAGTCCATCTTGAATTGTTGCTTCCATAGGTTATCCAATGTAACAGCAGAAATTCTATTCATGGTGACCGTTGACAAACAACTTGTTCTTTCCCAACATTCCCGTTCAATTGGACCATTCACTGTCCAGCCGAGCACAGTTTTAATGGCGAAAGGTCCATTACCTTTGCTCCTGATGACCTCTAATGGTTCTAGAGCTGTGGGCATGTTCATGCCAATCAAAAGCTCCACCTGTGCTTTGATCTCTGGCAAATTGACACACTTCAAGTGTGGCCAGTTAGCCAGATCTTGTTGCTTTGGGATATTACTCAGGTCTACAGGCATTTTGTGCTGAGTAAAGAGGCCAGGCATGTCATAATACTTGTCACTGTCCAATCCGGCAATTTCAAGATCAGGTACAATGAAGCTGTCCACAACTTTCTCTTGTCCCATGGTACGCAAGAGAATCTTTGTTTTTCTCCCAGTGAGATTCAGCTTATCCAAAAGACCCACTGTACAAAAGGATGCTGAACTCCCTTGGTCCAAAAAGGCATACGTTTCCAGTATCCTTTGACCTTTCTTTGATTTCACCTTAACTGGCACGATAGCAAGCTTGCAGTCCTGTTCACCAGCCCCAGTAAGACCACTCGTCTGAACTGTGTCAGGAGGTTTCGCTACTTCAGCATCAAGTTGAACTTCATTCTTATTGTGAATATGGAGTATGCTTGCATGTCTGAAACCACAGATTTTACATGAAAGGCGTTTTCTGCATTCTTTACTGATGTGCCCTGTACGCAGGCAACCAAAACAAACGCCATTTCTCCTAAGAAACGAAATCTTCTCATTATGAGGTTTCCTTTCAAGAAGAGAGCATAACTCCAGTTTGTGTCCACCTTTGCAAAACAAACAAATCTTCACATCAGTCTGATGGTCTTGAGCCTTTGACAGATTATTTCTCTCAACAGCAGAGGTAGTGATGCCAAAACTACTTCCTGAAGTTCTTGGGCGAGAAAAACGTTTCCCTCCATCTGTGCTTCTGACGGATGGATTTATTGATGGAGCATCACTTAAGTTTCCAAAGACAGGATCTGTAGTAATTTTGACTTGACGCTCAATAAAGCAAACGATGTCAAAAAATGTTGCTCTTAGATGCTGCTTCTCCTGAATGTCACATGCTACTGTTCGCCATTTATCTTTCAATTTATATGGCAATCTTTTAATCACAGCAAGCATATTAGCAGGTGTGTTTAATTCAGAAAGATAATGAACATCCTCCATTGCATTACAACACTCGCGTAAAAACAAACAGTATGCCTGGAGAGCTTTTCCATCTTCTGATTTTATCAATGGCCATGAATGAACTTTATTCAGGTAAGCAGATGCAATGACATATCCATCTCCAAAATGCTCACACAGCATAGTCTTTGCTTTTACATAACCTCCACCATCAGACATATGTTGACAGCTTTTGACAAGTTCATTGGGCTGCCCCCTGGTGTACTGTGCGAGATAATGCAGGCAATCGTCAGGATCATCAGTCTTTGATTCAATGACCTGTTCAAATGAGCGCATAAAGGCCTGAAAATGAAGTGGATCGCCATCAAAAGGTTGAATTTCTCTTTTGGGTAGCGAAGACAGACTTTGTTGACGAACCAACATGCAAGTTAATTCATTTTGTTTCTCCATAATGGATAACAAATTTTCTTTGGTTGCTGATTGGACAACTTGCTGCAGAGGCATATTTGATATTGTTCCACTTAAAGGACGAGAAGGTCCAAAACAAAGAGGGACAGACTTTTTCTTTGTCACATTTTGTTGCACTGTTTTATTTTGAAGCTCTGCATTTTCTTTAACTGCATTTCTCTTTGTCTGTGGAACAGAGATTTTAGCACTAAGAGTTTCAACAGCATTTCCTTTTGTTTTAAAATAGGATTCCATAGCATTGGATTTCTGTGAAGCTGAGCTTTGCACTGCAGATCCAGTTTTCAACACATTTACTTTTGCAGCAGTTGCAGCTATTTCTGCTTCAAGTTGAAGCTGTTCTTTCCTTTTCCTGAGTTGCTCCTCTTGTTCTTCAATAGCATGTTTTTCTTTGAGCATATCTTGACGCGTGAGTAAAGCTGCCATTTCAGCTTCTGCCCTGAGACATGCAGATGAAGTTGAAGATACTTTGGAGCTTGACCTGCTTCCTTGATTTGAAACACTGTCAGATGGCAACACATCATCTTGAATGTCATGCTGGAGATTGGCAGATAACTGAGGCTCCATTTGTTCTTGAACCTCCACTTCTCCTGATGGAGTTTCCTGTGACAGTAACATGTCAGAGGCTAGTCTGCTTGAACATTTATTTGTTTCAGAAAGCCATAGTTCAACATCCTCAATAAACCCTTTGTTGTATTCAGCGATACTTGAAAACCATGCATTCTGTTTATCTTTCTCATCAGAAGGAATTAAAGGCAGCAGAGATTCATGCAATACAATGGCATCTTTAAACAGCTGTGTTAACTCATCCAGCAATGATTTTACTTGTGAATAATTTTTATCATCTTTCATCAGCTCTTTCAGAGATGATATTACACCTTTCATTTTCTTTACATGCTTTTTCCGTTCTGCTTGGAAATTTTCGATTTTATTTGCGAGAGCTTTCTCCGTGAGAACAATCGTCCTTTTATCCTTTTCAGGTTTCTCAACAGATACAGCAGATAATCCACTCATTTTAATCCAAATAAGGGAAACTTTCAGGCAACGTCCTTAAACTTTATTGAACGCACGCAGAGCCACAGCGCACACTCGCACACAAAAAATTCCGCATTCCCACAGCAAAACGTAGCGGTGGGGGGCGTGTCACCACAACAGCTTTACGCGGCAGAACCAAACTGCGATTAAAGCTTTACGCAGCACCAAACATTTGGGTTACATACCGCTGTCGTCTTCTACTTCTCTGTCAAGCGCTTCTCTTTGGTAGGCGTCGTGGCGGTGGCGTGGGCTCGCGTTAGCGTCCAGCTGTGCGACAAACTCCGTTGTTGATGCTTTTTTGCTGACAAATATTAGCGACTGCCAAACAAAGTCGCTGAGCGGCTGAATAGGGGAAAACTTTGTCGACGCGCCAGCTGATCAATAAACGCAATCCAGGTTGCATTTTTGGTTGATTTATTTTCCAATGTCCAAACCAGCACAGTGTACAAACAGCATAAAAACGGATCCGTAGAAAACAGTGAATAAAGACAAAATATGCTGTATTGAAGCGGTCAGCAAAAGGTACACCTTCCCCCGTCACCCACTCACTAGCAAAATCACCCAGGTGAGCAACAGGTGAGCTATAATCACTAACACCACGTGATCCCGCCCCCAGCCTGTCCACAACATAAGACTTCACTTATTTAACAGAAGTGTAAATAACTGATATTTATTTATTTTGATTGTATTTTTTTTATTTCTTGGTTTTAAGACTCTAGTTGTGTGTTTAAGTATTGACAGCAATGTCTTCCGGTAAGTAATTTTTCTAGTAATATTGATATTAATAGTCATATTTATACAAGTATAAATATTATGTATAATATAAATATTGTATATATAGATATATAGATTTCCCTTCTCACCCACCGCGGGTGGTTCTTATCCTCTGAGCTCGGGTCCTCTACCAGAGGCCTGGGAGCTTGAGGGTCCTGCAGTATCTTGGCTGTGCCAAGGACTGCACATTTCTGGACTGAGATGCCTGATGTTGTTCCTGGGATCTGTTGTAGCCACTGCTCCAGTTTGGGGGTGACTGCCCCGAGGGCCCCGATGACCACAGGCACCACTGTGGTCTTCACCTTCCAGGCCCTCTCCAGTTCCTCCCTGAGGCCCTGGTATTTCTCCAGTTTCTCATGCTCCTTTTTCCTGATGTTGAAATCGCTTGGTATTGCTACATCTACCACAACGGTTTTCCTCTGTTGTTTATCCACTACGACAATGTCTGGTTGGTTCGCCATTACCATTTTGTCTGTCTGGATCTGGAAGTCCCACAGGATCTTAGCTCTGGCATTTTCCACCACCTTTGGGGGTGTTTCCCACTTTGATCTCGGGGTTTCCAGTCCATATTCTGCACAGATGTTTCTGTACACTATGCCTGTCACTTGGTTATGTCGTTCCATGTACGCTTTTCCTGCCAGTATCTTGCACCCTGCACTTGTTCAGAAACCACTCCTTTGTCATTTTAGCTGTGTGCTTCAGGTAATTTTCTTGTTGAAAGGTGAACCTTTGCATATTTGAGGTCCGGAGCACTCTGGAAGAGGATTTCTTCCAGGATCTTTCTGTATTTGATCGCATTCATTTTTCCTTCAATTGCAACCAGTCGTCCTGTCCTTGCAGCTGAACACCCGGACAGCATGATGCTGCCACCATCATGTTTCACTGTTGGGATATTAGTGGGTAGGTGATGGCCTGTTTTTTTTTTTCTACAAATACTACCTAGAATTAACACCAAAAAGTTCAATGTTTTTCTCATTGGACCAGATAATCTTATTTCTCAGTCTGACAGTCTTTTATTTGTCTTTTGGTTGACTCTATGGGAGCTTTAATTTGTCTAGCACTGAGGAGATGCTTCAATCGGGCCACTCTGCCATAAAGCTCCGACTGGTGTAGGGCTGCAGTGATAGTTGACTTTGTGGAGCTTTCCCATCCCATCAGCTCAGTTTGGCTGGATGACCAGGTCTCAGAAGAGTTCTGGTCATCCCAAAGTACTTCCATGCAAGGATAATGGAGGTCACTCCAGATGAGTCAAAAAAGCTTGACTCATCTAGGAATCTCAAGTGCTGCAGAAATTCTTTTGTAACCCTGGCCAGATCTGTGCCTTGTTGTAATTCCATCTCTGACATCCTTCCTTCCAACTCATGATTTTCATTTGCTCTGACATGAACCATGAGGTCTTACATAGAAAGGTGTGTGTCTTTCCTAATCAAGTTCAATCAGTTTAATTAAAAACGGCAGGATTCCATTGAAAGAGTAGAACCATCACAAGGAGTATCAGAAGAAATGGGCAGCATCTGAGTTAAATATGAGAGATACAGAAAAGGGCCTGAATACTAATGAGCATGTGAAATTTTATTTGTATTTATTTATTTATTTATTTTTTGAGCTGCATGGATTCTGTATGCACTGTTCACAGGCAGTTAAGATTCCTAACATTTCTCTCAAGAAAATTCTTAGTTTTTCACAATTTGAATGGATACCAACAAGTTTGTTAATGTATTATGCTTTTATCATGTAACACACTTTGAATTACCTTTTACTGAACTCATAAAAGCTTGACTCATCCAGTTCCAATGCTTTCATTGGAGCACTGAAAACATTGACCATGCCTTAATGCCTGGAAGGCTGTTAATAATCTTTAAGTTTTTTTATTATTATTATTTCACTTAATTTCTTTTAATTGCATAAATTATTTTTGTATATTTTTTTAATGTGAATTTTATTTTGTATGCCTGCTATTTTGAACATCATTTTAAAGTCGCAGCTCAAATAAAAATGTCTCATCAATGAGACATTTGCTTTGCCATTTGGCCATTGTGTTGCAACACCATCACTCTTCACTAGCTATAACTTGGGTGCTTGGCTGCGTTGAGCTTGTTTTCTTTCTTTTAGACTTTTTCACATGATCTCAATTTCTGACATAATTATGAAATAACTATTGTAAAATACAAGGTTGAACATAGCCAAAAAAACAAAAATGCGCCTCAATTGTGGCTACATTGAGTAGTGTGTACATGAGCATGATTGACAGAACAAAAACCTTCCTCGTCTTTTATATCCCCTATTAGGTCCCACAAAAGGTCACTGTTGGTCTTAAACACCCTGGCTGGTTTGATTATAGTCTGATGCCTCACACGATGTTCACAAAAAAAGCTTTTTTGATTTTCTATCACCTTTTCCAGATTCAAAAAGTGTTTTTCTTACCTGAGATGCTGAGGTAGACAGCAGGGCTTGTGACAATCTCTCCTGTCATCTCATTCACCGCCTCTACATGGTAACGTCCTGCATCCGCTGGAGTGGTTACCAGGACAACGAGCTGATTGTCCAAAGTGATGGCTCTGCAGGGCATAAACAAAACACATCATCAACATGGGCTTGCAAAAAAAAACAAACACAACATCCCATAGGAAAAACATGCAACTTTCCAACATCGCTCGGTCTCTGACAAGAACAATGCTCAAACACAGACTCTGTTAAGGTTGAAGTAATTGTCGCCAATATGATTCAGAATTCATAAGTGGGAGAAGAAAATTTGAATGAAAGCACTGAAATAGGCTAGAGGATTTAGAGAGCTTAAATCAATCTCTCCCACTGTCCCACAAATTTATATTTGGCTCATTTTGTTTGACTTTGGATCCCTTTGGCCATTTATTCTTATTGTTTGTGTATCTTTCTTCTTTATACTGATCTATCTTGTTTTTCCATGTTCAAGCAGGAACCAATATGCCACAAGCATGCAACATACTGCAATACAAACACACAAAACAGCCTTAAAATATAGACTCTGAAACAGTTTTCCTTTGCGCACAGGAAGAAAACAAAATATGCAAGCTGACTTTATTTTGCTGTTTCGTGGGAGCATAATAGAAAGAACGACTCTGATGGGGGAAAGATTGCGAAAGGTGGTAACAAGGGTAAAAATTTATATTCGTAGTACTTAGATTTTCTTGTATTTGAATTAGTCTTACAACAAATGCCAACAGGCAGGCAAGAACTTTGGGATGTTTTTACTGATGCTACTTGTGTTTTGAGTATGTAACTGGATGGCATACTGCTTCAAAATTCTAACTGAACAGCCTCACTGAAATAAAATCGATATGACCGAAGGGAGAATGAAGATATATTAAATTGAGATGTCTGTCTTTTATACTCATATGCACACAGTGAATGCTGTTCGCTCACACTCTAGAGCCCTTTGAGAAACCCTCTGCAGGTCTCATATATTAAATATAATTATTCACTGTGCTTATTCACAGATTATCTGTCTTATATTATACTGTCACAACATGGTGAGTTTCAACAAAACATTGTTAGTACATACATACCACGGCTTTACACAGTATTCTAAGTAAGCACACACGCCATTTGTGTGTGCTGATACAAATTTCATTAGCTTTGTTTAGCAGTTCATTTTTTTTTTTTTTTAATACCTCCAAAGTTATCAGAAGGGGGAAAATAAACACTTTATGGCCTGCTGATTTTGTATACAAGGAACACACAAGGAACAAAGACTGATATAAGAACTTCTTTTTCCAGAAGGCATTGCATGAGCCCAATTTCAGTTTCTAGTTGGAAGAAGGGGATGCCACGATTGTCTGATACGGTTAACATTCGGTCTTTATGCCCACTTCCTGCCTCTCTGTCTTCCTGTAAGATCCACAACTGCATGGATGTTTATATATTAAGCCTAGATAGTTTGGCATAAGCAAAAATCATGATTAGTCACAGCACCGGAATATGATTAATCTGTAGCTCTGTCACAATAAACAATGAATCAATTAATCGCACAATAAATGAAAATTATCAACCTCATTTTTATTTATCGGCTTTATAGTTTCTTCCTGCTTTTTTCTCTTTCTATTGATGACGTTGGATGAAAAAAGGCTCAACTCTGGTGCTCTCCACTGACCCTTACTTTCCTCATTTCCTTACTGTAATGCCTTGCGCATACTACACCATCTTAGAGTTGTCAGCTGTTCATAGGCCCATCTTCAAAACCTGAGACCACACACTGGCCAACAGAAAATTGTAGGTATAACAGGTTCAATCGGGTTTGATTGTGCTGTGAGCTGTCCAACAATGGGTGCAAAATAATGGCTACTAGTCCAGTTAACTAATTTTAAAACCAGGCATTAATCAATGTTTTACTACAATCAACTTTCAATGCATGTGGCTACATTCATTAAATGATTTTCATTTAATAAATGAATCATTTTAACCTATTTATGTCAAGTTAACGATGACCAGCTGAAAAGTTATGGGTATACTGTGGTAGCAATTTCACTACAAAAATGTCTCCTTGCCATTTCTGTGGATATTCTTTGCACAAAATTTTGAATGAACATTAATGCTGTTTCCACACGTCATCTCCAATGTCTGCTGGACTTTGCGTTGCGCCATGTCAGCTGTTTGGGATTCCCTTCTGTGATTTTCCCTCAGAAAGCAAGGAGGGGAATTCGTGCATTCTGATTGGCTACTTGCCACATTCAAACACAATAAGCCAGGCAGCACAGGAGAGCAGGGGCTAGGGGCTCAGTCTGGTAGCAACTGGTTAGAGCACACAACTGAGGACGAACTTGACGGTGGACAAGACAAGGACTCGACAAGGAACAAGGAACACAGGTGGGTTTAAATACACAGAGGGCAATCAGGGAAACGAGACAGCTGGGAACAAACAGGACAGGACAATACAAAGACTTAGTAGACACAGAAACCTAAATAAACACAAAAAAAAACTCAAATCCTCACAGCTCAGCAAAATTTGTTAAGGTGAAAGGCCTATTAATCTGATTCAGTTTTTGAATCAATTGACAGCATTAACAGATACATTTTGTTCATTCAAAGCTAGAACTCCTTTTGCATCTTTTTCTAATAATTTGTGAGATGCCAATCTACCTACCGAACAGAGACAAACTTCTTGGTAAAATTTAAATATTTTTCTAAATGTAAATCTTCCAGGGTTTTGAATAATTTAAAGTTCAGCTGTAAGTTAGCAGAAACAAATCGACTCAAAGTCAAAAATACTTCATTGATCCCAAAAAAGAAATAAAGAAATTAAAAATAAAAAACTCTGCAATCAGACAATACTGTAAAATAGCTTTTTGCTTATAGAAACTAATTATTTCTACCAATCACTGAATTACTTTCTTTAAATAACTCATGATGTCTGGAATACATGTTGTTGCTTAATTATTAGTTAACTATGAGATTGAGGTATTTGGGTGATGCATGTTTCTTCATAATTGCAGGTGTGAACACAACAATGTGGAGCACAGCTAAAGTGATTATCAGCACCCATAGCTTAATTATGGCCCTGCTGCAAGTTGAAACATTGCAGCCCTGTAGTGTCCAGAACAGATGGAAAGACAGAGAGGAAGAGCAGATGAGAGCCACAAATAACGTGAGGCAGCCCAGCCACACTGACAGGTGCACTGAATTCCTCAGGTCTAATTTTATTTTGTGTGATTTCCCAGGAGAACATCCACAATAGTCAGAGCCTCAACCCCAGCAATGACACTTCCCTGCTTGTGTGAGTGCATGTTCCTTTTTCTGGCCATCTTTCAATTACATCCACCTGCCTAAAGCAGAGGCTTATAAAATGCCCTCTTTTCACAGTAAGAATGAATTCAGTGTAGTTTTTAAGCGTATATCACAATTTATACCTGTCTAGTCTAATTGAAGCAATGACCAACCAGGAACTCCACAACTGCTTTATCCTTCCCATACTGATTTATATTAAAGGCATGTCTTCACTTGCCCACAGAGTCTTAGAGAGGTTCAAGAGAATCTAAATTAACAAGTTAACATTCAAAGTCAAAAGATCTCAGAGGGCAGGTGGGCGGGTTTCCAGTAGGACCAATGAAGACAATATTAATTGTCTTAATTAATATATCTGTGTATTTGCACGGAGAATCTTTTCTTATTTACTAACAAATGTAATCAAGTTCCAACCACAATCTTTGATTGGAATTTCATGTGATAGGCAGAAGTCTTCTGAGACACAAGGTAGTGAACAATAGTGGTGTGCATATCCTGACCTTTGTGCTCTTATCTATTTACTGACTTCTGAAGGTATGTAGTAAATTTACTAAACTACAGAAAAATGGACTCTTCAGTCAACCCTCCCCAGGTAGGGTCTTCCTGAGTGTGACGCTCAGCAGGACAACTGCAAATGTCACAGTTAAACATAGGCGAAGTTTGTTTCGCTATCCCTGGGAACTGACCTTTGAGAACTGGCAGTCAGACCGTCAGTGCCCAAAACCACACACAAAAAAACCTTAAAAAATACAAAGTATACTCAGGGTCAGTGTGATCATGCTGAACTGCGCACAGAGTAAAACGTTTGTGCGGTCCTGCAGTCTTGTCTCTTAAGACTGCAGAATAGTTAAACAGCGATGCCCTATTAAGGCCTCAGATATTTGTTAGAAAACAATTATGTGAAAAGGAAAGAACACGACACAACTTCTAACATCCCCAAATATAACCATTTACTTTAACTGACAGGTCAGAGCATTAATCAGAGAAGCCAGCTCAGGTGAGAGAATCTGACAGCAGGACAAATATTTCTTGCACATTTTTCAAATGTGTTTAATGAAAAAGAGGCAAGAAGAAAGCTATTGTTGGGAGGGGGAACAATTTACAGCCCTGTTTGCCACAAACTTTACAGAGGACGCTGCAAAAACATGGTAAATAGATGATCTGGTCAGATGAGGCCAAACTTGCCAAACAGCATGTGTGATGGAAACATAAAGACAGAGCTAAAATGGAGGTTTTTAGGTCAAAAATGCATATTATCCCCCTTATACAGATAATATGTATATTATCAGAAATAATATGCATATTATTTCAGATAATATGCATATTATCTGAAATATGTATTTTTCAGAAACACTTCTAGTTTGTACCAGCTGTGCTACTTTCAGTTGTTATGAAAATGCTGTACCAAACACATCTTAAAAAAAAAATATGACTTCACATCTAATGCCCTGTCTCTTTAAGAACCTCCTACACTTTTCGATACCCCCTTTCAGCATATCATCACATGTCAGCATGATGAAGATCCTTTCTGTTTTGTACTGGTTTAAATCGATCAGGCTGTGGCACGGTTTGTCTTTAAAAGGATGGCCTAAGGGACGCAAACATTTTAAAGACAATACCACAGAAGAAGAAATAAAAAGGACGGGCTTCCGCTCTTAAAGTAACACGGTTAAAACAATGAGAGATTTTTAGTTAGTGGAGTTAAAAGTGGACCGGAAGTCAATACAAATAACCAAAAAGAAAAACCATTTGGTGTAATTTTGGTGTAAAAGAGAAATATAACCAGGTTACACCAGTTTTGGGAGCAATGTGATTCGAATGATGAGCTCAGCAGACACACAGTTCCTCTCGGTATTTGCTAATTTCTCATGCTACTAGTCTGTGGGAGCTAAATGGAGGAGGCATGTAATGGGTACTGTGTGGTGTGGAAGATTGGCTGGACTCTGCAGCTCCGAGGAGCTTAGTGTAAATAGCTAACCCTTTGTATAAACATGTTTGTCACAGGAGATTCAAGGATTCTTCGAACATGAATGAATTACTCAAAGTATCTGTTGGAAAAATTAGTGATTCCTTGCAGGTCGGGAACAAAAATAGACCCAACAGTATCTTTACCGGTATGAAAGGTTTCCCCCAGAAAACTTGCTAAGCCAGGTGATCGGAGCACTGAGGCAGTCCACCATGTTTTTGTATTAAAAGACCATTATGCAGACAGGAAAGGTAAAAAATATTAACGGGTAATTATAAATGTTATCCAAACCCACAACTATAGAGTCTTAAAATAAAATTCAATTACAAAAAATATCAATTATTTGCACTTCTAATTTGCACTAATCCAAATTAAGTCAGCAGCTCCAGAAGACCCTGCACATCTCTGCTGGGTACAGAGATTTGCCCATCTCAGGAGATTTACTTTATGTGGTTTTAGTAGGGTTTCCATTTCCTGTCTGTTGAGTTTTTAATAAGTAGAAACTTTTGGTTGCCCAAGCTTTACAAAGCGGGTTTTTCTGAGCTTCGCGGAAGCACGCGTGTTAATTCTGCCTAACAGGACAAAGCATTTGATATGGTTTGATACTTCTCGTAACCGGAAAAATAATAAAAATAATAAATAAATACAATCAGTGACGCATGTCTAGGAGGTGCACAAAACTCCTCCACAGGCAAAACTGCTTAACCAGTTTATGTACGTGGGATCACGTACATAAACCTTATCAGCACAAACACAGAGCTAAGCATTGGACAGCGAGTTAAGATGTAAATGCCGTACATAATCATGTACACAAGGATAAATCATTCTCACAGCTTGCTCAACACCTCTACAAGCATGCATCTGTAAAAACACGACCGCAGGTTAAACCATAGAGCTGCACAGAGCGAACACAGTGGGTTTTGACCTTGACTCCTATCTTCATGAAAAATTCTGCAAATCAAAAATAATAAAATGCAAAGATGTGCTGCTTTGTACACTGTGTTCCAAATTATTATGCAAATTGGATTTAAGTCTCATAAAGATTCGATTTTTTGTTGTGCTATTAAATTTATAGATGGTTTTGTGTGTCAGTGCACTTTGAATCACTATAATTACTTTAAGAGAGCTGGCTGATTAGTTTGTCTGGTGAGCTCAATTAAAGGAAATCTACTTAAGAAGGATGTCCCACATTATTAAGCAGACCACAGTGTTATTGTACCGTGAAAAGATTTGTGGCTGATTCAGAACAAAGATGAGTTTGTACAGATAAAGACATAATGAAGAAGGTTTCTGCTAGACAAATTCATGGGATTAAGAGAGCAGTTGTTAAAATGTTCTTACAAAGCAGCAAACAGTTATTTGAAGCTGCTGCTGCCTCTGGAACCTCAAGGTGGAGGATCCTCCAGAGGCTTGTGGTGCATCAACCTACTATTCTATTATTCACTATCCTACTACTCTAACCAGCTCACAAGCAGAAACAGTCGCAGTGGGTCCAGTCGTACATGAAGATTGATTTTCAAACAGACTTGTTCACTGATGACTGCTGTGCAACCCTGGATGGTCCAGATGGACACAGTAGTGGATTGGTGGTGGACGGCCACCATGTCCCAACACGGCTGTGACATCAGTAAGGAGGTGGTGCAGTCATGCTTTGGGCCCAAATCATGGGGAGAGGGAGAGAGAGAGAGCTGGTCGGCCCTCTCAGAGTCCCTGAAAGTGTGAAAATGACCTCAGCAAAGCATATGGACTTTCTCATTGATCACTTTCTTTCATGGCTTAAAAAGAAGAGCCATAGCTTCAGTAGTAAAGTTATCTTCATGCATGACAATGATTCCTGCAAGGAATACCACTGTGTCATTGGCTGCGATGGGCATAAAAGGGGAGAAACTCATAGTGTGGTCACCATCCTCCTCTGACCTCTGACCTCAACCCTACTGAGAACCTTTGGAGTTTCATCAAGCAGAAGATCTGAGGGTGGGATGCAGTTCAAGAAGAAACTTTGCGGAAAGTTCAATTGAACTCACAATTGAACTTGTGAGTTCAATTGTTAGCTCAATTGCATCCATTGAACTTAAGTTCAATGGATGCAAGTGATAGATGATGTCAAAGAAGGTCCTATGTTAACATGTAACTCGGTCTGTTAGGATGTTTTTGATTGAAAGAGCTTTTGATTTTAGTACATGTGACCACTTAATGCTGCACATTCAAAGAATGACCCTTTGCAGTTCTTTATAATCCATAAAATGTTTAGAAAATCTCCTGTGCATAATCATTTGGAACAGTGCATTTTGTGTTTTTTTATTTTTGAAAAAAAAAATACTGTTCTCATGGGAGCTTTATTCACTAAAATTTGATTTATACTGTAATAGTCATGACTTGAAAATTATACTGACCATCACTTGTATTCAGCATTTAAGAAAATCTGAGGAAATATAATTTTCATAATAATTTGGAACACGGTGTATCGGTTTAACATAATCTCCAATGAATACATTAAAGTTTTGGTTGTAAAATGATTAATAGTTTAACGCACATGAATACATTTGCAACGCATCATCACTTGAACCAAAAGACTTTAAAAATTGTTATTTTGATCTGAGTGAATACACATCAAACACTTATGTCTTTTAGTGTGATTGTTGTGGTGAATTTAAATAGACAATGATTCACCATTTAGCTCCCCGCATTTAATTAAAGTGGGGGAAAATGTTTGGGCTTTTAATTAAACTCGATTGTAGAACTCACAGTTTATGCAGGTATGCATGTGTGAGACAGACTCACAAGGCAAAGAAATTAAATATGGCTATCAACTCCATCCACGTCTCCTTCTGCATTTCTCCTTCTATCCTCCATTTACTTCTTAAAATTTTTTTAAAAAACAACCTCTGATTCAATCCTATTTCTCATTGTCCTGCTCGGCGTTCCCCTCCCAAACGATTCCTCTGAACCAAAGCTCCACGCCGGATTGGTCTTTCATTTGAGAATCTGGCCCTGAGTTTAAATAAATCCTCATGAGCCTTAGCACTGCAACACTGACTGCTGAAATAAACACCCACAGGCACACATCCGCAGTATGCCAGGAGCTAATTAGCACACACATGTCACAGGCCACAGCATGAGTGAGCGGGGGAGTGAAAATGTGTAAGTTATTTAATATTTCATATCGCCTGAAAGTGTGTGTGTGTGCATTAAGTCTGGCGGATTGACTTTCACTCCAACGCCAATGATGCCCATCCCGTCCCATCTGCTCTCCTCCTCTATCTCTGCACTCTGCCACCTTCTTAAGGCTTGACCCGCTCTGACACACTGAGGCTTGGATGCAGCAAGGCAGAAGATGGGATCCTCCACTGTAAACAGAGTCCAGACAGAAGGCTTTTTGGCAGTTTCCCCTTCAAAGCCACAACCAGGCAGCCACTCACACATTACCTCAGATCAGCATGCCCATTCACACACACACACACACACACACCTACTCTCACAGAGCTTGGGCCATTCACATTATCTGTCTTTTATCTGTAGTAAGTGATCTTTACTTAGAATGTGAAAATGTGAAAGCTTTCTCTGTGACACGAATTGAGCGTTAACATACAGGTCTCTATGTGCTGACTGCCACACTATCTGTGTCTGTGACCCTGTTTAAATCTTGCCTAAATGTATATCAAGCTAGGTATTTATTACTAACTTTATTCTGAGTGGAGGTGTTTAGGCTTTTTAAGCATTCTTGTTCTCAGAATTGCCTGTCAGCTTGAGTTGTGGTGACCTGCTATCTTTCCTAAAGTAATTGGTGAGTGTAAAACTTAGCTGCAGAGTGCACAATGGGCTGAATACAAAGAAGAGTTTCTGCAGAATCTTCAACAAACCAGCATCGAAATCTTCAACTTATACAGACTCCAATTTCAAGACATATGGCTGGCTGGCTGGATAAACACATACATAAGGAATAGACAGATAGTTGAAAAAATTAATGAAAACAGATGGACAAACAAATACAGATTGATGAATGAACAGATGTATAGACAGAGAGACAGTTAGATGGAGAGAACAAAAAATGGACAGAATTTGGTCAAATTCCAATTGTACTTTTCCAGACTGTAAGAACGACAATCGAATGACAATCGAACTTCTCCTCTAACTTAACTTTGTATTTATCTATAAAAATCCTTCCAAGTTTCCTCATTAGTGAAGGAAAATATGCCTCTATTGAATACCATTTTGAACAAACACCTTTTTGTGGATAGATTCAGGAGCAGGAGCTCTTTAAGTCACAATAAAACTATTCTTGTAACTTTGTTGGGCTCAAGGTGAATTTGGATGTTTTAGTTGGCTCGAAAGCACAGTGACTCAGAACAAACACAAAGCTGCTAGTAAGATATTTTTCAGTTAATGTCTGCTAGGGTTAGGTTTCCTGTTTCCTGTTTGATTAAATAAGGCTCAGAGAGAAGCTGGAAGAGTCAGATAAAATAAAGCAGTGACTACTACATTAATGTAGCAACACAGAGTGCAAAAGAATTAGCAATAATCCTGGCAGTGAAACAAAACCAGCGATGGAAATTAGCTTTCTGCAGCAGCTTCATCTAGTTTTTTGGAAAATATGAAAGATGTTGTTTTGTTGTTTTTAATAGGTGTATATATATCTAATTAAAAATATATTATAATTAAAAAAAAAACACCGGTAGTTGGAGGCAAATGACAGCAAGTAACACTTATTAGGCAGATATTATGAAGAATTGAATCTGATCTCTTAAAAATATACTTCAGTAGGTTTAACTTTAAAATTAACTAGTAATTATATAATAATCAATTATTATAATTATCATATATAATAATTATTAATTATATTAGTACGTGTTTAGTCATGTATGATGCAATAAAACAGATAAAAAGAAACAACCAAACATTTATCTAAGAGCTCCCCATCTTAACAATAAGCATACTTGAAGTAAACCAAATGGGAAGGAATGATGGAAGGAGGCTGCTGATGCATTAAAATGTGCATTAACTAGTTAGAAAGCCTGGATAGAGAGATTGTCAATTTGAATGAAGCCACACCATTTTGGTTCATAATGAATTGATAACCGATTCACTGTAAAGTAAAATGCATCCTTTGAGTATATCTAATGTCAGGCACTTGGTCTAACTATGAATGTGTTTACAACAGTACATTGACTAAGTGGCCCAGATTATGCAAACACAATAAAACAGTAAAATTACCTTTGGCTGTTTATCTGACAACAAAAAAGTAGCTACAAATTATTTTTCTAAGGCCACAACTACATGAATTACTACTTTGAAACAATGATGTGGTAACTAATTGATTTTAGAAAGTGGTGTTTTAGTTATGGGCACGCAAACAAGTGCACCCACCAATACTTCAGGGGGGGAATCATTTTGAAAAGCAGAAGATCTAAAATCTTTGTGTCTGAATTGGCACATGTGGTAAAGTTCTGTTGGGTGTGGTGATGTCCAGTGAATGGAGATTTGGTTTCTCTAATCATCTTATCTTGGATGTAAACAAAACAAAGGAATTGATTGTTGGTTTCAGGGAAAATAAATCAAACTTAGATCAAACTCTATTGCCTGCAAGCAAGATCCTCCAAGTTTTGCAGCAATTTGCTGCAGATCTATAAATCTGTTGTGGAGAGCAGCATCAGAGCCAGAGACCTAAAAAGGCTCAACAGTCTAATAAAGAAGGCTGGTTCTGTTCTGGGAACGACTGTGGAACCTCTGGAGACGATGATTATCAAGAAAAATATGGACAATTATGAACAACCATGACCATTCCCTTCATGAGACTATCTTGAGAAGGCAGAGCATAATCAGTCAGAGGCTTCTTCGTGTTCAGTGCAGTAAAGACTGCAAAAAAAATATATAGACACCCTTCTGTCAAAATGTGATTGATGGATAATTAATGACCATAACTAATTGAATTACTGGTCAAGAGATGCAGCCCCCAAACCCCAAACATGAGATGCCCCCTCCAAATTAGATCAATGTAAGATATTGTTTTAGGTGACCTCCGAGTTTTAAGAGTAGTACAATTAAAGACAAAACAATACGTCAACAGGGGTTGGACAATGAAACTGAAACACCTCTCATTTTAGTGTGGGAGGTTTCATGGCTGAATTGGACCAGCCTGGTGCCCAATCTTCATTAATTGCACATTGCACCAGTAAGAGCAGAGTGTGAAGGTCCATTTAGCAGGGTAAGAGCACAGTTTTGCTCAAAATATTGCAATGCACACGACATTATGGGTGACATACCAGAGTTCAAAAGAGGACAAATTGTTGGTGCACGTCTTGCTGGCGCATCTGTGACCAAGACAGCAAGTCTTTGTGATGTATCAAGAGCCACGGTATCCATGGTAATGTCAGCATACCACCCATAAGGACGAACCACATCCAACAGGATTAACTGTGGACGCAAGAGGAAGCTGTCTGAAAGGGATGTTCGGGTGCTAACCTGGATTGTATCCAAAAAACATAAAACCACAGTGCCCAAATCACGGCAGGATTAAATATGCCCCTCAACTCTCCTGTTTCCACCAAAACTGTCCGTCGGGAGCTCCACAGGGTCAATATACACGGCCAGGCTGCTATAGCCAAACCTTTGGTCACTCGTACCAATGCCAAACGTCTGTTTCAATGGTGCAAGGAGCGAAAATCTTGGGCTGTGGACAATGTGAAACATGTATTGTTCTCTGATGAGTCCACCTTTACTGTTTTCCCCACATCCGGGAGAGTTACAGTGTGGAGAAGCCCCTAAGATGCGTACCACCCAGTCTGATGTTTTATGTTACAGTGAGAAAGGGTTCAGCAGAAGGCTGAAAGCATCGGATTCAGGCTTGAAACTCAGTACCTGGTTGCTTTACTGCAAAACTTTGGTAAGGTTAAATTTAGTGGGCTAAAGAAAGTCAGAAGGTTAATTCTCCAATTTGAGAAACCCCTTGAGGTAGTCAAGTTTCTTGTTTGTCCAAATCTTGTTAGTCATTTACATAGTATGATTGCTAATTGGCAGTTGATTCTTTTGTGTGTAGATGCAATGCAATCTTTCAATTCACAATTAAAGTTTATTATCGGAATTCTGCAAATTAAATATTTCGTAGTATATTTCAATGATTCCTTTCATTCAGTCTAAGCTCCCAGAACAGGAGAAATTACCTTTCAGATTAATATATTTTTAATTGCTTTGAGTATCATATTTAACTTAATCTGACTGATATGATCTTCTTTAACGCATGCTGGTAGTTCATATTTATCATTGATAAGCTTATCATTTACAAGAGGTGTACTGTCTGTTAGTGAACATTAGTGAACAGATAGCATCATGAGAAGCAAGGAACAAAAACTGTAGATAATTTTAACGGTGACATAACCAATCACCATGTTGTGACCAACTCTGGGAGCATGGCTGTGTAGTGAGTATGTTTTATCTTTTATATTTGTTTTTAGGTAAAGTGCACCAATAGCAAACTTAGTTAATGTTATTATTAGTTGGGCTAGTTGTCAGAAGATGTGAGAGGGAGTATTAACAAAAAAAAAAAAAAAATACTGATTGAATTGTTGGTTGATAGCCAGCATATATTTGAATTTGTGCAACAAACACCAAAAGAAAAGAAAACTATAAAAACCTGAATGGCCATTCAGTTTGATAAATATTTACACAGACCATTATTCAATAAATCGATAGAAATCCAAGTGCAAACATCAAAACATCAAATCTAAATAATACAATTGTACTATTTTAATACAGACTGATGGTTTACATTGATCATTTATAAGCTTTAGTAATGGAAAATTCAACAACTATATTTTGTTACTGAACACACTCAAGTGTGTAAGGAAAAAGCATGGAGGAAAAAGCATCATTAGGGCCGAGAAACATACAGCATATAAGTCAGAGAGAAAAGTAGTGGATAATGTGAAATGTTGGAGCAACTCTTGGAACGTGGTTGTGCAGTATTAATACTGAAAAAAATTAATTAATTAATTAAAAAAAACTTTCAACTTTGGGGAAAGCTAAAACTTAAATATGCTTAATAACTGTCACATATTCGTAAGAAATACATTTACAAATGAGGAACTTTTACTGACATGTATCACACTGGCAAGTGTTACAGAAAAAAAATCTTTGAGTTTCAAATGTGTTTAAACCTGCGTTTAATATTTTAGAGAAAGCATGAGGCTCTGGGAAGATCAGTGTTGATTCAGCAGCAGAGAAAAAGAACTGAACGAAAGTAGCATTCACAATGATGTGAGGACAAATTTTGGAAAATTCTGGGCAAATTCTTTAACTACGTAAAGGTAAAAGTTAAATTTGAGTAACCTCACATAGGACTGTTTACTACCAGTCACATATTCTTAAGAAGTACACGTACAAATGAAAAACATTTACTGAAATGTATCACACTAGCAATTGTTACAGAAAAAAACATTTAGTTCTGACAGATTTAGTTTTTTGAATGGATGAAAGAAATCACCAACTCATACTCAGCACTGACTGGTGCTACCAGTTAAACTGTAGTTTTTCTTTAGACGTTTGCGTTTTAGAGGTATGTTTCACTCATTTTCAGGGACGGGGGATTTTTTTTCCTTCATGACTGCCCCGGACGCACGCACACGCACATACTTTAATTCCCTCAGAGTACCCACACCGAGCACCACAACCATCAACCTTCCCTCCTTTGTGAGTGCGTTGTACTTTAATTCTCTCACAAATGGTAACGTGCGTACACCCCCCCACCCCAGTCACAAGGACAGTGAAGCTGGTACACTGACCACCACTGACATCAGACTTTCCCCCAGAGGTCACGAGAATGACTCCTCCTCGGGCTGCCATCTTATTGTGGTGGCGGGGTTTGAGTGTCCCAATGATCCTAAGAGCTACTGAATGCTGTCTGGGGCTTCATGCCCCAGGTAGGGTCACCCAAGGCAGACAGGTCTTAGGTGAGGGACCAGACAAAGTGCAACATTGTTGGTGCCTGTCGTGGCAGCAACCCTCGAACCCGGTGGTGGACACCTTCGGTGAGGGACGCTGTCAGGCTGAAGAAGGAGTCCTATTGGGCCTTTTTGGCCTGTGGGACTCCGGAAGCAGCTGATGGGTACCGGCAGGCAAAGCGGCGTGCGGCTAGGGTGGTTGCTCAGGCAACCACCCGGCAAAACCTTGGGTATGGGAGGAGTTCGGAGAGGCCATGGAGAAAGACTTCTGCATGGCTTCAGGGAGATTCTGGTCCACCATTCGGCGTCTCAGGATGGGGAAGCAGTGTAGCATCAACATTGTTTACAGTGGGGGTGGTCCTGGTCGTGGAACACTGGACCAGCTCTACACCCTCAGCAGGGTCCTGGAGGGTGCATGGGAGTTCGTCCAACCGGTCCACATGTGTTTTGTGGACATGGAGAAGCTGTTCGATGTTCCTACCCTCATCTATGGTCATGAGCTTTGGGTCATGACCGAAAGAACGAGATCTTGGATACAAGCGGCCAAAATGGGTTTCCTCCGTAGGGTGTCTGGGCTCTCCCTTAGAGATAGGGTGAGAAGCTCGGTCATCCAGGAGAGACTCAGAGTAGAGCCGCTGCTCCTCCACATCGAGAGGAGCCAGTTGAGGTGGCTGGTAAGGTGTTTCAGGCACGTCCGACCAAGAGGGGGACGTGCCCTGGGAAGACCCATGACACGCTGGAGGGACTCCCAGCTGGCCTGGGAACACCTCTGGATTCCCCCGGAGGAGTTGGATGAAGTGGCTGGGGAGAGGGAAGTCTGGGCCTCCCTTCTTAAGCTGCTACCCCCACGACCTGACCCCGGATAAGCGGCAGACAATGGATGAATGGATGGATGTCACGAGAATGAATCCTATACCGACATTTTCATCGTATCAATCAGCCCCTGAGAGACTGCATTGATACGAACGGAAACACAGAGTCTCACACGTGTCACACGTGCTGAGGTCATGAGACATCCTAAGGGGACATGTTGAGCAGGAGTTGACGTTAGCCCTCTCCCGCTTCATGCTGTGTATTTAGAAGACTTTATGTTTAAAAATGGAGGTAATTACAACGTTCTTTTTAAATATACTATATTATATAATATTTAATATTCTGGTTAGTAATTATCTATGCCGTATTGTTTTGTCTTTAAATGTACTACTCTTAAAACTCGGCGGTCACCTAAAACAATACCTTACATTGAACTAATTTGGGGGAGGGGGCATCTCATGATTGGGCATCACGTGACCAGTAATTAAATTAGTTACGGTCATTAATCATCCATCAATCAAATTTTGACAGAAGAGTGTATATATTTTTTTCTACTGCTACAGAAGATCTTTCCTGCCAACAGCCTTCATCATTTCAATAATTCTTTTAAATAATCCAAATTAACGAGTTACAAAATTTAATTTTCCTTGGAGATTAATAAAGTATTTTTAAATTGAATTGAATATTGTGAACAGTAATAATGGATCACTACTATTTTTAGGAATATGTTTATTTGAAAATCTAAAAGTCTTAGCTCAGAATGAAAAACACAAGGTAGAAAAACCTGAAATGTATTATTTTAAAGTTATTTATAAAATTGGTAATTGTGCCCTTGCTCTGCAGGCCTTTTAAAATAAACACATTGCACCAAAGTGCTACATAAACATTGCACTAAAGTGCTAGCCACTTTAATTCTTGGAGCTGCACAGTCCCAGATGAAAACATGCCTTTGAAATGTCCAACTCATTTTCCACCCAATATCTGTCCTTACCTTATTAATACCTCCCACCCCCAAAAGAAATCCCTGGGTAATGCCTCATCACTTAATTTTGATGATTTTTCCACTCAAAGAAATTCAGCCTGCGTATGTGACACGAGACCAATAAAGGCAGGGGGACTGGCTGACAAAAAAGAAAGATGGCGGAGGTTTTAAATGTAATGAACTCAAATGTGTTTGTAAGGATTTTAACTGACTTAGAAAACATTTCCCTACATTCAGCCCACCACACTCTGCAGATCTGTAACTTGTAATTAACACAGTGCCTAAGTCACAGGCTTGCATCCTCAATCACCTCAGCAAAAGGACACAGGGAGAGGGGGACCTTTCACTGCCTGTCCAGATGCTGCAATGGCGTTCCTATAAAACCCAAGCAGAAAAATTACACAGGACTGGTAAACACAATCATTTCCCTGGACACATTGAGTCTGTGGTTTTGCGCCTCAATATTAGCTGTTTTTTTTTGCATAGGAGGAAAATTAAAAAGGGGTAGCTGGACAGACTACGTTTACTTAATTGTAAACATAGTCTATTCGGTGAGGTCTGAGACGGGAAGGTAGATGAAGGACAGAAACAGGTCAGAAAAGGAAAGCACAATATGCACAATGTGCACAATGTGAAGGCAGAAAGAGAGTAGTAGAGAAAATGATGAATTTACAGTGACAGAACAGTTTTCTTCCAAGTCTCTGCTTATTTAATCATATTCACAAATTACATAATTTCTACCAGGTATCTACTTATAAATAGAAGTTAATGTAGAAAACCAGTTGCCTTTAATGTCAGGTCGCAAGCAAAAGGCACATTACAAGACCACATATGAGAGCCTAGATGGATGCTAACCTTGTCTTTGTGAGTGTTTGTGTGTGCAGCTGCGCGTTGCAATCCCATTAGGTGGATGGATCTCCAGACAAATGGCTATTATACTAATTAGCACTAATTATTTTGGCTTCCAATTAACCACACAACTGCTGGTGACTTCTCTCTTTGTCCTTCCATCTCACTCTCTTTTTTATTGCCTCCATCTGAGAAAGAAAAACTTACAATATTCACTGACATGGCCTCCTCATAATGCTTAGCAACACAACATTATCAGCTGAAGACAGCTGATAATCTTGACACTTGAAATTATGAATAATTATTCTGGTCTGCTTCTTGTAGGTTTTTGAACCAAAAATAAAGATCCTTGCTCCCAAATGGGGATTTATACTTTACTTTTGTAAAGCTGTCCTTACTTTGAATTTATTGATAATTTTGCATCCTCTGCATCTGGTTCACTAGTTTACTAGTTTACATGTGTCAGAAGGCAGGGGGGTTGCATTCAAGGGCAATCTGGCATCTGTACACCAAACCTAGAGCTGTATCTACATGTTGGCAAAAAAAAAAAAAAAGTTCCCAGTGAGGTACGGACTCCAGGAGGCTGACCTTTGTCTCTGATCCTTTTCGGCATAGGTCTCAATGACTAGTCATAGAGGACATGGTGTAAAAGATTGGAAATCTTGTTGATGTTTTTGCCGTTTCTGTTGGTGACCTCCTTCCATGACCTTCACCGTGTGTTGGAGCTGTTCACAACATCAACAGGGGGAAGTCAGGCTGAGAATGGTGGTGTACGCTCAGTAGAAGACAATGGATGGATCTGGACTTCTCAGGTGTTTCATGAAGATGTTTTTTTTTATCCACTTTTCACACTGATTCACGTTTCAGTCGTCTACATAAAATGACTCATTACAGGGAAGTCATTAATTACTCATAAAAGGTAACTGTGGGAGAGTGTCAATCAAATTTAACATAAGGTCAAGATAATTTATGTTAAGTAAAGGATAACAAAATTGAAAACATAAATATGGAATAATACAGTTTATTATTGGTCATGTGTTAGCTCTATACATTAAAAACAGATGATTATTATATTGGAAATCTAATTGCATGTACATGTGTGCAAGTATAGTCTTTAATAGGATCACAGTTTTAAAAACAGAATCCGGTATTAGTATTGAAAGGTAAACAAATTGCGTTTTGTATCTGTAAAGGTCAATAGTAACATTATCAAATAAACAAGCCTAATAGTCCTTCTGGATTATCCTCACTGAAACAAGCTCACAGTAATGGCATCTGCTGTAACCCATTTTTTAACTGATACACTTGTTACCATGGTGGCACAAAATCAATTTATGCTAAAATGAAAAGAGTTTCTGCTTGCAGGCAAAAACATCTTAATTTATATTATCCTGTAAGAAACCAAACCCAGGTCTGGATGAACTGCCAAACAATAGGCTTGGAGCTACATGGTCAGTGAGTGTGTGGCGCACAAGCCATTTTCATGGACTAGTTGCAGTAAATTAATACTGTTTTGGGTTTTATTGTTTGTTGTATTTCCGAGTTGTGTCGCAGTTCGATGTGGTTGCGGAGGGGGGTTAATATCCCTCCGCCGTTGCCAGGAGACGGCGGCTGGAACGGTAGTGGTGTGTCTTGCTTTCTAACGGCTGTGTAGCGATACGCTAACAGTTACTTTGTAACGAATCTTAAATTAAATTGTTGCGGAATCAATCACAAAAGCTTGTTTGATTGTATTACCGTTACATTTTTGGCGAGCCAGACCCAGGAGGAGTTTCAACTAAAAGTAACTAATCCAAACGAGACGAACCGAAGTCGGAGGAGGAAATACCGATGGAGCAGCTTCAAGACGAAGTGAGCAGAACGCTGCTGATGTTAGAGAAGTCAGAGCTGATTTTAGTTTGTAAACGCCTCAAGAGTGATGAACCTTCAGGAGGGTTTACTGGCCAAACTCGGCGCTCCCTCATCAGACTAGCGGAGTCAACACTGGATGATATCGGGAATGAGGAAGAACCGGAATCGTTTCAACAGTTTCTCCAGAATTTAATCACCTTCATGGAATCTTGGACGTTGGAAAGTGCCAGAACACCAGAACAGACACCATCTAACGAAGGTGAATTAAACTTACTAAAAGGCAAGTACAACGAATTGCGGGAGGAACAAAACAAAGCCCGACAGCGGATTGAGGAGGAAATTGGGGTTCTAGAAAAAAAACTGAGCATGACGGCGCATATGGAGGGGACTGAACCACACCGTGTTCCATCACCTCAAATACCAGAAGTGACCCTCAGGCGGGAGTTCCGGATTTGTGGGCAGATTGGAGAAGCTGGTCAGAGGGATAAATTGTCCTATACGAGCCTGATCAACCAAATTGAATCTGGGCAGAGGAAAGGATATTCAGAGACGGAAATCCTGGAAGCAGTCATTCGGGCCATAAGCCCAGGGCTCCACCTCAGGGACATGCTGGAAATCAAAACAGGACTGACATTGTCCACTCTGAGGATTATTCTAAGAAGTCATTTTAAAGTTGACTCTTCCTCTGACCTCCTTCATCAGCTGATGAACATTTCACAAGATCCAAAAGAATCTGCACAGAACTTCCTATTTAGAGCTATAGAACTGAAAGAGAAAATGCTCTGGAAATCAAAAGAAGAGGATGAAAGCGAACAATTCAGTCCAGAACTGATACAAAGAAAATTTCTGCGCTCCATAGACACTGGACTGCTAAGCGATGCAGTAAAATTCCAACTAAAACCTTACCTGACTAATCCTGCAGTATCAGATGAGGTCCTAATTGAGCGGGTGAGTGAAGCTGCAAACTTGGAACAAGAAAGGCAAAAGAAACTGAGAAAAGGTGCAGTGAGTAGGTTCCCAAAAATAAATGAACTCAGAGCTGAAGAACGCATGAATGAGTTCCAACCTGCTTCCATGGAAGAAGCTGTAACTAGAGGTGAGGTAGAGGATGCAGTAATAACCAAAGGTGTACTGAGAGGGGCCAAGAAAAGTCAGAACACAGAACAGGAAGCAGGAACAACTAAACTCATCGAAGGACTGAAGGCTGAAATGTTAGAACTAAAGAAATTGGTGTTGGAAACAGTGGAGGTTACTAAGAAACATCAGGTAGAGAGAGCCACCACATGCAGCTACAGCAGACCCAGAGGTTGCCCAGCCTGTCGAGAAGCACAGTCGGGGGTGATGTGTACTCACTGTTATAAGTGTGGTCAAGGAGGACACCTTGCCAGAGGCTGCCGTCAGAACAGGGGACAGCAGGGAAACTAGACAGGGCTGCTGGGCCGGGACCCTCAGTAGCCCCACACAAAACACTCAGTCCCACCACAAACCAAACAGGCTCCCATACTGAACTTTCATCTACCCCAACAACTCACTACATGAATCCACGGAGCAGACAGAAACTTCTGAACCTCATAGGTAAGAGATGCCTTGTTCATTGTCGGCTGGATGCTGCTCCAGTAGAAGCACTATGGGACACTGGTGCCCAGGCATGTCTCATTAATGAAGAATGGAGACAATTACACTTACCACACCAGCGAGTCAGACCTCTGAATGAACTACTGGGGGTGGATACACTGATTGGGCTTGCAGCAAATCAGACACAAATTCCTTTTCTGGGCTGGGTGGAAGTGGAATTTAGACTGGGTAAAGACTCACTCTCAGCAGAACCCCTGCTGGTACCAGTACTTGTGTCAAGTGATTCCAGTGTGGCACAACAGCCAATAATTGGCTACAATGTTATAGAGGAAGTTCTAGGAGATAACGCACTTAAACACAGGAAATCTGAAGTCATCCAAAATGTGTGTGGAGCCTTTGCTGTAACTGTCCAAACTGCACAGACAATTGTCAAACTAATTCAGACATCAGATAGTCAGGTTGATGTGGGTCTTGTGCATACAGGGAGAAGTCAAATCAAATTAACAGCTGGACAAATCACCATCATCCATGTTAGAGTTAATACTGGAGCTCAGTTCAGAGGAGAGGACCTTCTTTTTGTTCCTTTGGAGGACTTGGTGCTGCCAGAAGGTGTCAGCGTCGGTGAGGAGGGTCTCATAACAGTTCCCAAGGAGAGCTCAGGATTTGTCTCAATTCCAATTTCCAACACCAATAAGTATGATGTCATTCTACCTCAGCGTGCAGCCCTGGGTCACTTAGAATCAGTAAAGACAGCTTATACTGTAAGTGCACAACAGCTGAACATCACTGATGGTGAACAACGGAAAGATGACACTTCACCCAGAGCAAAGCCAGCTGCAGCACAGTTCCTGAGCACCAACAGCAGTTTCAAAGAAGCATGGAGGAGTGCCTGATTGGTTTAAGGGATGTGATATGCCAGCCCTATCTGGATGACAATTTAGTTCACAGCCCAAGTTTTGAGGATCATCTCAACCACATGAGAACTGTGTTGCAAAGATACCAGAAGCATGGAGTGAAGCTGAGTCCAAAGAAGTGTGAGGTGTTTAAAAGAAAAGTGAGATTTCTGGGGCGTCTTGTCTCTGGTGAGGGCTACACGATGGATCCAGCAGAAGTGGCACCAGTTCAAGCTTTGAAGGAGAGGACCCCCACAACTGTAGGAGATCTGAGAAAAAATGCTGGGATTCCTCTCTTATTATCGAACATACATACCAAACTTCTCCAGAATGGCTAAGCCCCTCTACCAGCTTCTGGTCAGTTCACCTGAAAATCAACCTGAAAATCCACCATCAGAAAAGCATAAAAACAGGCGGAAAATCAACACTGCAAGAAGTAAAGGTAACCTCCCATCAAACACTCCCATTCACTGGACACAGAACCATCAAGAGACAATAAACACACTTATTGACAAACTCAGTGAGCCTCCCATCCTTGGGTATCCAGATCTCACCCAACCATTTATTCTGCATGTGGATGCTTCCCAGGAAGGATTGGGAGCGGTTCTGTATCAAAGACAGAATAACAAAATGGTTGTCATTGGGTATGGATCTAGAACACTGACCCCACCTGAGAAAAAATTATCACATGCATTCAGGAAAATTGGAATTCCTAGCACTTAAGTGGGCAATATGTGAAAGATTTAGAGATTATCTGTATTATGCACCTCACTTCACTGTATATACAGATAATAACCCCCTGACCTACATTCTCACCACCGCCAAATTAAACGCCACAGGTCACAGGTGGGTTGCCCAACTTGCAGATTTCAATTTCACCATTAAATATCGTCCAGGCAAACACAACACAGATGCAGATGGCCTCTCTCGGATGCCACTGGACATAAATGACTTATTGCAGCAATGCACACAGGAGGTGACTCAGGATGTGATTAGTGCTTCAATTCAGGGAGTGACTGTGCTTCAAGATTCCCCATCTGTCTGGTTAACCACAGCTCACATCAAAACACTGGATTTAGTAAGTGATGCATCTTCATCCTCATTGCCTGCCCCACTAACACCAGAACAGATCAGAGAAAGTCAAAAGAAAGACCCTCTCATCAAGCGAGTCATGTATTATAAAAGCCAAGATCAATTTCCCCCCAGAGAAGTGGTGAAAACTGAGCCTGCAGATGTCAGGGTGCTCTTGAGGCAGTGGCGAAAACTGTATATCAGCGATGATGGGATCTTATACAGAAAAGCAAGAAATAAGTCTCAGCTAGTTTTGCCAAAAGAACACCATCTGTTAGTGTTTCAAGAATTACACAAGGAGATGGGTCATCTGGGGGTCGAAAGGACTCTGAATCTGATTCGAGACAGGTTTTACTGGGTCAGAATGCAGCAGGACACAGAACATTTTGTGACCCAAGTGTGTGAGTGCTTAAAGTCAAAACGACCACAGAGAGCAGCCAGAGCACCACTGATGCCCATCGTGACAACACGTCCGTTTGAACTAGTGTCAGTCGATTTTCTGCACCTAGAGGCCTGTAAGCAAGGTTTTGAGTATATTCTGGTGATAATGGACCACTACACTCGCTTTGCACAGGCCTACCCCACAAAAAACAAATCTGCAAAAACAGTGGTGGAAAAACTATTTGATGACTTTGCTCTTCGCTTTGGCTTCCCAGAGAAAATCCACCACGACATGGGGAAGGAATTCGAAAACCAGCTGATGGCTCAACTGCAGAGGTGTTGTCACATGCAAGGGTCCCACACGACCTGCTACCACTCACAAGGGAACGGACAGGTGGAGCGATTTAATCGAACGCTGCTGTCTATGCTCCGAACGCTCACAAGTGAGCAAAAGGCTGACTGGAAAAAGTCATTATGCAAGATGGTGCATGCATATAACTGTACCCGCAGTGACTCCACAGGCTTTGCTCCATATTATCTGCTCTATGGACGATCTCCACGTCTGCCAATAGATCTCCTGTTTAACATACAGCCAAATGAAACACAACAAAGCTATGGTGAGTATGTCAAAGATTGGCAAAGTCGGATGCAGCAGGCTTACGAGATCGCTACCAAAACTGCCACCCATGTATCGAACAGAGGAAAAACAGGATATGACAAAAGAGTTTATGGAGCTGACCTGCAGCCTGGGGGGCGTGTGCTTGTACGCAACTTATCAGAGAGAGGAGGCCCTGGTAAGCTCAGATCCTTTTGGGAGGATAAAGTCCACATCATCGCAAAGAGGAGAAGTGATATCAGTCCAGTGTATGAAGTAGTACCAGAAGGAGGTGGCAAAAAGTCGTGTGCTGCATAGGAACCTCCTGCTCCCCCTGTGACAGTCTTCCAATCGACAACCCAGAAAGAGGCTCAAAAAGGACCAAAAAGACTAAGTCGAACACATTGTCACGTCATCTTTGTCAACGAGAAGAAACTTCAGACAGTGAGAGAGATGAGGAAATGGAGCTAGTATGCCGGTTTCCTCCTGCTCAGCACAGTGGTCACCGAGCTGTCAGCTTAAACCCAGATGCTGAACCATTTACTCCAGACCTACATGATCAAGATGATGCACTGAAAGTGAAGAAAACTCAGGCTACATGGATGGACAACATACCAGAAGAAGAGGATGGAGGCCAAGATGTGGAGCTGCAACAGGATCCTCCTGAGCTATCCGTAGAAACAGCTTCTGAGGAAGAAGATGATCCAACTGTCTCACCGCCTACATCGAGCTATCCAAAGAGAGAGCACCGCCGTCCGAGGATGCTGACCTATCGTGCTTTGGGTGAGCCAACCATGATGGAAGTAGGCTTTAAAGAACTTTGGCGACCCTGGATAGTTCCAGGTGTTGAAGTACAGAGTTGAAGGCACCATGTATATAAGTTCAAGAACTACATTCAAAAGAAAAAGGACTATGTACGAACCCTCCAGAGACAATACAGTGACAGTGCTTTCAAGACAAAAGACTGGTATCAGAATGAAAGAACTGTGGCTGAAATGAGGGTTCTGTTACACAAGAGAGATGATCTGAACAGATCTAGAAGTACTTGTTACTGGACAGTTGTAATCTAAAGTGAGAGTATCCTCCATTAGTAGTGGACACTATTATAATAAGATGAATGTCATGTAAATTACCTCACTTACAACATTACTTTCAGTAAAGGGGTCAATAGGTGATGATAAATGCTCTTTTAAATGTCATAGGACATTTTTTTTTTATTGAGGGGGAGAGTGTGGCGCACAAGCCATTTTCATGGACTAGTTGCAGTAAATTAATACTGTTTTGGGTTTTATTGTTTGTTGTATTTCCGAGTTGTGTCGCAGTTCGATGTGGTTGCGGAGGGGGGTTAATATCCCTCCGCCGTTGCCAGGAGACGGCGGCTGGAACGGTAGTGGTGTGTCTTGCTTTCTAACGGCTGTGTAGCGATACGCTAACAGTTACTTTGTAACGAATCTTAAATTAAATTGTTGCGGAATCAATCACAAAAGCTTGTTTGATTGTATTACCGTTACATTACCGTACCGTACCGGTACATTAATGTACCGTTACCGTTACACTACCGTTCCAGCCGCCGTCTCCTGGCAACGGCGGAGGGATATTAACCCCCCTCCGCAACCACATCGAACTGCGACACAACTCGGAAATACAACAAACAATAAAACCCAAAACAGTATTAATTTACTGCAACTAGTCCATGAAAATGGCTTGTGCGCCACAAGTGCATCACTCACACTGACCATATACCTCTACAACCATAAACAGCAACAGGCTGCAATGCTACAAAAAACTTTGAAAGCCTTTTTGAACACAAAATAGTACAATGCTGAATGTGTGTATTTCAGCTGGCAGCCAATATTACCACTATGTAAAGCCTCTACAGAATTTCTTTCTGATTAACAAAACACTTTTTTTTTTCCAATTTACATAAATGTAAAATAGCTGTTTTAACTTTGTCATTTTGCACTGTTGTGTATCTTTTGTACTAAAATCTGTGTTAGAATAACACAGTAGGAGAACAAGACATGGGAAGGTAAAATGGTGTGAATGCTTCCTAATGACATGACCTGATCAGATCCATCTTTATGCACTTAATGAAAACTGGTTATGTAATATCATACAAGAGGTGAAGGACAAAACAAGAACTACTAATGTAAAAACAAAAAGCCTGTCAGGGTATAAAATACAGTATGCATTTTATATTGTATACTGTGCTCATGTGACACACAGGGGGAGTCTACACCACACCCATGCAAACAAAAAATACCTTTTTTCAGTCAAAGAGGTAATTGCTTGAACAAAAGCAAAAGGCTTAAGGTCAACATTTTAAACTTGCTTGACATAACCTCCTGAATTAAACCCCCCAAACTTCCAGTTTACTGCATTACAACAGTCAACAATATCATTTCCCAAGAGTAAAAATCCAGCCTTTTTCTGGAAGAGTCGGTACACCAGTGACCTTCTGTGTATTGATTTAGCTCTCTGATCTCACACATGCAATAATTTGGCTCTGGTATTAAACCAGTCAATCAACATTACGTTCTTTTTATCCCTGTCTCCGGAGGTTTTATTGGCTTAGCTCTGTAAATATGAAGGTATACTGTAAGTGCAGTGTGGAAAATGACAAATGAACATGATATATGATGAACTCTAAAATGATGTGTTTAAGGGAAAAAAAGAGGACTTCCCCCATTTTGCGAATCCTTAATCTGTCTATTGACTTGTTCCAGAGTGTCATCTGTCCCTCCTGTCGTATTCACCTGCAAGCATTTAACCAAGTGTCAAAACCAACTCTATAAATCACTCTTTGGTTCAGTGTTCTGTCTTTTACCTAAATGCTTATTCTTGTCTTTGCTTTCACTCCCTCTGTTTTATCAATAGGTGAAAAACATTTTGCAGACACAGATGACTGTATGGCTATGTAAATGGGGGAATGTGGTTAGTGATGGATGTGTGTGTGGCAGGTAATTAAAAGTGTGGTTAGTGTATAATTAAAAGAGGCCTCTGTCTTTAGAATATTTAATGACTTTGGACAGACAAGGCACTATTGCACACACACGCACACATGCATGCTGGTGGGTGTAAATTTGTTATTCCAGACTGTAAAGAGTGGAATAATGTCTGCTGATATTAAGTGGGATGTAGATAGGAAGAATAATTAAAGGAGTGGAAGAAGAAGAGTACAAGGGAAAGACAAAAGCGACAAAGGTGGACCAAATATAATGCACCTTTCAAAGATACAAATCTGGAGAATTATTCATTAGCAGGAGCCACAAAAAATGAAAACACGCACGAGTCTGTCTCCTTTCATTCTTTCTGTATTTGAATGATAAGCTCAAATAAAGCAGAAGCTCAATGGCAGACAAAAGTAGGTGACCAAATGTCATTAAATTCAAATTATAAAGGCCATCATAAGTTCAGAAAATTTCAAGTTCAGATTAAATTTAAATGGTAGTAGTTTAACTACTACCACTTCCCTCTTGGAGCCACGTCTGCATACCATGATAATGTTAACACAAGCAGTTACTCATTTTGAGATTAGATTTAGGTCTACTTGACAAATGAAAATGCTGTTTCACCACCCCCAAATATTTTGTCATATGAAGTTTCTGGGTCAAAGTTGCACTGAGAGACAGGGTCTATGACCAGAACCCAATTATCATTCTTTGATCAGCTGACAAAAAGCCAGTCTTCTTTTGGTTCAGTGTTGCTATATATCAAAAGCATTCAGACTCTCAGCCAGCTCTTCCTCAAAAACCATAACAAGCTACAAAATATATATTTGTATAAATGTATGTATGTGCAGGTATGTGTGTGTTTGTACCTTTTTGCAGTCTGTGCAGATACTTTTTATTCTGAAGTGACAGACCCATTGTTTCTTCAAAACAAGGGACCTTCATCCTTTACTCTTCCTCTAGATATTGTTGGACATAAGCTGTTTTTTCTGTTGTGTGTTTGATGAAACCTTCTAAATTGTAGTTATCTTGTTGCAGTTAGTACACACAGTCAGAAAAACTGTTTTGAAAGTAGTTGTGTGGAGAAGGACTAAGCAGAAAGGTGCAGAAGGCGTACAAAATTCTGGAAAGAAATGCATGTTTTTGTCATACTTTTTAAGAAATAGAAAATAAAACATGTTTTTCACATCCTGTGCAATGTAAACTTTTTTCAGTATTATTCAAGCCCAGGAGACTAAAACAGTTTTTAAAACTTCAAAGCCATCAAAAAGTAAAATTTTCTATCCCATTTACCATATGGACATTGGTATATATGGAGTATTTGGGAAAAGAAAAAAGCTGATGGAAAAACCACTAAATAGTAAATCTGCAAAATATTTAATTATCAAGAAATGAAAAGAAAATGTAGAAACTGCAAATTACAGTGGTCGCATAATAAAAACACTTTGAAAGAAAATCACTGACAAAACATGCAGAAAGAGCACAGGGAGCTCTATATTGTTTAATAAAGTGACCTGAAAAAAAGAAATCATGAAGTATGTCAAATCACTCCAAATGCTAAAAACTAGCTAAACTCTGAAAGTAGCTTCATTCTTGATGAACTGACTACAGATGAAGCTTTGGAGTCTACGTTTTCACCTTAAACTTCTTAAAACTAATTTTTGTGACAAATAAAAATATGCTTTAATTAGTTGTTGCTGCTGGTGGCACAATGCATTGTGGAATAGCTTGCTGGCCAATCCATGCTGTCACATGTAAAAAAAAAATCAGTTGTAGCAACATAAACAAATGATACATTGTGTGATTGTTAACTTAAAATAACTTGATAAATTTTGTTTAGACATATTGCGATTATAAGTTATATGCAAATAAGTTATCTGGTCTAGACGTTTCCATGGTAAACACAACTCTTAAGCAGAAGTGTTATTCTAATTAAATTTACTTTGTTCTCCCTAGATCACCATCAACAGCATTATTTTGTTAACCTACATGCATTAAAATAACATGCCGTCATCAGAGCATGATTTATTTTTCAGTGCAGCAATCAGTTGTACTAATATTCAAAACTTTTTTGGGTTTGCAGGTTTGCTTGAGCAGAAATGGAGTAATATCTGAGAATGTTCTGAATGTTATGCATGAACTTAATTTAGATAAATTTATTCGTAAATAAGTAAAGCAGAACATTATCATCCATCCATCCATCCATCCATCCATCCATCCATCCATCCATCCATCCATCCATCCATCCATCCATCCATCCATTTTCTGTACACCCTTGTCCCTCGTGGGGTCTGCAGGGGTGTTGGTGTCCATCTCCAGGGAATGATTGAGGTGAGAGGCAGGTGACACCCTGGAGGGTTTGCCAGTCTGTTGCAGAATATTATTATCAGGGTACTTAAATTCACTGCTGATTTGTGCTTGGGAACTCTGATGGCTTATGGGTAATGTTTTGAAATGTCAAATAAAACACACTAAAGAGAGCAAAATTTTTTTGTTGTTGTGTGGATGAACTTAAAAAATATTTTCTGAAAAAAAAATGACAATGTCTTGTATTGAACAATTATTTTTTTTTTTTACCATAATACTTCATATATTTGTGAAAAGATACCAGAATTGTTATTATTGATTTCACAGATTCATTTATGTTAAACTTACTTCACCAGAGATTCATTTTCTCAGTGCATTTCAATGATACCAAATACTGAGTATTGCACATAAACTTCTAATTTTTAACACATTAATAAATCTCCAAGATATTTTCACATTATTGTGGCATTTAGCAAATGAAAAATAATTGTGTTAATCCTGAATGACCCAAAACAAGACAAGATTTGATTTAAGATTAGGGAAAAAACTGTGTACATCTCTTTATTATGCTTTCAACTATACAATAATTGCCTTCATTCTCAAAACTTGTGGAAATATTTAAAAACTTTTTCATGTTTGATTTTCAATTTTCCTGCATGCTATGTGAGGACATCAAAGGGGACAGATTTTGCCACTGGTCCTCGCTAAATGAAACACTAAGAATGATATAGATAATAAAAAACCTAAGTCTATAGCCTTTAATACCAATAATGTGACTATTGTGCTGTAATTTTACAGAAAGACAATAGAAAAGTAGAAAAAACAAGAGTCCACTGAAAGATACAAATGGCCTTTTAATTCAAGAGTACTTACAACATGTTTTGTGGCTTCGAAGCAACATTTGAAGACAAAGCAACTGTAAGATTGTAAGATGAAATATTAAACAATGGTATTAAATATTCTATGCTAGCATTTTCAGTCATAAATTAGCACATTTATAATTTGTTGCTCTTGTTCTCCACCTCCTGCTAATTTTTTGTTTTCCTGAATGTGTGAGGGACTGTAAGCCTCTGTTATTTTGGTATCATTAAGCACAACCACAGAGTTAATGTCCTCCCTATTTTCCAGTGTCAGTTGGTTTTCTGTTTACCTTTGTTGTATAAGAAATATGACAGGAAGAAGACAGCAAATTTGGGAAGCAGCCACAAACAGATCCCCAACCTAAGGATAGTTGATAGGGCTCTCAGGCTCCTTCAATATATTTGGCAGACACTGAGCTTATTATTGTGGTTATCAGTGATCGGATCTGACAGCTGGTTGGATTCAGAAAATTATGTCCCTATTGACTTTAAAATGTATGGAAGGAGGACAGAAAATGTGCATTATTAGACCCATGATGGTTTAGTGTGTGGCATGCTTAGGTCTTCTTAGCCCTTACAGGTAATGAAAGCGTTTCAAACAAACTACAACAAATTTCAGATTAAACAATGAATATTCATAGTGTGACAGCAGGCCCTAAAGTGTTATTCTCCCTAATGCAATTGTTTCTGACTGCACCTTGACAATGACTAATATTACCAGAAAAAGGGATTCAATTAAAGCAACTCCTTGTTCCTCGTTTCGCATGGCCGCACATGATGCTTTTCAATCCCTGTGAAGTTCAGTGATAAAATATTCAAAGGTTGATATAATTTTTTTACTGCAAAATTTATGCATAATAATGTGGAGGCAGAGCAAATCACCTCTAGATATTTTCTAAGAAATATCAAGGCTTTTGTATTGCAGGCAAAATGGCAGTGAATCTGAAACTAACAAGCAAGGGCACAAATATTAACTGGCACTTTGTAATTTTCACAGAGCTCATTGCTATATATATATATATATATATATATATATATATATATATATATATATATATATATATATATACATATATATATATATATACAGTACAGACCAAAAGTTTGGACAAAACCTTTCATTCAATGAGTTTCCTTTATTTTCATGACTATTGACATTGTAGATTCACACTGAAAGCATCAAACTATGAATTAACACATGTGGAAATATGTACTAAACAAAAACGTGTAAAATAACTGAAAATACACCTTATATTGTAGTTTCTTCAAAGAAGCAACTTTTTGCTGTGATTACTGCTTTCCACACACTCTGCATTCTCTTGATGAGCTTCAAGAGGTCGTTACCTGAAATAGTTTTCACTTCGCAGGTGTGCCCTGCCAGGTTAATAAGTGGGCTTTCTTGCCTTATAAATAGACCAGAGGGTTAATCTGTAGAGAGAATGCTTGATTTGATTCAGTTTTTCAGCCAGTACTTGCTGATCACAGGTAAAAACTGACACAAACTGATCTGTTCTGTGTTATCTCCAAATCAATTCAGGATCTCACCCAGTCCATTAATATGAAACCTGACATGACCCATAATTAAATAGACTCAGGGCTGCTACTGGGGTGTGAAGACAATTGAACTCGGTGCACAGGCAGAAAGAGGTAATAAAGAAATAACCTAAATAAATGGGAATACAGTGAAAAGTGCAGATTCACAAGGCAAGAAAAGTGTTCATCTTTATGGATTATGTTCACTTCCATTTCTTCTACTCCAGACCATACAACCGAGTACCATACCACACCTCTCTGAACTTTTGCTTACATTTTTTACCTCTGCACTGTCCAAACTTTCAAAACTGACTTTAATCTCTAGAAAAATACACTCGGAATTAGAGAGGAATGACTAAATCTTCAAAGCTCTTATCTAATATTGAAGGTTGTATTTAGCCTCCATCAGACCTAAAAATAATTCACAATATGCTTGGAAGATTTATATCAATTCTATACCTGCATTTTGTGGAAGTAAAATCCTGCCACAATGGAGCTAAAGCCGGAGGTAGTAAAGAATTAGGGTCGGAATTAGGAATGTACCAACCAGGCAAAATGACATAGTACCAGTCACCAAACCTTCATTAGCAAACAGAGCAAGCGAAGATATCTTTCAGATGTTTCAGGAGGGATTCTAGTCTGGTTCACTTAATAACAACTCTGTACTCTTGGTTCCCTTCTGGACAGTGGGATGCTGGGGGCTTCAGCTATCGCCATTGTTTTTCTGTAGATCAGAGGTCAGGAGACAGGCCGGACAATTCTACAACCTTCACATAGTTCTTTGTCAGTTCTGATTTGGTTCATCTTTCTTTCTCCACTCTCCATTTTGTTTTGGTGTCTATAGAACATAAAATTGAGCACTTAGCTCTTCACATAAACATTGTGCATGTGTCCAGATATACTGTAAGCCAACACTGCATTTGTTCGCGACATGTGTGCACTGAACCAAGAGGACTGTAGTGAAAATATCTGGTCCTGATACATGTACTGTTACACTCCAACAGGAGCAGGTTAATAAATTTTTACGTAAACTTAGAAAGGCAGTTGTGTACAGATTTAAAAAAATTAAAATATGTACATTACCACAAATTCAATCCAACAATTTTCTGTCCGATATGTATGATGCATCATGGGAAGGTTGCTGATCATTTAACACTAAAAGGAATAAACCTTAAGCACACAGTTTTGCTCCAGCCCTTTCTTTTAAATATCTAAGATCTGAAGAGGATGAATACCGGTAGGAGTACTTTGCTTTGAGCTGGGATCAAGCCCCACTAAAGCTGCCTCCACAGAAACACAAAGAAGGGGAGTAAAAACAGAAGACAAAAGACCAAACAACAAACCAGTATCAGCTCAGAAGGAAGGAAAGCAAGATAACAAAAAAAGAAATAAGTGTCTACAGTGGTGAATTTGTGCTCTGCTTTTTGCCGCCACCTCATTGGACCAAAAGGAAAAATTTAATTATGGAACGAGAGGAAAGGGATAGCAGGGAGTGGGCAGTAGGGCTAAATTGGAATATGTAAAATTCTGGCAGGCACAAGAAAATCAATCCCTGTTGCTTTATGTTCTGCCTCTAAAATTCATAAACACAAACAAATTTAGTAAAAATAGTTCCTTAAATATTAAAATCCTTTATCTTTCAACCAATAATATCTCTTTCCATTAAGGACAAAAATATCACAAGAGCAACTGTAGCTGAGGTGAAGGGAGATATAAGTTGATGTCGATAAGAAACAGCTGTGATCACTCATGACAGCCTTATTGAGCTCTAAATATGAGACCAAAGGCTATTCTAATTATTGAGAGGTTGCAGCACTCTTTCCCAAGGGTAAACTACACCACACACCTTCAATAAATGAAATAATAAATGATATAATTCTAGAACACTGACTCCCTGACAAACGGAACTAATACACAGCAATCAAATTAAATCTGCAATCACACAGCAAATTAAGAAATACAGGGACATTTTCACAAGAAATAAAATGTTTTCAGGCTGTTTGTCATGAACATTGTCTCATAAGATTGAGGATGTAGAACATATTATAGCTTCATCAAAACAGATCAGTACCGGCATGTCCAAAGTATGAAGGACTCCCAACAACAAACAAAGAAAATAAAGTTGCCTTTCAAACACAGGTGGTTGGTACAGATGGAGACTTTTTTTCATAACTAGAAAAACAAATGTCCTTACATATTGAAATATTGACATGAGAAATGTTACAAAACTTGTGGTCTAAGCTACTAAAATCAATTTCATGATACACCAAAATGTGTACACTTTATGATGCAACACAACCAGGATCCTTGGCTCCAAAGAAAAAATGTGTTGAAAAGAGCCACACCATCTGCAGGCAGAGTGAAAATAAACTAAAATACAACCATAAGGAAATACCTGTTACGCTGAAAGTGGAGGGAAACAGCTCTGTACCCAGTAACAATCAGGCCTTATATCACACTTGTAAAGTCAAAGCTTCCTTTTCACCCGGAAAAGATTAAGTTAATCTGAAAGTTCTTTGCAACTTGTGAAGGACTTGCAATAATAAGGAGCTGGTCAAAACCACAGCTTTCACAGTATGGATGTAACATTCAACTCTGAAGATAATTGACAGAGATTTCCACACATCACAAACAACAAAACAGAGACAGGACTACCAACAGGTAACTGAGCTCTAACATGTACATACGTTTTTCTTTTATAAACAGCAGTGTATATGTAGAAATAATGATTTTGCCTCATGTGGTCCAATGAATTCTGGTCCATGTTGCCTAGCAAATTCTGATCACACTCCTTCTGATTTGGGACTCAGAGATAATTTGGCTTTAGTTGAAGATTACTTTAGAGATTTTGGGTTCACTGTTTTTTTTTTCTTTGTGTGATCTTGTTCATCTTCATTTTTAGTTGAACTCTATCCAAAATATCTACTCATTATTTTTTATATTGCAGGCTTTTGAATTGTGCTCAAAATGCTGATTGTACCTGGCAATTTATTTTTAGTATGCCTCTAAATAAATAGGTAGAAATTTATTCTACAGCATTTCATGTTTAGAAGCACCTTGAATGGGATCATATCTATGAATTATGTTTGCTGGTTTGTAACACCTATGAATCAGATCTTGGAAATTTCAACATGCATCTATCAGTCGGTTTGAAGATGTGGTTCTGACATAATCAAATTATGTCAGAACCACATCAAGATAACTTGATAACTTGATAAAGTTATCAAGTTATCAAGTTATGATAACTTGATAACTTAATAAAGTTATCAAGTTATCAACATTAAACATCACAAAGTCAACATATTATTTGGGTCCATTTGTGCCATGAACTGTAAGAAAATAAAAGAAGATGGCTGAAAGTAACATATGAATTGTTTCACAGCAGCCAGGTTTCTTTTTAATCCAATATGTCTGGGATGTTTTTTGTATTCTCAAAGTAACTAAATCATATCATTGAGAAGAAAGTCACATACAGTATTTAAGCCTCTTGTGGCTTCCCAGATTAAGCTCCAGACATAATGGATTGAGATGAGCTTAAACTCTTTCCTGCATACTCATTTCCTGTTGGTTTGTCTCCTTTATGCCTTCTTCAACGTTGCTCTGTCACTTTGATCCTCCCCTTTGGCTACCATGAGAAACAAAGTCATTATGAACTGCCGTTTTGCTGCTGCTAGAGATGAAAAATCTTTATGTTTTCAGAATGTGAAGGGAACCAGCTTCAATATTCTTTGACTAATCATCCAAATGATGCTGCTTTTTCTCTTAAAATCGCTAACACACAAAAATTTCATGTGCATGTACCCTCTAACACAAACACACAACATCTGCGTGTTAAGTTCAGACACCAACAAAGTTCCTTCTGTTCAGACATCCATTGCAGGTGTGATGGGCGGAGGGTAAAATAATGAATCATTCCTTCTGTTAAAGTGGTGTTTGACAAATTAAAATGAATGATTATTGTGAAACACAAACATCTCCGCGGCATATGAAAGATTAGAGTTGCTCTGATCAAAAAGAGAATTTCCTGTAAGGCCCTGTTGCTCCTCTGACAGTGCTCTTCACAACAAGAAACTGAAATATTCACTGTCTCTCCTGTCACTCCTCTGCACAGATCACTGCTTCTGTTTGATCAATCTGGGCTTCATGTGGTCCTGAAAGTGGAAGAAAGGAGAGTTCTAATTCTCCTCATCCCGCCTGTCCTCTTAAAGCTGCTCGCTATCACAACCGATCCGCATCCATCTGCCACAAGCCACAGAGCTAATTAAAAGTGGCAGCTCGCACTTCTCAGCCTGGGCTCCGGGTCACAGCCAAAATACATAGCAGTGTCTGAGGCACTGAGATGTCCAACAGACTCTACGTGTTCAACGCTCATTTGGAAATATTAGGAAAAGTGGGAAAAATATTTTGGAAGTGGACAGAGAAGAGTGGCAGCACTGCTGGGAGAGAGCAGCAAAACATGAGGAAGATTCTCACTGGATGAAAATCTTGAGACAAATACCACAGATCTCATATCACGGGATTCATACCATGATCTAATTAGCTAAAATGAGCTTGTTCAGATGGGTGGCTGGAATCATCCTTAAAAAGCAGGGAGAGGGAGCTGTTCAGTGGGCCGTAGTTTCTCTGTAGCGCATGGAGTCGGTTGAGGTGATCAGGAATCTGATCATGTTCACTTCCCTTAGGAGGGACTATAAACATCTCCTTTCGTCTGGGAATGGTTCGGGTTAAGAGAAGAAAGACAATGAATGGATGGACAAACAGATGGGTGGATGATCTAACTGGATTTATATTTTGTTTAAAAGTAGTCGTGGTTTCTAACTAAAGATGTTTACAGGTGCATGTTCAGAAATTACAATATCATCAAAAAGTTGCTTTGCATCAGGATTAAAAAGTAAAATGTAATATTTAGATTTATTACACAATTTGAAGTGTTTACGTTGTATATTTAAATATTTTAAGATAAATACATTCGTATATTAGATAAATAATATTGAAAATACTGAAATATTAACTACATGTGATCATAAATGATCAATTTGAATGTATGTCCTGATGAGTCATTTTTGTCAGATTAATTTTTAAAATATCTTAAGTAAATTTTAAACACACTTTTCATGAAGCAAACATTTCTTTCTTTAAAATTTGTTTTTCTATTTTTTTTACTTGCAAATGTCAGTTTTACTGGCAGAAAGTGGAATATTATTATAATTAACAGAAATCAAGACTTTCAAATATCTATCTGTGTGTACTTATTTATTTAAAGTGTTTCACTTACTAATAAAGTTTCAATAATAAAAGGACTTTTCAATAACATTCAAATGTACTGAATGAATCTGCAAAACGCGCTTAAGACCGATTGATTGTAAACAGGTTGGAGTAACTTTGTTGTGATGACATACTGAAGGAAGAGAGTTGGAAAGGTCAGGAGGTTCTTTACGAGAATGAGGACAATTTCAAGGCAACATACATAACTGAGGCATTGTCAGATTTCTTTCTTTAAGCCGTTTTTGATATATACAGCATTTTCTTAACAACTGAAGGTGATACAGTTACCGGTTGTGGTATAAAATAGCAATATGTGAATCACTTTGTCAGTCATTCATGAAAATTAATAAAAATAAGAGGTAAAATAAAATATATATTTGTAATAAATCTCTGAGTTTTACTTTTTTAAGGAAATTCTTCCAATAAGAGAACATTTTGATTATATTGTAATATTTGTTGATGTACGCCAATTTTCAAATTAGTGTAACTGAAATCATTTACTTTGTTTTTCATTGTATTAAATAAATGCTTTCAAACAACTCTTCTTAGCTGTCTTTCTAATGAGTGAGATACAGGTGCCCTGACCTTAGCCAGCTGACCATCAGAGCACACCAATAACTGGGGGAGGGTCAAGCTTTACACAGAAGACTTTAATCCTTCCAGCTCTTTGTCTCGCATCTAATAAAAAGATTTAAGAGTACAGCAACAGTGCCGTGGAAAATTGTAGCAAGTTGGAAGCAGCAACTTTGCAAACTCTTGGCATGTCTTGATATCAGTTGGACTGTGACTTTGGAGATGACATCACAACAAAGACTGATAGATTAGAGCAGAGTGAATGAGAAGAAACAGCTTGCTCTGCTTTCAATGACCAGTTTGATGGACAGGAAGTTTGCAGATTTTGTGTGTGCGCTGGCTATTTAGAGCAGCTCTCTAAATAGCGCTGCTCTAAATAGCCTGCTAATCTTGAGCAGGTTGTCTGTGGTCCTGTTGTCTGGACCACAGACAACAGGACTGGACTAATGACCCTGGGAGTCATGCATATCGGATCAATAAATTTCATAAACGACACTATAAACTTGGTCACTGCAAAGACAGCGAAAAGCCAGACACCATCTGTTCATGTCCCACTGGCCTGCAAGATCAGCCAATATAACCTTACACACAAACACTTCAGCGCCTAGACAATCACACATGGTGAAACGTGCAAATATTCACTGCACTGCACGCTCAGAGATGCTCAAGCCGAACTGAACCGGCCTGCAGAGACGGATTACATCCGAGTGCACATCTGCATGTTACACCTCTGAAGTTAGGCAGTTTATCCAGGAACACAAGTTCCTGGCTTTTGAGCCACTTCTGAAGCAAGAAAGAAAATGCAAAAATAACAGAGACTATGCAAGTAAGAGAACCAAGCAACATGAAGAATAAATTGGAGGAAGAAAAGAATGAGTTAAGAGGCACAACAAAAGCAAGAGGGGGGTTGACACGTTTCTTGCTGAGACATTAAGGGAGTTGTGAAAAAAACTGCAAATTAGTCTTTTCAGTGCAGAGTCAAAGCATGAATTATGGTGTGTCAGTGGCTCCAAGCAAATCAGAAGATTTCATTTCCATCTACATGAACCTCTACATCCTGATCACATTAACACTTCAGATGGAAAACGAGAGATTCAGTTATTTCTATGACTTATTGAAGGTCGGGTTTTTGAGGCAATAGCTTAAGCAGAGATACCCAGACTTCCATCTAACCTGCTGCTGTATTTCCTCAAACTCATCTCAGAGAACTCTGAGGCAATCAAGAGTTAATTTAATTTACAATAAAAGAGAACTTCTTGTCATTGTCACTAAATCAATACTAAGTAAACTGCATAGCTTCTCCATTCTGGTTGATAACTCCGCCATCTTTCCCTCCCCTCAGGTCAAGAGTCTGGCTGTCATCCTCGATGTCAGTAATATCACTTCATCTGCCTACTTCCATCTTTGAAATATTAATTGTCTCTGTCACTCCTCACTCCATTGCTATTCTGGTCCACCGTCTGGTCATTTCCCACTCAGATTTCTGTAATTTTCTTCTCTTTGGCCTGCCACAGAAAACCTTCCATGAATTACAACAGATACAAATTCAGCGGTATATATCATCACACCAACCCCTCAATCCACCACTTCACACCTGTTCTACAACAGAGACATTGGCTTCCATCTCATATCGCAACAACTAAAAGTACTCCTCCTTACCTTCAAAGCTGTCCACAATCTTACACACAGAAAAACACAATCCTTACAGTATGATCTGCTGACCAATAAATCCCCATACATATCTTCACTTTCTTAACTCAAATTTTGCTATGTATTGACTGATCTTAGCTTCATAGTTCTTCGGCATCTTTTCTGTGCCCAGAGCTAATTTATTTTTGTTTTTTCCTGGTTTGGATTACAAACATTGAGTCACATGCCTGAAGGCTACTGAAAATTAGTTGCAAGAGTGATATATGGAGTTTAACATGAAATGTGGTCATTTATTTGGTTATGAATATAAATGAAAGAAATGATAAAATATAGTGTCTGATGGCTTAAACCTAGTCCACAAATTTAGCATTCTCATGAGATGTTCTTTTATATTTTTGTTATTTAATTTATTTTTTATTTTTTTTGCAGTGAAGCAGGATGAGGCTCAGTAAATATATTGGTCTGGCGGTAAACACCTTTTCAAAGCATACAGATTTTTTGAATGGAAACAAAGTTGCAGTTCACCATCAATGAGCTCCATGAACATACATTAAGGGTAGAGAGAGGGCACTGTTCAGTTGTATTCATATATAACAGTAAAATGAAAAAGATTCAGGCTGAAAGTACTGATGGTTACTTTTTCAATTTTAGCAAGCAGTGATTGCACTTAGTGATAAGTTGGTTCTTCCCAGTTAGGAGAACAAAAATAAGAGAAGGATTCAGTTTCAGCAAACAATTTCACTGAAGAATGATTTCAAAATTGATACACACATTCCAAAACTCCCCCAGAAAACCTTTCACCAAAGGTCTTTTTCTCTGTCAAGATTACCTTCATTATTAAAGCACTGTGGTTATTATTCAGGAAGAAATATCTGCAGCAACTAAGAAATAAAATGCAAATTGGAGACATTTCGAAAGGAGCCAGACAATGGTATCAGACAAAAGACTGAAATAAATCTACATGAGACATCTAATGACCCTGTACGTTTCTGTTGTACTAATTCATACAAAAGAACATCTTCTTTGCAAATGAATCCATTCTAAGCTTCTAGATTAGATTAATAGAGAAGTCAGTTAAATCTCTTCTTGATAATGTCCTTAGTCAATTGTAATGAAAATGGTCAGTTATCTAAACAGCTTATTATTCATGACAACTGCCATCCAATTTCCAGAGCACAGTAATTAATACAGCGCTAAGGGATAAGAAACACAAAATTCAAAGCTGTGTTTTGTTAGATGCGAAGAGCACTCAAAAATAAGCATGTCAGAGTAAAATTATTTTGATTTCATTTGGGATTGATAAAGTCTTTTTGAAGTGAAGTTTTTAATTTTTTAATTTAATTGAAAAGCAGTATGAGCATGTGCTGGAGAGTGAGGAAGGAAAGAGTTAGATAAAAATAACTTACAGTCGGTTGTTGGGGATAATCTTATGTCCGTCTTTGTACCATGTGACCAGGGGTTGGGGAAACGAAGCCAGTGGAGGTGGGCTGATGATGACGGCTCGGCCCTGAGTTGCTGTCTTCCTCTGCTCTCCAGAACTGAAATTTCCCAGAACTTGGAAAAAAACAAAAAGAGAAAGGGTTAACTGGACTCAGTATAGGAATGATATAAACATCTATTGCAACAATGATAGACGTTAGATTCTAACATTAGTGTGTTTCTTCTTCTGGTAAATAATCTGAATGAATATAGGTGTTGTTGGTGTGCAGACAACAAATGAGATTTGGAACAATTGTGAGCTTGCAGGAAAGTGACCCTTGAGAACTGGAATTTGACACCCCCGCCTGGGAGCAACGATTCTTGACATGTTTGCTAGGCATCCAGTCCAGGAGAACAATTCATTTTACTGGACACTTATTGGCTGTAACCCAATGAGTGAAGATAAGTGAGATTGGAGATGCGCTAAGATTTTTTCCACTCTTTGTATTAATGAAAATTAAGGTATATTTTGTGTTTGACCAATTAGAATAGGCAGTTAGAAGAATCTTAAGGGGATCTAATGTATTTAGAATCCACATTCTAAAATAATTATTTAAGAAGGATTTTAGAACGTGAATTTCCTTTTACCGCACTCATAAAGTGCATCAAAAATGCCACACAGTTGCTCTCCAAGCCACTTTGGCACTCCATCGGCAGTGAAACATCAAACTGAGTCTGTCTGACATTTTGCATGTTAAGAAAAAAATGAAAGAACAGTGGCATAAATAAGCCGCATGGGTATAAATAATTTGCTTGATCAGTTGAAGTCCATCCATCCATCCATTTTCCGGTCACCCTTCTCCCTAACGGGGTCGGGAGGTGCTGGTGCCTCTCCAGCTGCGTTCCGGGCGAGAGGCGGGGTACACCCTGGACAGGTCGCCAGTCTGTCGCAGTCAGTTAAAGTCAATTCAATTTATTTCTATAGAGCCCACTCACAACAAATGTTGTCTCAACGCACTTTACAAAAAAAATCATTTAAATTCAGTCGTACATACATTTCAATTGGTCCTAGTTATCAAACAGTACAGTAAAATAAATTAATTATTCTAAGTAGATAAAGTTTCTATTTAAACATAGAACGAGCAGACTTGTGTCGTCAACTTTACGATGCCCTCATATTGAGCAGGCATCAACCAATCCTTACTGGTTGGTCAGAAAAAGCCTTGCATTTCTTGATTGCCAAAGAAAATAAACTTAGGAGAAAGTCTGTGTTCGAAGTGAAAAAAATAGCAACTGAATATATATGCTATACATCTAGCCTCCCTGTTCTGTGTTTTCATGAATGTCTAGCTTTTCTTTAGGAACTCAAACTACAAATGAAGTGCTGTGAGTTTAGCACTTTTCTTAAGTTAATATTAAATATTGTATTTGAATTTCTTTGCAAGAGTGCTATAAAATGTGTAATTGTTGCTCTTCAGGAGCAGACAAGGACAGTATCAGCTGTGACTGTGGAGTTGTAAAAGAGGGACAAGATAATCAGTCGTAAACTGTGGGAGTGAGGAAAATTAGATGAATGTATATATAGTGTTATATCAACCTGTTTAGACCAAAGGGTAGTGGTCCAAACCCAAAACCAGTCTAAAGACCTATTCATTTGTTTTGTTCAGCTTTGAAGGTTGCTGTGACTTTTATAAGTTGCATCTTTAATAGGCTTTTGGTTACTTATTTTTATTTTTTATTTTGTCATTGAATACATTATCAAAATAATAGTTTTGATAATGTAAAATAATTATTACATTATCAAATGTAATAATGTAATTACATACTATAATGTAATTGTAGTATGAAAAAAAGTGTTTTTCATACTGCAGTTAAAGTTTTTATGCCTTACTATCATGGTTCCACTTTTGTGAATAAAAGGTCTCTCAACACCCAGGCTCCACTGGTGGTCCCTGACCTCCGTGAAAACTGGGAGTCCACTGTACATCCAGACTGTCCTGATTCCAGCCCCCATTCTTACTGTACAGTTTTAACTGTACTAAAATCAACTCCTCACTGGGATTATACTGAAGTATGAATGAAAAGAAAAATGAAGGCCATAAATCTGGACTTCCATTAAAGTCTGTGGACTTTTAAGACAAAATAATAGAAATGGGTTCCGGGATAAACGTTCCTCACCAGGTGAAACCAAACAGTTAAAAAGTTGGAAACATTCTATTAAAATATTACTTAACAATTGCCTATTAAGAAATTGGTGTTACTGCAGAGCAATGTACACAGCTGCAATTATGAGTAGAGTTAAATTAATGTGTGCATGTTCATAAACTTACAGGCAACGTGTATCTCTATTCTCCTGTGTATTACAGCCCCCATTCTGTTCTTCACCATGCACTGATACAAGCCAGCATCAGCCCTCTGCAGAGATGGCACAGACAACCTAAAGGACAACAGAGAGAATGAAGATAGCTCTGAGACTGAGTGCATCTCTCAAAATTTTGGAAAAATAATAACAATAAAGTAATGTTCTAGGAAGTAGAACACAAGGAGGTCTGTCTGGGCATTTTCATCCATGGCCTTGATAGAGGAAATAGATTGGACCTGTGGTTGCTGGGTTATGTCTGTTTAAGATTTGTGAGAATAAACATATGCGGGTGCTTGAATACTTTGAGTTTTCTTTTAACTGTGCCCATGTATTTCTTCCTGAGAAGGGCTGTTAATGGGGTTTTAATGCACAGCACCACACTAATGGAAGAGCTGGCATCGGATCTAGGCTGCTGCCATGCTGGACAAATGCACAGACACAAGCACACATAGACACACACACATGCACACAGAAGCTGGATCGACGCAGTCAAACTGGACACTGCTTTGGGGCTCATTATGAATACCAGAACAGCCAAGTACTTAACTCCCAGGCTGTCGAACTGTGCTGCCAAAGTACACAGACACCAACACACACACAGACAAACAGGCATACATGTACATCAAAGGCGCAGAGACAGCTCGAATCAGGAAAGACACATTACGCAGCAACTCTATAATCCAGAAACAGATTTTCATGTTGGAAGCCGTCTAATGCTGAATGTTTCCATCTCTGTCAGCCTGCTATTACATTCCAATCAGATATGTAAAATCGCTTTTTAGGACAGAAAATACAGCCGCAGTTGAAACCAAATATTTACATACACCAAATATAAAGACACAAACACATTTATTCTCACTGTCCGAAATTAAATCTGACTAAACCTCTCATGTTTGGTCAGCTATCCAAATTGTCTTAGATAAATGCAAGATGTCAGTCACATCTAGTATTATGAGAAAATAAGTTCAGCTGTTTTGCTTTATCTTTGTGGAGATTATTCTCAAGAAATTCACATTGGCAATGGAAGCATCTCTGATTAAAAAAAAAAAAAACAGTTAAACTTTATTGTCATGCTTAGGAATACTTTCTATGACAAGTTTAAAGAGTTCATTTGGCAGAGCTGGAGCTAACACAATTAGCATTAAAGTGCAGAGCAGTGGTTAACAGGGATATCAGTCACTGTGATGGATGATTTAAAAACTATTATTTAACAAAACCTGTTAAAATCCAAGTGAGTAAACAACACAAAGAAAGGATAAACAAGAATGACAAAATGAATTCTTACATACAACTGAGTGAGTAAGCAAAACACAACTCCCTAACTTTGAATGTACATTGAGGTAGCACAAAAGCATAACGGTATAGGTTATAAAGGTGAATCAGGCTTATAATTTCAGTATTGGGCACTCATTTTCACAGTGCCTTGCCAATTCAGAATAGCCCTGACTCACCAAATTGAAGTGGTCAGAACACGGAGAGCAGTCCAGTGCTAAACAATGTCTCCTGGCTTATACAATTGTCTGCCTACAAAATGCTGGCTCAACCTCTTTCTCCCTCAGTGTGTATGCTTTCCCAAGATTCTTCCTCTTTCTGAATGATGAGAAAAACAATTTTATTTCACAGCTGCAGTTTTGCCAAAAGGTACTGCTTAGCTTTTACCTCCAAGTCACAGTGGGACACGGAAACAGAATCAGAGGAAGAGAGGTGGAGAGTGAAAAGCAAAGAAATAACTCAGAAGTATCAATTGATGCTACTCCTCTTTTCCCAATACATAATAAACATATTCTCACGGTGCAAATGCACCTGTATTAATCAATTTTTAGAATTTGGTACTGCTGTTTAAGATCTCTGACCTTCTCCCTCTTATTAAAATGACTACAAAAATAGATGGAAAGAGAAATGCATTCCAGGAGCAGAGAGGAATCAATACCAGAACCATGAAAACCAGAAACTGACCTGTATTGTGGTGTCCAGTCTGTGATGTTAGTGTTGTTCAGAGTCCAGCGGTACTGCAAAGGCCAGCTGCCTCCCGCTAGGCAGGTCAGCACCAGCCTGTTTCCCTCCAGCACCACCTGCTGCCCCCGTTCTCCTCCTCGCAAATAGGGAGCAACTTCTGATGAACACAGAGAAACATGTAAAGAAACCTGCCTAAGATGCTGTGAAAATCTGCTTTGGTTATTCAGCACAAAATTTCAACTGCATTAATAAATAAGGAACCAAAGGAAAAATTATATTAAGTGTAACCGATGGCAGTGAGACAGAACACAATGCACAACTTAGTGTTCATTATTAGCTTTTTAACATCAGTAATTATTTTAAGCTTGTATGTTCTCTGATTTGCCTATTATCATTATAGTTATTAATGTTCACTATAATGTCATTAAGACATCGCTGGGACAAGCATTCAGAGAAAATAAATTAATAGATTACTATTGTTATAATTTAAATATTACTACTCCTGTATAAAAAAATATATAAAGCATTTGGTTAAAGAAAATGATACAAACAAGACTTTTAAACACAATCAGAATTCTCAATAAAGATTTTTCTTATTACATTGGTCTTTGTTTATTACCAATTTTTTCTTTATCAGAATAAAACAACGAAAAAAGGGTAAATATTTGAAGTTGTGCATCACTTCACTTTGGTACAAGGTTTTGTGTAATTCAATATATAGATTGTTACATAAGATGCAACAATGCATGAGCAGACAAAAGGAAGCAGCTTTTGTCTTCCTTTGTTTTTAAGACTAGTTGTGTATTTTCTTTGTTTTTAAGAAAATAATCATTTAAAAAAAACACTTTTCTTTCTTTATTTTTTTTATTTTAAGCTGAACTGTAAGCTCTCAGCATTTCACTTTATTCCTTAAAGATAAATTTATAGCTGATGCATTTAAAGCCAGAGCACAAACCAATCACACTGCTGGCTCCTCTGCTTGGTGCCTCAGATTGATCTCTGATGTAATCTGAGGCCTCAGAGATCAATCAATCAGAGATCAATAAACTTAACTGTGCTAAGCTTATCTTAGCACAGTTTGAGCACGTCTCCTTCACTCAAACTGGACACAGTCTGACCTGTATTGATATTTTCATGGAGAACTCCACATCTAAGTAAGAGTTCGCTCTGGTTGCGCAGCTCTATGTGAACCGCAGGAATAACTTGTAGATAACTTCAGAGGTACGTGTTGAGGAACGGTGAGAATGATTTATCTTTGTGAACAAAGAATTATGTACGGCGTTTACATCTCAACACATTGCTCAGTGCATGGTCTTCCCTGTAAAGTTTATGTAGGTGTTCCTGGTTGGCTGGTGGTTAATGAACATGATAAGTGATAACCAGGGTCAACCCGGTGAGCAGCTTTCACGCTCGCCACATTGTCACGCATTACGCTGGTTTAGTGAACTCTGGGAGAGGGAGAGCAGTTTAATTGGCTGACCTAAAAAGCAATCAATTATTATTGTAGTTTACTAATTTGTTTTTGTGAATAAACAGAGCTCAAACTCAAAGACTGCAACATCAGATTGTAGCTGTAGCAACAAAACAAGTTAACTATGAATATTGCTCTCGGAACTTTTGCAAACTATACATGCCTGCTCCTTAAAATCTTAAATTTAAATGTTATACAATTTAAAATATTTTAATTTATGTATACTGAAACTACTAGAGCAAATTTAACAACATTGACAATCTCAGTAAACAAAATGTTTAACACATATCACATATACCTGTGATATGTGTTAAAATATTTGCATTAATAGGGCCTCTGAAGCCCTGGGAGGCTTTATGGAGCCACTGACTTAATTTGGATTAAGTAGAAGTGCAAATAATTGACATTCATTTTGAATGTGTTTTTTGATTTGTTGTTTTTAAGACTAGTTGTGTATTTAAATAGCATTTCACTGGCAATGTTTTCCCATAACATATAATACCTAGTAATATTTTTACATTTCCTGTCAACTTAACATCTTTTAACACAAAAACAAGGTGAACGGCCTGGACCCCTGGACCACCGGGCTTAGTAAGTTTTCTGAGGGAAATCCTGGAATCTGCACATTATATTTTGCTTTAAGATGATATCTGGTTAATTTCAATCTAGAAAAACTAATTAACAGACTTCCAAAAGGATTTCAGGCTTCAAAGAGATGGAACAAAATTTGTGACTTTATTCATTTGTATTTGGTTCTACCCCGCTCTTTATTGTTAGGGTCAGTCTAAAAATGATCACCTGACAGCCTTCTGTAATGTCTTACTGGAATGCATACTGAACAGTTTAAAGGAATTATTTTGGGAAAATCTTGAAAGCCACTTAAGTTGTGTGACCATTTTTTCTGCTCCTGAAATACGGTAAATGAAATATACAGTAGCTTGCAAAAGTATTCACGCATCTTGGGATTTTCATTTGTGTCTTATTATACCACAAGCTGTATTTGAATGTTTTTTTTTATTTTTTTATCTAAGTGGCATAGGGTACAGGATCTCTCAACATGTCAGGTCAGGATTAACTGGAAAATCAGCAGCATGTGAAAATGTGTTATGGCTTTAAATGTTTCATTCATACAGAAAAGTGTGAACACTAAAGTGAGTTTATCAGCTCGCTGTAGTATGTGTTGACAGGTTGATAAGTCAGTGACACAGTTTCATTTCTCCCATCCTCCAACTCATTCTAGCTTAAGCCATAAATTTCCCTCAGGCAAATTTGGCCCAAAACATATTGCGGACCAAATTTGCCTACATGCTCAACACAACTGCGAAGTGACATGCCATCCATAGCTGTGCTGCCACCGTGGAATAATTCCGTTAACTCAATAAAACTTGGAAATTTAGGTATTATTAATTTTGTGCTGTGCTCCACAGCAAAGGGAAAAAAACGTTTAAGTACAACTCGAAACCACGTCTTTCTCATTCTCTGCACTGGCCAGGTAGACTCGTGGCCATAGCAACTGACATATGGATGTCTGGGTCATGAGCGCCCCCTGCTATGAGGCAAGAGAACTGTCTTGAATCTGTTCTCTGCCGTTTCTGATCGCTCCTCAGCATACAAAAGATGGGAGACACAATATTGGTGTGACTCTACATTATATACATAAGCTGAATTATGGAAAGTCAGTTCATATATTAAATGTTTTTTAACATTTTATTGGTGACGTACAGACAGGAGGAGCATGCTCTCATAGAATGGTAGGCGGTGCTGTTAGCCAGAGGTTGCGCAATCCCAGGTGAGGTTCAGCTCACTGCTGCCTCACCGGCTTTGCTTCCGAGCATGTGAATGAAAAAATGCAAAAATTCAGCAATTCTGAAGAAAAAATAATCTAAACTGGTTAAGCCAACTAAAATAAAAATACATTACAGTACAAACCACAGGGTGAAAACAATATAAGTCATTTTATCTTTATATTTTTCCATTATTATAGGTGAAGCTCTGCCTCACTTGGGTCCCCTCTAACAGACCCCCAGTTTAGGGTAGAGATTTTATTATAATATTTGTTTCTGATCAATATGCGTCGTAACTTTTCCTTATGCAATTAAAATGTGAATTTGCAGCAGTCTTACTCTATTTCTTCAGGGCCAGGAGGGCATTCTTGTAGCAGTCACATCAAAGAACTGGCAATGTTAAGAAGAGAAACTCAAACACTGTCCCATTTTTTACTGAGTAATGGAATGTTTTTTTCACTTGCTCTCAATATGTGTTGCTCATGATTGATATGTGGTGGAAACTTGCCAAATACAGAAGTGAAATGAAAACAACTTCTAATGAAAGGAAATTTCAAATTTAACCAATGCATGTTGGTTTCCAGTCCAAAAAATGCACTAGAAAGTTAAAAGGTAATTTATTTTTTACTTTCTTATGGAGACTATAACATCATTCAAATTAAATGATGTTTATTAAATCATTCCAAATGGTAAAATTATCTTGTTAAATGTATTGCGTTGCATTGCAAGACATTTCTCATACCATCAAAATAACGGAATTTCTGTTTTTGTGCAACGTCAGCTTTTTTATTTTTCTTACGTGTAATTTCTTTTCTTTTTTAAGATTGATAGATGCCCTCTCTGTGTGTTAGAGGGAAGTGTTCAATCCCAGAGAGATTTATAAGGGACTTTGTGTTTGTGGGCACATACATGTATGCATGCATGTGCATGAATGAAAGTGAGACAGGAACATTGGTTGTGCATGTCTCCATCAGGATTTATTTGGAATATCCCATTTGTACATACGGTGTCTGGTATGTGCCTATGTGTGTTTGTGAGAAAGAAAGCGACCAAGTAAGAGAGATTGGAAATAAAGAGTTTTTTTAAAGTGGTGAAATCTTGATAAAAGATGGCACCAAACTCCCTCTGCAGCGAGGGAGTTCAGCTCTGCAAACAGGCAAGCTTTGTGATCCAGCAGGGTTGCATTGACCCCAGATGAACTTTTATGAGGTTTTGTGGTCGTGTGGTTTCTGAAGCTGATGGTTTGATGGGTCAACCCTTCCCTCCACCCCTCTTTCCTGCTGTCTCACCTTAACCCATTTAAACCCACCAGTCACAATAGTGACCAAGAAATTTATTTCACTTTCAAGGACTCCAAAAAGAGCTTACTGTTAAAATTTTTCAGTTAATGTTCAGCAGATATTGAAAGGTTACAGTGTTTAGATAATACTGATGCAGTATCACATGTTTAGTGTAAATTATTACATGACCAGAGCTGTTTATATCTTGGTTGCACCTTGGCGAGAGGAAGGCTGCCACAAACCTGCCAAAGAAGAGGCTAGCAATGTATGTTTACATAAACATACAACAAAGATTTTTGATGCACATCATCTTTAAAGTGTCTAGTTATGATATCCACCTTTGCATTTTCAAAAATTGATTTGGTGTGTGAGCAGGATGTGCAAACATGTTGACAGTCACAATAGTGACTGGTGGGACAAGACATTTGCCTATTTAAATACATTCCATATTCCTCCAATTCCAAACTTATTCCTTTTTAAGATTAATTTTGAGTTTGGTTCTTGAGTTGTTGGACTTAGTGATGGCCAGGCAAAGTACATAACAATGTAGTTATGAGAAAGATGGAATCCTTACTGATTTTGGAAGTGGTGGCTTAGACAGGGATAATCAATGTCCGATTTTGAATGCTTATGATCAGTTCATGGGAAAAGAGGATGATCTCCCCCTTAATCAGTCATGTGGTATTCTGTTACTACCTGCAAAGTTTATGATGAAGGGAATAAATGTCTCTTTGATGTACCCTTTAAAACTAAAGAGGTTCCAAATGAAGGTACGACACAAGATGAGAAACCACTGGTCCACCAGAAAGACGACAATATTTTCACAGTAGAAACAAAGATGAGAAAGAACTATAGAGACACTGATGTCAAATAGATCAAAGAGCACATGAGAGGTGTAGACCTTCCCAACCAAAAGCCCATAAGGTACAGAATCATAATCAGGTCCAAGAAGAGGTGGCCCATCTCAAAAGTCCACCTCTAAATAGGATGACTAGCTTAGGAGGTTGGAGTTTATCTTGCAACTTGTGGGTTGCTTGCTGGAACCCCAACTTTGTCCGTGTCAGTCGTTGTGGCCTTGATCGAGAGGACAATTCAACTGGCATGCCTGCCGGTGGTTCTAAGAGGACCCTGTGGTGGCAGGGTATGACCGCCTTACCGCTGTCAAACTGTACCAGGGAAGCTGTTGCTACAATATAGTAGCTTACTGTCATCAGTGTGTGAAAAAGTGTGTGAATGAGTAAATGACTAAATGTGGTGAAAAGCACTTTCCGGTCATTTGGACTTGATAAAGAACGATACAAGTACAGGCAATTTACCTTTTAGATATTATTTTAAAAATGTGTCATAGGAGGGATGACTGATTTGCTCACCTTCTCACAGGTTGTGACTTATCTTATGCAAAGGCTTGGCACAAAGTAAGTAGGTCATGGAAATAGATCTCAAATAGACACATACTGGTCAGTCAATGCAAGAATCGTTTTCAGAGATGTTGCTTTTGCACCACCCATGCCTGGGAGAAATTCAAGGCTTTATTGCACATTCACTGCTTCAAGAAAGATCATGGAAAGTAAGGAGGGGATGAAATAATCCAAAATTGAAGAATACCAAAGTCACCAATTGGTGAGAAGGAGCCAAGCAACTGGCCTTTGATTCCAGGCATTGGGGTCTGGTATTCTGCAACTTTGTCCCTGGTCCATTTCATCTAATCCATTTGACGAGATCAAATGGATGATCTCATCAATATGCAGTCTAGTTCTCCAGAGTCCTGCTAATCACCTGATTCAGGTGTATTGAAGCAGAGACAGATGGAAAAGATGCCTGGCACTGGCCCCCAATCCCTGGAGTTGAAGACCCCTGGACGAAGTTTATTACTGTATACAGTGAGGCTGTCAGATGTTAATAATTTTTAATAATATAAATGAAGGTCTCTCCTATAAATGTCATTTTTATGATCTATGTTAATATGATAACATAACACTACAACAGACTGAAGTTCAATATATTTATGCATAAACAGTCAAGCACTCAAATTTACCTTGGTTTACAATATACAGAAAGTCACATTTACAGAGCAAATGCTACACTAAAATAATGCTCTGACAAATATATTCAAATAAAGAAACAATGTTCACCTTTTATTATCTTTTCTATTTGGAAAAAGCACTTTTAGCTCATCTTAGTAAGAGCAACATATTATCCCACCAGTCACAATTATGACTGATCATAAACATAAATATATATATATTAATAAATATATTTATAAATATATAAATAAATATATTTTTCCACAAATTTTAAAATTATTTCCCCTTAATTAGTTAAAAGGACTATCAATGACATCTGATTTTAATATTTTCATGTCTGGGAAAAATTTGGGTTTAAATGGGTTAGCATCTCAATAAGACTGTCAGTTAAATGTCTGGACATGATAGGGTTTGGTGCCATGTGCCAATGGCCTCTGCCATTTGTTTGTGATGTGAAAATTGGGCAAGAACTCTTGATGCATGACCATTACATCAGATGTAGTTACTGAGTCCGATCTTCCTTTAGCAGCAACTTAATCTGTAAATTTAAACCAAGAGGTTGACTGTCAACACAATAGTTCAGATCAGAGCAAGCAAGGGTGATAGTTGCACAAATTTTATTTTATGTGGAGATGTTTTTATTTTCATCAGTCAACTTCTTTTTCTCTACTTTAAGTTTTTCATTGCAGTCAAGGGAAGGGAATTACTGAATGTTTTGGAATGAGGAAACATTGTATTCCCTTAAAATACTTTGAATGAAGGACGCAAACCTGCAAAAACAATCAAAACTCCTGTGGATTAGGATTTTTTTTTTTTCCCTTGTCAGTACTGCAAAAACTAGATAAATAGCTAATTTGATGTATAGACGAATTACTGTGGTCACTGAGTAATATTGTTAGCTCTGCTTCAGGCACCAAATTAGCTGGGATGGAGATCAGGGTTGTTCAGTTGATTGGTGATATCCCTTTGATGGTAGCCAGAGCAGTGAGCACAGCAGCTATACTATCTGAAGTATTATGTTGAATTATGTAGAGTGATATTGGCACAATGTTTTTGTACTTCTTTGATTATCAATTTATTCTGATGTCCAAACGAGCAACCCCACAACCGTAAAGTTACCATGATCAATCAATGTTGACTTCCTGCTGTGGGTGGAGATTTACACAGGTGTGCACAATCTGTTAATAAAAGGCTACAGGTTGCTCTGGTGAGCTCTGCACTCAGGCCAAATGAAGCTGAAGGCTGTGTTGTTTTTCCTTCGTCACCATCTGGCATTTCCAGCCCTTTAAAGATGGCAGCATCAAAACTCTCACATCTATTACTACACAATTGGGGGCGTGCTTTCTTTCTGCACCTATAATCGTAACCCACAGACTATGTAGGATGGACCATGTTGTGACTAAATATTTGAATAGCATGGTGCTGGTTAGTCCAGTGCTGCAAGCCAGCTACCTATGGTGACTATGGCTAATTAGGTTGAGTAGATGTCTTGAAACAGTAAAGGAAAGGTGTTTAACTGCAAGTTGCCTACAGACCTGCACTGCATTTCAGTGGATAAATGTGTGTGTATTTGAGTGTTCAAATGGGTGAATTTGGCTCTAGTGTTAAGTGCAGTGAGTGGCTATATAAATTCGGGCTGTCAGGTAACTCCACAATGTATAAGCTTCACAAAAATATTGTTCCTAAAATATTGATGTTAAAATCAACAAAACCTCATGCTGCATCTCCTTAAAAGGAAAGATTATCCCTTCTCATTGATGTAGAATATTTCTAACCACCCCCTGTTCTATCCATCATACCAGCAATGCAAGTTAATTAATTAGTTAATCAGTAGTTTACTGATATTATGGTTGCAATCGACTAATGAATAAGTGATAGGCAGCCATTTTCTTAAAAAGTAGAGTTTTCTCTTGTAACAAGAGGGTCAACCATCTTTCAATAACATGCAGGAAAACATGTTTGTAATATTCAAAATATTAGCGCATTTTTGTGCCTGCTGTAGTCTATTAAAAATTGACTAAGTAAACAGGCACTTTTGATTTTGTTACATTATTAAAAGAAATGCATCACTTTTCAGGACTCTTTACATGACATCAGTCATTCCTAATTCACAATGATACAAGCATTCACTTTATATGAAGATATAAAGACCATCCCTATAAACCTGCCAGAACACATACAACTGTCTCATCCTCCCTGAGGGATGAGGGAGGTCAATGACGTGTGCTTTAAAAGCTGTCTTTTAGTAACAACAAACAGACAGAGAAAAGCAGAGATCAAAAGGGTCAAGTCATCTAATAACAGCTATCAGATGTTGCCTGTTTTAACTCAGTCGCCTTCTGCTTTCTCACAAGCAGCAGTATTCAACCACCTCTCTGTCTACCAGAAGCACCCCCACCCTGCCTTCACTTGTTGCCCCTCGGTCTGCCTTGTCAGAGTCTGCAGCAGTTCAAGGTCTGCTTCCATTTTGTTTCCTGAGGAGGAAGGTTACCTAACAGACAGTTCAGCCTTCAGAATGTCACAGTCAAGAGGCAAATATGTGCAATTACACTACTTAAATACACATTTCTGCTCCTGCTACATTACATGTGTGTCTCCTCTCTCAAACTTAAGTGTACAGAGCTTTTTAGTCAGATTCTAGGGATGAGTTCAATTTGCCGGGGAGATGAGCTCTGTGATAGAGGGAAGAGGGGTGCATAAAAGGATGGTAAGAGGAGCAGGGCTGCTGCTCGAAGGCTGATAGTCCACCCAGATGCAACCTGCCTACTCTGCTACTTGTCCTTCTCCACTTCCATCGTGAGTAGATCAGTGGTGGAAAAATAGGCATGTATTTTTGACATGTATTTTACTAATGGGACAAAAAAATAATTATTCTTACACTGTGCTGCAATGAATACACCCCAAATTAATCATAAATCAGCAGCACTGTGGTGAAATAGGAGTGTGTGAATATTTTTCCTGTGGGCCCAGCATGAGGTCAAGGGGCCGGATAGCAAAATGAATAAAATGTTTGTTTTTGTTCGTTTTTTAAAGCAGCAAGATTGAAACATGGTCAAAAATGCATATGTGTGGTCCAGTTTGCATTCAGACATGCAGAGGGACCCCTGTGGTGTAAATGCATTACAGAGCACCAACATAATAGTGAGAGAAATTGTGACAGGGATGAAAGAAAAGATTGAGTTGTGGATTTCACTCCTGCCTGTTTAATTATTGGACCAGTGTGTATTTTGGCGCTGCACGGCTCGCTGGTGTATGTGCATGTCAGGCCATAAACAGGGTCACCTATTGCACTTCTATGAAGATAAAAATCACTTTATCTTCATAGAACTGAACTCCTGCTGTGTGACAGGGCTGGCAGAACTGATGATAGTCTATGAATACTGATTGAGGGAGTTAGCTGTCTAACTGCTAAACACACACAAACTCACACTTCACCCCATCTTTCTGACATATGAAGATGAAAAAAAAGAACCAAATCACTTCCTTTCATAAATCATTTTTCTATCAATAAGTGGAGGATGTTGCCTGGCTAAGCATTTTTCCTCATGGTAACAGGAGTCTATACTCATTATCAGGGTGCAAATGAGTTCTATTCCTTTTTAATCTAATAAGTCTGCCTCCACTTATTTTACCAGGCATTTAAAATATTTTAATTGAACTGACAGTGTGTGAGTTGAGAGGAGGAATTAGGAGTTTAGTTTCTGGGATGTTGCTGCCAGTTAGATTTGAAGAGTGGGAACATAAATTGTAGATTAAATGAACAAAGTGAGGTATATGTGCACAGAAATGTGAATTGATTTACCCTTTAAGGATTCAAAATCACCACTGTGGAATACAGTGATACACTAACAACATATCCATAATTAGCAGAGGACAAAAGTTGTTTTAATTAAATTATAAATTTCTGCACTAAGAAAGATTGTCCAATATAGGTAGAGTCCAATATTGGACGCCACTGAAACTTGTCATTTGAGAGTCGGAATACTAAACATCATTGAATACTACATTCAATGCTAAATTCAATACTGCATTCAATACTAAACATAATTGAAGTCATTATTTACCGTTTTATATAATACGTTTTAAGATAAACAGCTGGATGGAACATATGGAAACTGGCACATGGACTGAGGTTTATAACAAAAGACTAGACACTGTATTAAAATGTTCATCAAATATAATAAATTCTGATTTGTTCCATTCAGGTCAAGTTCTCAACAAAAATACAAAGTCTTTGTCTGTTCCACCCAGCATAACATTATGACCAATGGCCTAGTAGTGTGTCTAGCCTGCATTTATTTTACACATGACTTTAGTTGCCAAAGTGATGCCTGAAGGTACATGTAGTTCAAAGCTGTTAGCAGCAGATTCTTTAAGTCCTTTAAGTTGTGAGTATGGACCTCCATAAATTTGACTTGTCTGTTCACACCTCCAGCAAGCAATTATTCCTCAATAAACAAGGGCCTGGGCGCATGTTTATATGAAGCAAACCATAAAACCTGGGGCAGGTTTTACTACGTCACAAAGATGCTTGATTGGATTGAGATCTGAGAAATTTAGAAGCAAAATCAACAACATAAATTTGTTGTGCTTCTCAAACTGTTCTTTACCACTTGGTTTGAAGAAGATAAAATTATCCTCCTGTGATGGACTCATGCCTCCCCCACCAGTTGCCGCCCTGGGCGGTTGCCCATATCAGAAACTGCCACTACTCATGACAAATATAGCAGTAGAATGAATGTTGGCACCAAGCTACTTACTTTAAAGATGTATATAAACTCGTCCTACTGCCTGTGATCGCACATTTTAAATTTTGAATACTAAGTTTATCATTTAGCTAAGCATTCCACAACAGGGCAGTTTTTTTGTTTTTTTTTGTCAAATTATTTTCCATTGCTGTTAATCTGTTCTGTATTTTCTTTGACAGATTAAATATATTGTGTGACTTTATAGATTTTATAGAATATTTTTAATGTAGTGACTTTATACAGTAAAGGATATATATATATATATATATATATATATATATATATATCTATATATATATATATATATATATATATATATATATATATAATATGGGAGTTTTTTATATATAAAAATTCCCTTCTTCCCCACCGTGGGTGGTTCTTATCCTCTGAGCTCGGGTCCTCTACCAGAGGCCTGGGAGCTTGAGGGTCCTGCAGTATCTTGGCTGTGCCAAGGACTGCACATTTCTGGACTGAGATGTCTGATGTTGTTCCTGGGATCTGTTGTAGCCACTGCTCCAGTATGGGGTTGACTGCCCCAAGGGCCCCGATGACCACAGGCACCACTGTGGTCTTCACTTTCCAGGCCCTCTCCAGTTCCTCCCTAAGGCCCTGGTATTTCTCCAGTTTCTCGTGCTCCTTTTTCCTGATGTTGCAATCGCTTGATATTGCTACATCTACCACAACAGCTTTCCTCTGTTGTTTGTCCACTGCGACAATGTCTGGTTGGTTCGCCCTTACAATTTGGTGATATATATATATATATATATATATATATATCACCATATATATGTATGATATATATATCATCATATATATATATATATATATATATATATATATATATATATATATATATATATATATATATATATATATATATATATATATATAAGAAAAAAATCAACCCCCTCCCCCCACAAAAGAAAAAAGCAGAAAATATAGTATATTGTCTGTGATATCTCTCTCGAGGTATTTAAAATTTTGTGATAGAATTTTTTTTGGCAATATCCCCCTACCTAGTCAAGATCATGAGAAATGAGGACAAGTTGCACCAGCAGATAAATTTGGGGAAACGAAATAAATTGGACTATAAATTGGACTATAATAAATAAAACGAAATAATTGCTTTTATCACAATAAAAGCAATTTTTTAATGAGAATACAAATCATTATTCAAAACAAAGCCGCATAAAAATTTTAATCAACCAAGCTGCATTAGGTGTTGCAAAGAGCTGGAGAAAAGCAAACCTCTAAGGCGCAACTATTCACCCCACCAGGTGAATAGCTGTGGCTTAGACGTGAAATTTGATGATTATAAAGTAACTGGTTACATCCCTTTACATTCATCCTTCTGAGACGTGTTGACAGCAGCCTTTATTCTGGACATGCAAATTAAACATATTTAAGGTCATTTTAATGAGAGCAGCGTCGAGCGGCTGGATCAAACAAAAAAAGAAATCAAACCATTCGACTCATTAATCACTGCACACTGTAAGATTTTAAATAAATGTCAACACCAGCTGCACAGTTTTTCTTGGCTTGACCAGTTTTGGCATCTAAATCAGGCCAAGGATCAGCTCCAGGGTCAGGAAAACACCCACATCCCGAACCTCCACTCCCCCATATTTAGTTTTCACAATGTTCACTGGGGAAGAATAAAAGGGAGTCTTCTTTCCAAAGAGGACATCAGTTCAACAGTGAAAACCTGCTGCCTTTGATGATAATGATGAAATGAAAGTGAACACAGCTTCCTTGCTGATTTCCAGGAGGCCTTAGGTGAACTGCATGAATCTCAGAGTGCAGAGATTCAAACTACCACAGGGTAGAAATATTACTCTTGGAGATAAAACAGTAGACAAGATTGCAAGGAAGAACCACATGTTTACTCTGCTTTTTCAGTTGCTGGTATTCAGAATGTACAGTGAATGCTAAACTTTGTCAGGGAGTTTAATGCATGACTTTTCAAATTTTGACTTAGTTTTAGCAAGCCCCCTGACCTCCTTTCCTGCTGCAACATCCAATCACAGCTCTGGACCCCCCCGAGCTCATCCCCTGCCTGCTCCAATCATGGTTACCTAAAGCTTTGACTGATGGGTGTCTGCGAGGAGCTAGCAGATGACTGACTGATCCTGATGTGCTGATTGGCACATGTCAGACAAGGAGACATGTTGCCAACAGGCTCAGACACACACAAACGAAAAAATATACCGACGCTAAAGAGTCAAACCCTGAATACAGAATCCAAAGTCAGCACGTTTGACTTTGCCTTTCAGTTTTGCATCTATTTTTAAGATTTACACAGATTCCTAAACAAAGGATTGTCGATGACCAACCTATTCAGCAGATAGGCTGATTGTTTTTCTGTCTTGTTTGACTGTAACATTCCTATGGACTTGATTAAAGTGCAGCAGTACTTGTAAAGAAAACAAATTTGTTGAGGCAACTGTATTGGCCTCTGGCTATTTAATATTAGCAAGATGGATTTTAGATGGATGGATTTTAATCAAAGCTGTGAGTGGCCATTAAAATGTCAGTTTACCACCTTCTTTGGCATTTAATAATGTCAGTATAATAATATGAGTACACATAACTACATAAAGTAGATACTTTAAGGTCTCTGCAGGATATCTAGCTGAAAATGTCAGTTTAAAATTTCAATAGCATTTTATTTCCAGAATGCAAGATAATATTTCTTAGCTTTCAGACCTTAGTGTGCTTTTAAAGGAATTATTTTTTTCCTTTAGCTTGATTGAAAGCTCTGAATCGCAGTGGTTTAAATTGTCTTTGAACAAACAAACCTTTACAGTAAGGCTAGGTGACAATCTTCAAATCTTAAACAAGACGATGTCCCTCAGGGGTCAGTTCTTTTATTAGGCCTGAGTAGCTAAGCGCTGCGAAGGCCTATTGTATCTGTACTGTTTCTTATTATTACGATTCTCCCTCCGAATGAAGTGGCTTTTTGGGGGCTTTATCATATTCAAAAACTCACCAAACTTGGCGGAGGCCTTAATCCTGTTTAAAAATTTCATATTTTAAGGTCATTGCAAAAATCACACAGGAAACGGCTCAGTAGCGCCACCTAGCAATTTTCAAAGGACCCTTTGCTATTCACTTACTTTATCGTAGAGACATGAAATTTGGTACACTTGTAGAGCTCCCCAAGACACTCAAAATTTACAATTAATGTCATAGTGCAAGTATCACAGAAAGTCGGCCATTTTGGATTGAAGCTCCGATTTTGACCCCATTTTTGCCGTTTACAGCCTTCGCATTTGATCGAACTCCGCCTAGGTATTTCGATTGATCGGCTTCAAACTCGGTCAGTTTGTTCATAAGGCATGTCCCATCTAAAGTTATCAAAATGGTGAGTTTTCGAGTATGCTGAGGGGGGGGTTGCCAGGGGTCAAAGTTCAACTACTCGCCATAAAAAAATAAACTGTTATATCTCCTATACAGAAACTCAAAGAGGCACCAAAGTTACTGTGATTGATCATCATCGGGTCTCCTACAATACCCTATGGTCGAATGATGACATCACTTAGGCCACGCCCCCTGAGAACAGGAAGTGTAATGTTTTACTGTGAACGGTCGCTATCTGACCCCTTTGACCTCATCAATTTGAAACTGTGCCCAGAGACAGAAGACATGTTGGTGTGTTGAGGATTCCAACCCCAACCAGCTAAGATGGAGCAGGTGGGCGTGGCGGCGTGGCGAAGTGACCTGTAACGCCATTGCCATACGTTTGGCTCTCAATTCCACAGTTTCGGGCCCAGCTGCTCCAAACTCACTAGGATGGATCCTGATCAACTCCCCGACAGGAATCCATCACTACATTTGGAGGGCGTGGCCTAATTTTTCTATAGCGCCCCCTAGAATACTTTAAATGATCAGCCCCAAGCCATGCTTTAACCTACAATTACGAAACTTGGTACACATGTGTATCTTGTCGGGACGTACAAAAAAGTCTCTTGGAGCCATGGTCTAAACCCCACAGGAAGTAAGAAATATTGGATGAAAGATGTCATTTTCTGTTCAATACCACAGCAGCCCATGAAATATGGGTTATGTTTTCCAGGTTAACATATTAATTATTTTTAAATATACAGTATTATAAGTTTTTGCTTTTTTTTACAAATAATTTTGGTTTGTGGCTTAGAGTACAAACATTCATTGATTTTGGTTACAAATAATAGGAGTCATCAGGAATCACTGTTTACAAATAATTTCCGTAATTCGCCACTTGGGGTCAGTGTTACTCCACTAATGAAACAACGCGCTTTTGGCGCACAGTCATCAGGAATCACTGTTTACAAATAATTTCCGTAATTCGCCACTTGGGGTCAGTGTTACTCCACCAATGAAACATAGAATGACAGCAAAACATGATGAATAACTATACTAGTATTTCGCCAGTAGGTGTCAGTCTTACTCCACCAATGAAAAACAGATCGAGGAAAGCATGGACGTGAAAACTTTGCGAGAGCGTCTGCCGTGAAATTTCCAAAAGGATAGGGATTACATATAAAATGAGAGGTTATATGTAAACCCTCAGATAATTTTTGTTGGCTTAAAACACGCATTAAATGTAGCGTTTTGTTAATAACTTATTTACTATGCAAGTAAATGCATCAATATCACTTGTCCCTATCTTACTGGTTAGTCAAGGGGAAAATTAAATTTAAGCAATCTGATTGGTTGCTGAACTGAACTGTAGCTGTCCCTGCAAGCTGCTACGTACTGGCAGTAGGCCGCGGCCGGTTATGGTGGAGGTTCTCTGTATTCCGCTGTGGAATGTATATTATGTTTTTTTTTGTTTTTTTTTGCTAATCAGTTGGAGCTGCTAACTTTTCCTGAACATTTTGCACGGATTTTCGAGCAAGAGAACCGGACCACGCTCAACGTTTTTCTTGGGTTTTGGAGCTTTAGAGCCGAACTACGCTCGTTAGGCCCGAGGCCTATTGTATCTGTACTGTTTCTTTGTTGACCTCTAAAGAGCCCAACAGCATTGAAATGTAATTTGACTCCACTGCGCACCCTAGGTTAATCCACGAGCTATATCTCCTCGCTAAATGCACAAATGTGCACCACATTTTTTGTGCGTCGTCAGGGAGCGCCGCCGAACGCATCGATGCGTACCGCCTGGTGGACGGGCGCGATAACTCCGCAACAGCTTCTGCGTTGGCACGTGGGTGCGGTGCTGGAATCTGCGCAACAGCTTCCGGGTGCCGTGCAGGTGGAGGTGCTGTAAGCTGCGTGAGAGCTTCTGTGGTGGCTGGCGGCCGGCGGTTGCTAGTTCCCCCGCGGTGGCCAATAGGCCGGAGCGGCGCTTGGCTGCGAGGGCCGCCCGACGCCACTTGTGGCTTTAATTTCTTTTTATGCTCCTATGTCACATAAAATATGTACAGGAAAATATCATAGTGTTTGGGCCAGCAATAAATTTCTATAAGCAAAATTAAATATCTGGGTTCATTTTAGTTCATAAGAACCAGAACCTCAAGGCCCTCCTTTAATGAATGTTCCTGAAAACATCAAAGGAGAGTCGACCACATGCTGCTGCTGCTATAATGCCTGGTGTAGAACCAAACAGCACATTGAGCGTGACTTGTCAGTGAAAAAGCAGTTTTGGTTGCAACCTAAACCTGCTAGAGAGCATAAATCCTTTTGCTCCTCAAAAAAATCTTGATCTATTTAATTCTGTACACTCCCACCAATTCACAGAAGTCTGCTGAACCTAATGTCCCCATTACATCTGGGTCCAGGGTTAAGACGGAGCCAATTGGAGTTCTCCACTAGAATGGCTTTAACCAGTTCTGCCACAGTTTGCTCCAGTCAGATTAATCTCCATTGGAAGATCCTGCACAGCTCTGCATGGCTCTTCTCTATTTTTAATTTCCACTTCAAGGGTAGTACAATCTGCACCAAGCTGTACACTGTGAGCAAGCGATGTGATTGACACCTGATTGCATTCGTTGATTAGCCAGTGATTTAGGTCACTGAAAACTCCAAGGAATATTTCAACCATCTTAGTGGACCACAGACATGCCAGCTGCTGTCAGAGAACTGCCCAGTATGGAGGAGCAAAATTATGTGTTTAATCCTGAGCAGGGCCAGGAACACAGGCTCAAAATCTGGAGCAGAATGACTGTGATTTAACAGCTCTCTGAAGAACACATACATAATGAAGAAACAAGGTACAGCTTGAGTAAATCACAGCAATAGTTTTGTGCCAACTATTGTGAAACTATGGAATTACTTCATATTAGTTAGTTTGTGGTGTGCAATTTAGTATTTAAATTTTTCATTTCAATAAAGTTCAGTCATGGGTATTAGTTTACATCTTTTGATTGCAGTACCTAAATCCAGTCCGGTTAGAGTGAGACTTGACAATGAATAAGCAGCTTAAAATAATCTGTTTCTGCCCATTGGAACCTCTTTAATATTACACCAAATTTGATTCACTCGCATTAGCCAAGTTAAATGTTTATTTAAGATGGGGGTTTTTTTAGCTGTTTTAATTTTGACAATTTTACATTGCACAGTTGTTTGATGGATTGTCTGCGGTTTTGAAAGCAATATCTGGCTCTGCATATTATGTAAAATGTCAAGTCTCAAAAGAATATTGATGCTACAATGGAAAGGACTGCTTGGATCCAATATTTGGTAGGCTAGAGATTTTCACAAGTCAATGTGAGAACTATCTGCATGCCAATATGGTATTTGACCAGCTTATCAGATTTTTGTTGTTCTTTGTGCATACACCTGTAATAGATTTTAGTGACCATAAACCCAGAATCTCATGGTCAGAACATTGTTATGATGGAAAGGAAAGAAGACTGAAAGAGAAGAAGCAGATCAAGAGAAATTGATATTGTCAACAATATTGTATATGCATCTTTTGTTAATGTCATGTTTATAAATATATTTGACTGCACCTAATTTGAATTAGCTTTTTACTAAATTACCAAATAGATAAGAATGAAGACTAGTGCACATTCTATATGAACAGTGTATGTGTATGTTGGAAAGTAGGCAGGGTGACAAATGGGGCAGAATGAGAACTGCATCACAGGAGTGGGAGGGGTGGAGGGAAGGTGCAGTAATCGGGTGGACGAGACTGTGATCAGTGACATTTAAGAGGTGGGCCAAACAACAGGGCACATCTGCCGGGACGCACATACAAACAACTGTCAGCTTCTATCTCCTGCTAAGCCGAGAAGCAAGCAGGAGGAGCAAGGACATGAATGGAAATATTGGGAGGGTGTGGAATAAATACCTCCCACGGAGAAGGCAGCGTCAAGATGAAAGTACAGTAAAAACACCTTAATACTTCTGAGTGACAAAAACAAACGCAGACATGATTATCCATCTCTTTTCTTATTCCAAAAGATCCCGCTCCATTCATCTTCCCCTTCTTACTTTACATATGCTCATTAATAATTGAAATCTCACTGCAGGTTAAAAACAAATCTTTGTTGTTGAATATTATTTATTACATTCAGATTTATTGATGGATCTGTGAAAAATAGGACAAGCTAGGATGGCGAGTTGTGCCAAATTCACCACCTTGTATCAATGATTATCTGACAGCTACCCGAAGCTCTCAGACAAAATCACTGAACCACCTATACATCAAAGTCATTGAGCTATAAACACACACAAACACACATGGCCTAATCCATCCAGACTGATCCAGACCGAGAGACGTCACAAACAGGAATGCATAAAGATATGTAATACTCTGATAACACAACTCAAGGCTCCATCTTTTTCACCACAATCTTCACACATGCACATATGGAGGACCAGCAAAAAAGTAACATTAAACACAAAAATGACTTAATCTTTGTCCTTGTCTGTCATTGACACCTTGTCAATTCTTCTTTCTGACTTTCTCTCTGACCCCTATTTCAGCTTTTTAAAATATTTTTCCTCAGCTGAGTTTTTGCCTAATTCCTCCTTAGCTCAACCCCAGGAGCCATCTTTAGGCTCTGTATGCAATGACCCATACCTGTCTCTGTAAGCCATCAACCCCCTCTGACAGCTCCCACTGTCCTGACCTTGGGCTGTGTAGGCTACCTGGCTTATGAAGTGATTGACGAATTGTATCCTTTCATTCATTATTGAAGGCAGAGATCAAAACCTCTGCACTCGGGTATCATTGTGACAGGCAGGCAGACAGAGGTAAGGAAAAGAGGCGCTGGGAGGAATAGAAGAAGGTCATCAGAGCAAAGACGTGTAAGTAAGAAGTACAAAAAGAGTTGGATAGGCAAAACGTGGAGCATCGTAAGTAGTGAAATCTTGTTTTTTTTTTAATCCATGCTATGTCTTGTTGTATTTTCATCCACTTCCTTCACTCTCTACTCTCTCAATCACTACTTCCTCTTCTGAGAGGAGAGACGTGCTACGAGCTCTCCGTCTAACGGGTGAATTGAGTTTCCTAAATCTGCTGGGATTTAGCCTGTCCAGAACTGAAGTAAACTGTTTAAGCAGCATCAAGAAAGGATTCGCCTGGTTACTAGCGGCCTACATCCAGATGTCTCACCCTTCTTCCCTCTGTGAATTAGCCAGACTGAGCAGCCTGCAGCCAACTAGTAGGCCTGTAGCCTACTAGTTGGCTACTAGTTGGCTCTGTGGCCCCGGCTCTTCTTCAGCTGCAGAGTTCTTTGTCCGTCTCGGTCTTGGCTCAAAGCTGCCTGGAAGATCCAACCAAAGATTCCTCTTTTGCTCCCCCCTTATATACGGTTTATACCCGCTTTCTTTGCATTGGCTAACACTGTTGCTGTGCTTGTTTCAGTGGCTGCTTGGACAGATGATCTCATATCCATCACTGTCTCAGAGACCTTTTGTCCTGATGTCTGTGCTAATGTCACAGGGTTGCTCAACATTCCTCCCTTTGCTTTTCCTTGAAACGTTTAAGTTCTTAACCATTTATCTCCAAATAAGGCCTTGGTCATCTCTGCTCTCCCATTAGTCCCCATTTTACCCCTAACCTTTCACCTTTCACCTACTATCTACCTCCAACACACCATCAGTGATCTTTAATAGTTCATTTTACACCTTTCAAGTTCAAAAAATCACATTATACCCTTTTAGTTTCTTTGATATAGCATTCATTTATAAATTTTTGATAACCACAACTTATTAATCTTATTTTAATTATGATGCGAGTTATTACAGATGTTCTGAAAAGAAACCAAGAATAATCTATTATTGTAATTATCTGATACCAAATTTACAGTTACTTGTTTTACTTGTAAATTTTCTCACATTTGTAAGTAAGTATTGTTATAAGTAACCCAATATTAATATAAGTAGTTTACTTTAAATCTTATCTAATTATTCAAAATGTTTAGATTTCATCCTTTAAAACTTTCATGCTGTGAAACAAGGAATAATCTCAGCTACTTTATAGATCTGCAAGCTGGAAACTTACTTACCCTTTTTTCAGGGAACCTGCTCTTCCTGTCTCATCTCTCTCTCTGACTATGATTTCTTATGAATAGATAGAAAAAAGAAGTAGAATTAAAGTTAAGTTTGCAGGAGACAAAAACAACATACACAACCAGATTTATTTTATTGCAGTCTGGTTCTACTGTTGGGTCTAGATGTGATTTGTATGACTTATTTTAAAGGTAACTTTATTTATTGTTCTTGTTAACTAAAATCTCCAGCATGGGGAAATGGCATGATCTTGGATTTTCTTGACATTCTGAACGGCCTTTTTAAGGTATTATTTTTAAGCCTTTCAGTTTCAAAGAGTGAATACTTTTAGAAATGTAACTCTCAGGAGAACACAGTACTGTGAATATATTAGTGATGCTTATATGTCAGGTCTTCAAACTTCAATTTTATTATTATAGATTTTAGAATTTTTTTATTAGTATAAAAAGCTCTCCAAATCAACTTGGCATAATTTTAGAAGCTAATCCCTTCACTTTCATCTAATGACTGATTTGGCTCCCTTGGCAGAAACAACTGCAGTCAATATTGAGTACCTAGCAATAAGGCTTTCACATTGCTTTGGAGGAATTTTAGCCCACTCATTTAAATCAGCTGCACAAGTCAGTTTTCAAGGATGGACGACCTGTTTAAGATCATGTGGGTGAGTTCCTTCTTTGCAGATCGACAAGAGAATATTGTTTTCAAAGAAACCCTGGATTGGGTGATCAGCCATATTCTAATTGACAATTGTGCTCCTGCCAAAAATAAGCTTGAGCTAACTTACTGAAATTCCGCAGAAAGAATCTTAAAAGTATTAACAATTTCACAATAGAGAGAGAGAGAGTCTCTGACCCTATTGACAAACTGGTGCCACTGCCTTGAGAGAAGACGAACTGGTGTGCAAGTCTGGATTATCTGAGCCTCTTTCCCTTTCTCTTGTTTTCTACACGAATGCTATCACTTGCTGCTGATGGCTGATGGCTTCCTTTGTTCAATTATTGATTGAACAAGCTGCTTACCAGCTTTGACTTCTGAGTTTAGCTTCTGCAAGAATTCTGAAATTTTTATCAAGATTTTCATCAACTTAGATAAAATTTGCTCAGACATTTGGCAGCAGAGAAATTATGACACTTTGGATGCAGTCTGTGAAATGCAGTAAAATGCAGCAAAGATTTAAAGGTGTTAAATACAAAAATAATTGCAGTTAAAATTGAATGAAGATTGAGCTGCAATGAGAGTGACTATATATAGTTAAAGCCCCACAAGCCGGTTACATCTTTTCTGCAAGAACTCTGAATACATACGACCTGATAAAGGTCTGAAAACTATTCCTTCTGTGAAGAACAGGAGTTAAGCAGCACGCACAGACTACAAGGTGAGATAAATGTGATCGGTTTTGGTGATCGGCAACAAAAGACAGTGATCGGCGACCACCAATCATACACTTTTTCATGGAAATCGTGCGATTACGATCGGTGACCGATCAATCAGCACACCTCTAACATATAGTACACACAGGGGCAAATCTAGTTTTCCAGATACTAGGACTATGTATACTGTACAGTAGAAACAACCAGTCGTCTACCAGTTAACTGGAGTAATGCTTGTTGATGACATAACTGGCTGGCATCAATGCAAGGCCATCAGGAAACAGGATGGCTGAGAGAGCAAGTGAACAGCTTGTTAAAAAGAAAGGCTCACAAAATGTCAATAATCTGGACATGGATTGAGTTTATCCTCCCACAGTCTTAGCGTGATACTCAGGAGGAGAGATGTCACAGTAAGACAGAAGGAAAGCGAAGAGTAAAAGCGCAGGCGGCATTTTAAGACATTGATAAATAAATCTCTACCATATTTTGCAACACCTCCTGTGATGTGCACAGGCAAAATGGACCTGGTCTCGTAACCACCCAACAGTCTTAGTGCAATGCTCAGGAGATCACAGCAGATGTCATGGTCAGACAGTGGGGAAGTGCCTTGGAAGAGGTAAGTGGAGTTGGGGCTGATCTTTTCAAAACCACATGCACACACAAATCTCATAAAAGTGCAACCCCACAGACATGCAGAAAAAAATTGTGGGTTTTAAATATCAAACCAGGAGCAGAAAATTGTGCAATTATGCAAAGTGTGTGGAAGAGAGGAAAAACAAGCATTTTGTTTTGCCACCTTAAAACAAAGCATGTGCTTGAATACCAGCAATGCAACTTCCCAGTGTTCCAGTCAAAAGCAGGATTTGACACAGAGAGCCATTACATTAAAGTTTCTATGTAGAGTTACATTTATTTATTTAATTTTGATCTAACCAGGTAGTCACCATTGAGATTATGCTGCTGCCTATCATTGCCAGGTCTTCCTTAAAGTGAGACTTAAAATGAGACTTTTTTAAGTGACAGGAGAACCAGCGTCTTACACTGCCAGCTCGAAGACTTGAATTAATTATTGGTTATTTGTTCAGGTTTCTGACCATGATTCTAATCCGGGTGAGCTGTACGCTACTTTACCTGCTTCTGGCCACTCCAGGTGTCCTTTTCTGGCAATGATAGGCAAGAACATAAAACAACAGTTTACATTATATTCAAATAACATCCACAAAAATGAGTTTTAACACATAAAATATATGCATTCCACTCAACTGATATGTGATTTGTTGTAAATTTTATACGAATTATATTGTGATATACATCTTTACTGCCACCCATCACAATAGATATTGTGATATGAATTTTATGCCATACTGTACTTTCCTACCAGATACCCAGTTGATGACTAAGAATTCAAACAAAAGACATTTGAAACTTAAAATTTCAATAGTTTTTTTTTTTTTTTGTATTTACCTTCTTTTCAAACTCAATGTACCAGCAAAATTTTAGATCTAAGTGAGAAGATATTCACCCAGTGGATGAAAATATACTTACTCATCCTACTGTCACAAACATGCTTTTAAGCATGTTTGACTTTTGTTTATTGGGATATTTTAGACCTTTTAGTTCTAGTGAGAAAGAAAAAGATGACAAATGACTTTGTTCCTTTTAACAGGCAGGGAAGAAAAGAGTTATTAAACCGTTATTGAATGTGAGATTACTGAGACCAGAAGTTTACAGGATTCTCTAAAGTTAAATCAGATGAAACTTCTCATGTTTTAGGTCAGTTAGAATGAGCAAAATTATTTGTGTTTGCTAAATGTTGCCTATCAAAATACGTTAGAGATTTATTTATCAATGTCTTAAAAACCAGAAATAACTGTCTGGTGAAACAGTGAGGAGAAGCCCAGATGATTATGTTATGGATTTGGAACCATCTGTTAGGTTAACTGACACATTTAAGTTAAGTGGAGTGGTTTCTTGTTTGACACAACAGGAAGGTAAAAAGAAATCAGCCAAGATATCAAGAAGAGATTTGTACTGCTACACACTTCCTTGGGAATCCCACTCAAGAAGGAGACAGGTTCTTGAGTGTCTCCAACAGATCAACATGTTTTGGTCCAGAATGAGCAAATTGACCCCAGAACAAAACCACAGGCCTAGTGAAGAAGCTGAAGTTGATAATACAGCGTCATTATCCACAGTGAAACGTGTCCTTACCAATATGGACTGTGAGGCCACTCAGCCAGGAGGAAGCCATTACTCCAGAAGAAAAAAAAATGGATAGGTTGCATGTGTGTGCATCTACTGCAGATGCACAGAGACAAATGCATTCATTTCTAGAGACATGAAGATGTGTGTCTGATGACACTACAATGGAACTGTTTGGCCATAATTATCAAGAGAAAAGGGGAGATGCTTATACCATTCCAACTGTGAAGCATGGGGGTGGCAGCTTCAAGCTTTGAGACTGTTTTTGTTTGAATTTCTATACGCATTTGTAGCGTGTTTCAGTTTGCTGCTCTTTTGCACCTGTGCTCATTTGGATTGTGTTCAAATGCGTACATAATGCCAGTTGATACGAGAGCAGCACAATCATCAATATTTTAAGTAGAATGAAGCAACAGTAGTAGTATTTTATTTGTAAGGGATCCTGTTTTTGTCCAAGTTTATTGCAATAGCTCCCACAGTGACCCATCCAGAGTACAGTACAATGTAGGAGATGAAAAGTTTCATTTTGGCACAACATGTTATCACCTACGGAGTCCCCTAGGAAACATGGGGAATTTTTTTTTTCTTTTGCGTTCCCTCACAATACTTTTGCGGGCCCTCACAAAACCTTTTGTGACGTAACGCAATACTTTTGCTAAAGTTTTGCGAGGGAACGCAAAAGAAAAAAAATTCCCCTAGAGGGCTCTGTAATCACCCATTAAATTTGCTGTGAAAAAAATACATTTAAAACATTTCAAGACAAGTGAGAATCCTGCAGTGCCTGCAAATCAACACACTTGAACACAAATAAGTCAATTTGTGTCACACAGTAAATGGGCAAGAAATACAGTACTAGGGCTGAGAAAGAGAGCTTTTGAAGAGGATTTATTTTTCTTCTGAAAGTCTAATTACATACGTTTTGATGACTGACAGGTACCATACCAGGTCTTTCTGGCAGGCGTCAAAGGGAGATGGTTAACAACGTCAAAGCAAGTCAGGATTTTGGAGTTCAGAGTTTCATCTTTGCTAGTACTCTTGTGATGTGTAAGTCAATTTGGAGTGCTGTGGGTGTAGGAAATTATTCAGTCATGGCTGTGCCTGGAAAGACTTAGCCGGTTTAGCACACAGGTATTAAGTACTGTACAGTGATGTTATTTAACCTTGTTTTATTATTAAAAGTTTATGTATTTTCAGGCAGTTTGTTGTTTGTTTTTTTTTTGTTTGAAATAAAAAATGAAAAAAAGAGAAATAGTTTTTTTCATTTATTCAGTGAAAATCAGAAATTGGGTAACAGCTCGTTATCCGATTTCTAATTTAGTGCATAAATCAAATATGGAAAACACAGATAAGCTTGTTCGTTTGAAGCTGTAGTATTCTCTGCCAACCTCAAGTCAGTTTAAGTAATGCTCCTATGAGAAACAAACAATACCGGACATCTGGTCACTGATTAGAATGGTTAGCCTGAGAATTTATTTTGAAAAGTCAGAGCTGCAGGCTGGTGTGGAAAATCACTCCTGGGGTAAGCCTGCAGAATATCCGTCCGACACATTTTTCAAACCAACTCCAGGTCACTTTCTTGTTTAATCAATGATAAGCTAATTCTTTCATGCTTTGAACATTGAGGTAAGAACTGAGACACAGACTGACCACGTCAATAATGCATAAGAGCTAACATAATTTAATAAGACAACATAACAATCAACAGAAATTATGACGACCCCACGCACCCAATTTCCGGATACACATAGGGCTTATGTGCTGCCATTCATACCTGATGACAGTTACGCCCTCCTCGCAGCTTTAACACTTACGTGTCAAAACCACTTGGGTGTCAAAGCCACCCAAGTTTATTTAATTTACAATATCTCTTCAAATTGGTATACTCATACTATTCAGAAATGAAAAATGTTACAAAACATATAGGGTTTGAATGACTGGCAGAATATCCTACTCGCAGTTTGAGCATCTTGAATTGTAGCTTATAAACTAGAGCAGATGAAAGACTCAAAAAATGGGTGGACTAGCCCTTTAACCTGAATAGCTTGGTATTCTTGGTATGGTACTCAAATACCATAAAGTTGGTATTCAAAGCCAATCGGTTCCCAGGAAGGATTGGGAGCGGTTCTGTATCAAAGACAGAATAACAAAATGGTTGTCTTTGGGTATGGATCTAGAACACTGACCCCACCTGAGAAAAATTATCACATGCATTCAGAAAAATTGGAATTCCTAGCACTTAAGTGGGCAATATGTGAAAGATTTAGAGATTATCTGTATTATGCACCTCACTTCACTGTATATACAGATAACCCCCTGACCTACATTCTCACCACCGCCAAATTAAAAGCCACAGGTCACAGGTGGGTTGCCCAACTTACAGATTTCAATTTCACCATTAAATATCGTCCAGGCAAACACAATACAGATGCAGATGGCCTCTCACGAATGCCACTGGACATAAATGACTGATTGCAGCAATGCACAGAGGAGGTGACTCAGGATGTGATTAGTGCTTCAATTCAGGGAGTGACTGTGCTTCAAGATTCCCCATCTGTCTGGTTAACCACAGCTCACATCAAAACACTGGATTTAGTAAGTGATGCATCTTCATCCTCATTGCCTGCCCCACTAACACCAGAACAGATCAGAGAAAGTCAAAAGAAAGACCCTCTCATCAAGCGAGTCATGTATTATAAAAGCCAAGATCAATTCCCCCCCAGAGAAGTGGTGAAAACTGAGCCTGCAGATGTCAGGGTGCTCTTGAGGCAGTGGCGAAAACTGTATATCAGCGATGATGGGATCTTATACAGAAAAGCACGAAATAAGTCTCAGCTAGTTTTGCCAAAAGAACACCATCTGTAAGTGTTTCAAGAATTACACAAGGAGATGGATCATCTGGGGGTCGAAAGGACTCTGAATGTGATTCGAGACAGGTTTTACTCTGTCAGAATGCAGCAGGACACAGAACATTTTGTGGCCCAAGTGTGTGAGTGCCTAAAGTCAAAATGACCACAGAGAGCAGCCAGAGCGCCACTGATGCCCATTGTGACAACACGTCCTTTCAAACTAGTGTCAGTCGATTTTCTGCATCTAGAGGCCTGTAAGCAAGGTTTTGAGTATATTCTGGTGATAATGGACCACTACACTCGCTTTGCACAGGCCTACCCCACAAAAAACAAATCTGCAAAAACAGTAGTGGAAAAACTATTTGATGACTTTGCTCTTCGCTTTGGCTTCCCAGAGAAAATCCACCACAACATGGGGAAGGAATTTGAAAACCAGCTGATGGCTCAACTGCAGAGGTGTTGTCACATGCAAGGGTCCCACACGACCTGCTACCACTCACAAGGGAACGGACAGGCGGAGCGATTTAATCGAACGCTGCTGTCTATGCTCCGAACGCTCACAAGTGAGCAAAAGGCTGACTGGAAAAAGTCATTATGCAAGATGGTGCATGCATATAACTGTACCCGCAGTGACTCCACAGGCTTTGCTCCATATTATCTGCTCTATGGCGATCTCCAGGAGAGGAGAAGTGATATCAGTCCAGTGTATGAAGTAGTACCAGAAGGAGGTGGCAAAAGTCGTGTGCTGCATAGGAACCTCCTGCTCCCCTGTGACAGTCTTCCAACCGACAACCCAGAAATAGACTCAAAAAGGAGTAAAAAGACTAAGTCGAATACATTGTCACGTCATCTTTGTCAATGAGCAGAAACTTAAGACAGTGAGAGAGATGAGGAAATGGAGCTAGTATGCCGGTTTCCTCCTGCTCAGCACAGTGGTCACCGAGCTGTCAGCTTAAACCCAGATGCTGAACCATTTACACCAGACCTACATGATCAAGACAATGCACCGAAAGTGAAGGAAACTCAGGCTACATGGATGGACAACATACCAGAAGAAGAGGATGGGGGCCAATATGTGGAGCTGCACCAGGATCCTCCTGAGATATCTGTAGAAACAGCTTCTGAGGAAGAAGATGATCCAGCTGTCTCAGCGCCTACATCAAGCTATCCAAAGAGAGAGCACCGCCGTCCGAGGATGCTGACCTATTGTGCTTTGGGTGAGCACAATAGGTCACCTAAAGCACCTTTTGCTTTGGGTGACCAAAGCAATAGGTGCTTTGAGTTGGGGGGCCAACTTCAACTCGGGCATGAGGCTCCCATGGGGTTTGATTTGACAGCGATGAAAAAAATGTAGTATGCCCCACATAAAAAAGTCAAACTTATCGTACAGTCAGCTGATCTCAGGTGTGTAACTCCCAGTCATATGATTTTCGGCTAAGCTTTTAGTATTTTAAAGAATGCATTATTCAGTGTTGTATAGTAACGAAGTAAAAATACTTCACTACTTTACTTAAGTATATTTTGGAGTACTTCATACTTTCCTCGAGTATGAAAATTTTTGATAACTTTCACTTTTACTTCACTACATTTCCGATCTTAATTGCATACTTTTACTCCGATACATTTTCAATGTGTGGTTTCGTTACTCGTTACTGTGACGGAGGAGCGTCACGAGTTAGGACCTAATTAAAGAGTCGCGTTAACACATGCCAACACACGCAAACACACGCAAACATACACAATCGCTAACTTACGTTTTGTTGCAGTTTAAACTGGCTGTTCATCGTGGGTCACACGCGGTGTTCCCGCTTCACTTCACATTAATCCTTATCTGTCATTTTCAAACATTTTCCCGGCTTTATTTTCAATTAGCTTTATTGTTTCCGGATCGTGACGCACCGAGAGAGAGTTGCGCAATGTGGTGACGTCATCAGAACGTACTGAGTGTTGGCTGTTTCATGGATTATTGTATTTTTTGGATTACAAGTTTATTTATTTTTTTTCTCTTATTAATTATTTAAACCTTGTGGTTTAGGTAAAGCTCCTAATTTTCTTAACTAAATGATGCCTGCAGGTTTATCTATTAGCAGGTTTCATTTTGCCTGCACTTGGTTGTGTACATTATTTTAAGTGTATTTAACAAGTTTACCAAAATATAAAAAATGTGATTCAAACTGCATTTGCCTTATTTTACTTTTTACTGATACTTTTCATTACATTACTTGAGTACATTCATTTTTACAGTACTTTCTATACTTAAGTACAAGACATTTCAGATACTTTAATACTTTAACTCAAGTAACATTTCAGTCAGTGACTTTTACTTTTACCAAAGTCATATTTTGGAGTGATACTTATACTTTTACTTGACTCCGAGATTTCAGTACTTTATACAACACTGGCATTATTTAAAACAACCCAAAAAATCTTTTTGCTTTTTACATTTGGATTTTGTTTCCTTTTTCATGTCTCCTGCTTTGACATTCCAGACATCACCTATGAACAGTCTGGGCATCAATTACTCTGCAAAACCATATCTGCAGATGGTATCCTAATTGTGCGGTTGACTTTATTAAATCATGGTTACCCCTTGCATGATGTAACGATATTGGTGGTATATTGGAATATAAACCTGTGTTTGTATGACTTTTGTTGACCACAACAAAAGTGGTTAACAATTGGTGACCACTGGGTAATCAATAGCTTATTACCCAGGAGCAATAGGCCACCTGGCAGGATCCCACCACTCTGGGCATGTTATTTTGTTCTCTCAGAGTTAAGGTATACCAAGGAGACAAATTTTAGACCTATGCGTTCTTTATCATTGGAAAGACTTGAAAAAAATTGACATTCGATCAAACGCTTATTTTTTCCACTGTAAAACTGGCTTATATCATTGAAAGAAAGAAAAGTCTAAAAACCATATGTTGAGAAAAACACCATTTTTAATAAACAAGATGTTTAACTGATCCTGAAAGGAACAAAAGACTTCACACTCATTAATCTTTTAAGATTTAGTTTTTTAAGTGCATTGTGATGGACAGAATATACGTGATTTCCTAAGGTCCCACTGCTGCATTTCAATCAGGGTGAAGTCTGGACTTTCCATGGGCCATTGCAACACTTTAGTGTAAAAAAGTTCCAAGTCAGTGGAGGGCATTCAGTTGATCCACCACTGACGTGCCCCTGAGCCACCAGCTTGGCATGTGTGACTCACCAAAAGGGAACAGAGCTGGCTTCACAGGGATGTGTCTTTTGTGTTGATGTACATGCAACTGATGCAGATTCACTGTTGTGTTTGGCTTCATTGTGTTGTTGCATGACCCAGTTTCAGCCAAGAGTCAGCACACATATGACCCTACTTTTAACTTGGGAATCATTTGGTATCAATGCATCATTACCCCCAACACTGAAGAGGTAATTGTTGTATTCATAATCTATTGTGAGGTATACATTTGTGCTGGCAGATTTTTTTGTACAGTGGCAGTATGCATTAAATGAAAAATATTTCCACCTTCATTTCGATTGTCTTAATAAAGTTCCTAAACTCTTGCATTGACGGCATCCATCCATCCATTTTCTAACATTCTTGCATTGATGGGATATGATGTTTTAATATTGGAGGACTGTGTCCAAGATTACACCCCTAGTAATTTCAAGAGATAAACTGTGGATAAGCTTACTTCACTTTGAGCCAGAGATGGACAACATGACTGATATTAGATAGTGAAGGATATGTGTTTGACAATCAGTTGACCAAAGAAAATACAGTATTGTCTATAAAGCAACTTCTACCATTGTTAGTGGATTATTTTATGCAGGTTAATCAGATTCTTTTGCTGGTGTTGTTCATGGGTTAAATGAAAAAATTGCTTGGCAATTTAAATCTTACGCAGATTGTGTTTCAGGCCTTAACTACCTAGATTTTTTATTTTTTATATAAAAGTTAAATGTACTTGATGCAAGCTTGCAAGATATAAAAAGAAAAATAATAATGTCTTTAGAAATGTGTAGTCTAAATCAGTGGTCTCCAACCTTTTCATCACAGCGGACTGGTCAAGACTTGGTGATTTTACTGCAGCCCAGGGGTAAAGGGTAGAGTCAGTCACATGGCACAATTTTAAATTTTTGGTGCAGAAATTCCCCTTATGACAATCTTAGAGCATTACGAATTCTGAGATAATCGCTTGCTATAATCAAAACTGATCCTCCTAATGTGATGTGTGAATGACTGATCTGGTCCAGTCAGTAGAATGTCAGGATGGCTCTGGCATATTCAACATGTTGGATTGTATTGGCCCTATCGCAGCATGTGAGGTTTTCCCTGACTGGGAGCAATAACGCAACCTGTTCAGGTAGCCAATCAGAAAGCACAGTGACGTAAGCACGGAGGAAAATTCCAAACAGCTAACATCACTCAACCTAGACTCCAGTTTAATGCATAGTGCAGCAAATAGAATGGCTGCTCCCGCCATCATTTATCAAACACCTTTTCTTTTTATGTCTTTTATCGCTTAAAATGAATTCACAATCAATGTTTCCACATCGTCATCCGTGTTTGTTTATTCTAAATCTACTATGTTGGGGGTTTCACTGGAATTTGGATGATCTTGAGTGGAATCAGTTGGGGTGTGTGGTGTGTTTCTACTGCCATCAAACCTATTGTACTTTTATCAGCTCCTGTGTGGTTACAGTGGTTTGGAAAATCGACTGAAAATTCTTAAATTGTGTCTCTACTCCTCTTGTCTCGACCACTGCCCTAACATCTCTGACTCTTGTTATTATGATAACCTTTACACATCTCTTCAAAATAAGATACAGATGCATCACAAAAACAAACATTTTATTTTTATGAACATTTTAATTCTCGATAACGACAAATGGGAGCCCTGAGCTTATTTGTCTGCAATGAGACAGTCCCATCTGGGAGTGATGGGAGACAATGACACCAGAGGTGTTGCTTATGCAAAGGGTGCCTTGTCTCTGTGGCAAAGTAGTTTGAAGCTTCGTTGTCTCATTAGCCAGCCGGTCACTGCATTTCATGTAGAGCGGGCTTGGAATGTGGGAATCACCTACTAGAATAAATCCATTCTCCTGACTCTTCTCATTAACTTTTTCAAAATAAAAGATCCTCCAGACTCATAATACATAAAACAAAAATATTTAATTATTTCTTATTCAATCCCCAATACCGGCCCACGGACCGGGGATTGAGAATGAGCGGTCTAAATGCTGTGTTCTATTATATGTGGTTATTTTAAGTTATGTTTTTATGTGGAGATATTGTGATACAACCATTAATTTACAGTTTAAAAGATTTCACCTATATTTTTGACATATTTTCCATTCCTACTTTAAGCCACTAGTCCTTGATTGGAAGAGCATTTTTGATCCACCAGTGCTTTCATGTGTGAAAGTGTTATACTGTTAGGAATGTCAAAGTCATATCCAAGTGCACACCTTGTATGGAGGTTTTGCCTCAGTGACTCTATGTAACCAAGTGGTAACATTTTAACAATTTTTAAAACAAATATAATTGCAGACTACATGAGGACAGAAATGTCACTGCAAAATCAGTTATTGAAAAGTGGGCATTGGCTGAGTCAGTGCTTTGCACCTATAAGTGCGACAGTGAAGCTGTAGATAACCAACGCAGGTAGTTTTAAAGCAAAGAGGGAATGCATGGCAAATCAGTGACTGTGTAATGGCTCAGGTGAGAGAAAATATGAAGTGGTTGGAGTAGAGCATGAATATAATGTACAAATGATTGAAAGATTTATGTTTGCATACCTTAAACCTTCAATCAGTAACATTCTGATACATTGCTTCTTTAGAAACATTCTCCATCTTGCTGCGGTGTAAAAGTAACAGCATTTATTATAATGTTTTTCAGTACTTTATAGGTAAGCATGTTAAGACCTCAAATTCAAATACAGTGAACCCTCGTTTTTTGCGGGGGTTGCATTCTAAAAATAATCTGTGATAGGCATAATTCGTTAAGTAGTTACCTTTATTATTTTTTTCAATTATTATACAGCATAATTAAATACTCTACATTGAAACCAAAGAACAAAACCTGTTTTCAGGCCCAAGCATTTTTTTAACAAATAAAACGCTTTCTTACAAATAACTACAGTAAAATGATAATTTTAATCATCAATATGAAGTACAGTAGAGCAAATTGTGACTCGCATATTTCACTGTGCCTCTGACTGACGCTGTGGCCTGACTCCACTCTGTAGTGTCTTTTTCTTCTGAAGCCTGTGGTGCAGTTTGTTTTTTTGAGAGAAAGATGTTGTTATCGGTAGTTGTTGCTCTTTTTTCTTCTGGGCAAAAATATTTGTCAAAATTTGCCAAGCTGTATCATGTATATTTAAATACCGTAACGTTGTTGGCACGTTACGGTGTTTAGAGAAGAAGCGCGGAGACTGTTTAGCTAATCAGGATGCAGAACACAATGCACTGTGAAAAAAACTGCACAAAAAAAATCTGTGAAGCAGCAAGGCCGTGAAAGGTGAACTGTGTTATAGCGACGGTTCACTGTTGCTTATTTTGTCTGAATGACAGTATGTCAGAAAAATGTGGGCTGATACCAATAGAAATATTGCAGTCTCCCTACCCCTTTTGACACCCTGAAAAAAATAAACACATGACATTGCTTGTTTTTGTTCAGTAAAACACCCCACAAACTCTGCCGCATGCCTAACCAAATACAACATAACCAGAAACCCAAACATACATAGCAACAAGATGGAATAAGCATCAGTTATTGATATTGCCTTTACATTGACAAATATTGATGTTAATACCAATATAAATTACATCCATATTTGTAGCAATTTCCAGAATGATGGATGTCAATAACACTATTTCTCATCTCTTCTTGAGTTTCTTTAGAATGAGGCATTCTAAAGAATTCATGATACATGACTTTTTGAGTTTTTTTATTTATTTTACTTCACATTGATATCTGAAGTAAGATCTAGGTCTGAAAATAATCAGCCCTGAGTGTGATAGTGAAAATTAAGTAAATGAATATGATTAGTCATCATATATCAAAGAGGGCAACTGTGTCTTCATAGCAGGCACCTATAAGTGGGATGGCTTCACTGTCCCACTTATAGCTTTTATCCCTGAATAAATAAAACTGTAATTTTTATTTACCGGTATGTAAACAGAAATATGTCAGAATGCAAATATTGTTCAGAGCAACAGATTATGATCCCTGATCAAACCAACATAACCGATTGGCTTTCCACTTTTTCACATGACAACTGCTGCTTGCTCTGGGCTATGAGCAAAATATGGAAAATTATTGAAAACCATCTGTTGTAAAAGCACATTGCCTGTCCGTAGTTTCCTTTCATACTCAAAAGAAGTCAAAATTAGACAGACGCAAAAACTTGAAGGGGCAAAACTGATCAGCACACTTTAAATAGTTTGTTTTGTAAAACCAAAGGGGAAAAACAATAAAAAAAGCTTTCAATAAACACATTGAATAGACAGTAAGTTTTTCCATGTCTGATTTGCAAAAGTGGTTTTCCTCAAGTGAGGATGAACTTCATGGCTAATTGTCTCTTATGCCAGAGACATAAGAGACAGATATCATACAGGGCCTCATTGTCAATCAATCAGCTTATAGAGAACACAGATGAAACCTATTGCAATGCAATAATCAATAGGTTTGACTCTTTCGTGACATGTGTTGTTCTCTAAACCCAAGATCTGAATTCTGCAGTCTTCTCCCAACACTTAGTTGACCATTTTCACCTAGTAATGGTGTCAAGTCTTTGATTTTATAATTTTTCACATTCTGCTTTGACCTTAACTGTGATATTTCAGAGCTAGAACAACTTTCTTGAGTAAACTTTATCCAGTACATTTCAGCTGCACTATGTTCTTCTGAACTTAACGCTCCCTGAATCTATCTTTTGTTAGTAAGAAAACGCGTTGCCCATGCAAGTGATTCTTATTACAGCCTCACACTTGCTGTACTTTTCTAAGTTTAACAGAGGTTCAGTTTGATTGGTGAAAGTGAGCTGCACAACTGTGTCATATCCAGATCTCAACTCCATGTTCACTTCATGCACTACAAATGTTCAGCTCCTTGCCATAAGTGGCAAGGAGCTGTGGATAGTAAGGTGAGTTCATTCCACCACAGCTGGCTCGCAATAAAAGCTCTGAGCATGGTGACCCCACCAAGGCAGGTCAGCAGGGTTAATTTTGCCAGCACAGTGGTATCACAACTGAGTCCTTGTATTTTAGCCATTCTGTTTTTCTCCATGTTCAGTAACTTAAGAAGGCTGTGTCCTAATATTGCTGCAATAAGTGCAGCCATGAGCTCCAATCGAGGTAATGTCATTTTCTTTATTGGTGCGACTCGTGACTTGGAGGTCACAAAACTGGTAACAGTCTCTCCTTTGTTGTTTTTTCTTTGTAGATATGCCACATCACCAATGGTGCAACTCCCATTACCAGCTGCCTCTTCTCATGGCTGTGTTGGAAAATTTCAGCAAGCTTTGCACATTTGGCAGTATAAAGTATTAATGCATTTATTTTTTCTAACCTGGCTTTTTAAGAAGGACAATGTACAACTCAAATATTTAAATATTACCATTTGATGCACTGAAAAAGTCAATTTGCAATAATAGTCCCTTCCTATTATTTTTACTTGTTGCCAGCAGTTCCACTTTGCCTGACATCATGATGGTTTTTTTTCTCTACAGCCTTCAGTCTATGGTCTGCAAACTTTCCTGATTACCTGCTTACCAGTTATGTTGACACTGTGGTCCAGGACACTACAACATTAAGGGAAAAAAGAGCAGGACATTTCATACAGACAAATATTTCTGGTCGCATCAAACTTTATGATTAAAGTTGAGCAGTCATGAGATAATTGTGCCATGTACTCGATATGAAGGAGGACGAAGCTTTCCAACAATTTCCAACAATTTGTATTCAGCTTGTAGAGGTGATGGAGGTTTGATTAACATTCTCTCCAGTGGTCCTTGAAGTTGACGTCCCAACATTAGCTCCACAGGGGCTCTTCCTGTGGTTTCATGTTGAGCACCATTGATGGTAAAATGGAACTCCCATATTATGTTGGTCCCATAGATGGTGATGCTGTCCAACAAATGAGGCTATCATTGTTTTGATATTTCTGTTTGTTGGACAGCATCACCATCTATGGGACTAACATAGCCTTACAAAGCTGCAACATCAGATAATCTTCTCGCAAATGTCAAGTTCAGTAATTTGGACATATGGGCTCTTATCACAATATCCTTCCTCTCAAAACGATTCTGGAGTAACTTTATAGCAGCATCGTAGTTGACGTCTGTCTGCTCCAGTCAGGTAAGTGAACTTGTCTCTTACATAGTCCATCATTTCTATGAATTGATGATTCATAGTGTGACCAGAATTCCTGCCACTTTCTGATTTTTCCATAGTATTTGGTTAGCTTAGGAAGTTTAACCATCTGGATTGTGATGAAAATGAACCGCTGCTTACGTCACTCACGCTCGCTCTCAGGGTGTCTCTAGCTGTCTAGCTGTCAGTAATGTTGGTGGTGTGAACCTTCCAAATGAGATAATCTGGTCTGTGTAATCCTGTGAGCTTGTTATCTCAGTGTCCAAGTCTTCTATAGGTGTTTCATCTTCTAAGCTGTTGTCAAAAATCAATGGCATGTACTCCTTTGAAGATAAAATCACGTAGTTTATTAGTATCCAGACTCTTCCCACTTCTTCCTCTAGTTGAGTTAACGGGTTTGTTGTTGCGGTAAGCATGGTCGACTGTTTCTGCTCCAATCCTTCCATCATGGTAGCTGCTAAAGTTAGCTTCACTTTGTTTAGAAAAATCAACACAGTCCTTATTCCCGGGTTTTGGCATAAAAATGTTACGGAGTTAAAGCTTCTCCAACAGGACAGAGGCTCAGATGTCTTTCCTGAACATTTCTGTTCAGTTTTTATAGAGCAGAAAACGACAACAGCTGTTCATAACATAGCCACCGAAATCAGCACAAGGCAAGACAGTGACAAAAGACAGAACCAGATCCTCTTAAGCATTTTTCAAAATAAAGGACTTTCTCTTTCCAAATAAATAATGTCTCTCATTTAAATATGTTTCACTTCACCCTTTGTAATTATATACAATCAGGTTAAATTTAGTTAATAATAATCATGTAAATTATGTTTACCATATAATTGTAAATCAGTCATTTATCATCCAAATTATACCAACAAATAAGTGTAAGGAAGTCACAACACATGCTCCATATTTTGCTTTAGGAAATATTCAAAATGGCATTGCAGCAGAAGCCCTTCAATATATATTTACATTTCACAAGCAAAGATGTTATTAGGGCCAGCTGCAACATGTTGAGAACTTTAACCACAAAAAAAGGAGGACAATCCTGTAAGACATGTTTATGATTTATGAAAGTTTTAGTTTTGCTTAAATCCAATACAACATGTTGCATGTTTTGAATTCAAGAGTTTATTTCCTAATTCAAACGCTGGCTCCCAAGAAATGACATTGGAGGTGTTATTACCCTCACAGACAGACTGATTTCTATCTGTGAGGAAGTCCAGCAGCCAGTTGCACAGTGGGGTATTGAAGCCCAGAGGGACCAGTTTGCATACCAAATCCTGGGGGATGATCGTATTGAATGCTCTAAAAACAGCATCTGTCTGTGGGTGTTTCTTTTCTCCAGGAATAACAGACTCAGATGAAGAGCAGTGGAGTTGGCATCCTCAGTCAAGGGGTTAGATTTGTATGCAAACTGGAAAGGGTCAAATGATGGAGGCATTATAGCAATGATATGATCCTTAACAACTCTCTTGAAGCACTTAATGATGATAGATGTTAATGCAATGGGTCGAAAGTCATTAAGACAGGTGATGGTTGGTTTCTTGGGCACTAGAATAATAATAGCTGACTTAAAACATGAGGGGACAATGGCCTGATGCAGAGATGTATTGCAGATGTCTGTGAGTACATGGGGTAGCACAGAAGATGTCTGTGAGGCGGTCGGCACACTCTTTGATCAGCCTTGCTGGAATGTTGTGAGGACCTGCAGTTTTTTGGATGTTAACGTTTCTCAGGAATTTTCACACAGCAGATATTTCGAGCATGAGGGCCTGTTCATCAGGGTGAAGGGTCACTTTTCTTGCAGGGGTTTTATTTAGGACTTCAAATCTTCCAAAGAAGTTGAGCTCATGAGCTCATTAAGGTTAAGCTCAGTAAATTAATATCATCTTGGTATTAACTTCCTTGATGTGGTTTTATAATCAGTGACAGATTGGATGCCATGCCACAGTTGTCTGGTGTTGCTGGCATCATGAAAGAAATCTTGAATCTTTTGAGTGTAGGCATGTTTCGCTGCCTTAAAGGTATGGTATAGATTGGCCTTCGCTCATCTAAGTGCATCCATGTTGTAACACTCACAACATGTTTACAGTTAAAAAACAATAACAATAGGACCAATGCTAGGTTCGGCTGCTGGAGTGGAAATTGAGCAAGTATATAAATGACCACAGACTAGGAAAATAGGTTTAAATGCCGGCTTATTATTTGTTGAGAAAGAAAAAAAGAGAATAAACAATATATATGCAGACAATTTACAAACAATGACACAAAATCAATTCAAAATAGTTTCCGGTTCTTCCAGAATAATCAATATAATTCCTGTTTGAACTTTTAAACCTAATGTTAGGTTTTAAGGGCTATCTATTTAATCTAGGTTGTAGTTCTAATTGAGTTCGAATTAATAGAGTTAATCTAATTGATTTTATTCTTTAGAATCTATTTTAGTTGTTGTTGCTGTTTAGTTTAGAGATTATGATTTGTTTAATCTCCTATTTTAACTATCTTTGGTTCCTATTTTGACCCAACAGAAAATATACAATCCACACCAGTAATGTGAGTGAATACAATTCAAAAGAAGAAAAAATTAAAACACAGTAGAATAATCCAATAAAAACACTGAATAACTTGTGCTCAAATCAGTCCTTCCTTATGTTGATCTTGAAGGGTTATTTCTGTTTCTCTGAATCCGCTTTTCTTAGCAGGATTCATGGGCTGATCATACCAATCTGGATGATTCGAGGTGTCCAGCAGAGGCGTAGCTCCTGCTCGACGACAGTTACAGGGATCCTGGGTTAACGGCTCGCCATCTCGTCTCTCGTTCTCGGAGTTCAATTCGGCAATTTGGTCGGATTTTCCCGGTCCGGCTTCAGTAGGACTTTAAAAAGGCCTGGTTCAATAACCACAAGCACAACAAAAGTCCTTTTAACTTATCTCTGTGTCGCACAAAGCAACATAATAGCCAACTCGGCTCATCCGTTACATCAACGGCCTTCAACGTAGACCAACGGAAATGCGTTGCTCCGCTTTTCCGTTTCGGTCAAATAAAATAACTTACAGTCTTTGACTCACCAAGTCCAACAGACAACACTCTTTTTTTTTTTTTTTAAGACAACACTCTTAGTGTAGTCAACAGAAGAACTTCAAAAAAAAGCTCCTCCTCCAAAAATGAGGAAAAGGTTTCCAGCTGTTCGTAGCCTCGCTAATCGGCGGTTCGCTCCCTCGCTCTCTCTCTCGGTCTGCCCGATCTCTTCCCCTAGCCCAGGGATGGAGCTAGTCACCATGACTACACAGCAATGTGACCCTTCAGAATAAGAGATTTCTTTTCTTACCCTTGACCGTTCTAACTGCTGACAAAATAAATAAGCTTCACACAGTTTCAAACCAAACAAAATAAAATACATGAATATAAATTACACTGTCTATAATTTATATTTTATTCTTTTATTATTATTTATTTATTTGAAACTATTTTGCCCTATTTATTCTGGATATATTTTATATTTACGCATTTTATAATTATTTATTATGAAATAGTAATTAGTTTATTCGAGTGAAGGCTATTTTAACTTGGCTTACACCGTCACCAGATTAGAAAGCAGAATTATACTCCCTCAGTCTAAAAATCACCTCCTTACACATCCAAAGTTTCTGGTTGCCCCGTGTGACTATTGATTTTGTTGCTGTAACCATCTCCATACACCACTGGATATAGTTTAACAAAGATGCAGCGTATTCCTTGGTTGTGCGTAATCCACAGACTGAACATGCCCCAGTCTGTGCACGCAAAGCAGTCCTGCAGTACAGACATAGCGCCCTCAAGCTATGCTCTTACCTTCATAGCCAGAGAGCTATGAAGGTAAGAGCCTGTCTCACCATGGTAAGCCTAGTAAGACAGGAAAAAGCCTTGTCTCACCAGGCTTTTGTCTGGTGAGCAGCGCCTGGTATGCTGGGATGAACACATCTGAAAGATGATCTGAGGAGCCGAGATGGGGGCAGGAGCTGCTCTGAAGGCCTTCTTGTTGTTGGTGTAGACCAAATCCAGCGTGTTTACTCCTCGGGTTGGAAAATACACATGTTGATGGAAATTAAGAAGAACCTTCTTCATTTTAGCCTGGTTAAAGTCTCCAGCAACTATAAAAACACCCTCTGGGTATCTGAATTGTCTGTCACTGATGGCATGGTAAAGAGAACTCTGTGCTTGCTTGGTGTTGGCACTGGGCGGGATGTAGACAGCAAAAATGATAACGGTCGTGAATTTCCGGGGTAAGTAGAAAGATCTGCACCTCACAATCATGAACTCAATGTTCACAGAGCAATGAGTGGAGATCAGGGTAGCGTTGTTACACCAGCTGTTGTTAATGTAAATAGAGCTGACAGGAGCTAACAACTTAGCCCCTCCAGCCTGATGGCATTATCAGGGACAGATGAATTTAGTCATGTCTCATAGAAAATCAGAATGCGGCAGTTTCTTGTTTCCCTTTTGGTGGTTAAATACAGCTTCATGTTGTCCAACTTGCTGCATTACCAAGCAAGATGGAGGGAAGCGGCAATTGGAAAGGGTAAGCTTTTACCGTAGCTGTAAGTCCACCGTGACACCCTTGCGTTTGTTTTCTCTCACGTGTTCCCAGGTGCCCATAGCCTGGGCTCTTGGTTGCTGTGTAGTTTGCTTGATTCAACTGCTCTAAATGATCTAACTGACATAGCAGTCCAAGGCTTTGTAAAGTTGTCTGTGTCTTCAAATTTATGGAGTTCAGATGACTGAATTTGCTCAGTATTAACATAGTCTGCTCTTACGTCATTTCTCTGAGCTATTGTAGAAGAAAATATTGAATTAAGCAATGAATTTGTTGTATTACTGGGTGTTGGAGCAGGGCTCCGCAGCCACATGGGGCGACGCCATTTACAACATTGTTGTGAGCCTCTGTCTTTTTAGTTATTTTCAAGGAGTTGTCTGTGAAGCCTGAACTCTTGTGGAGTTAAACCATACATGCTCGATGATTTCTCAACAGGCCGGGTAACAGCTTGGGATTCCCTCAAATTGTCTAGTTGTATATACAACTAGAAAATCTGTCTAGTTGTATGTACAACTAGACAATGTTTTCTGTCAGCTGAAAGAAAGGCCAATGTAAATCATTATTTTATTTTAGGTAATACAGATGCAGTTCATCAGCAGGGTGCAGCGCTGTTCACCATCATTGTGAACAGTCTGCAGCCTACAACCACCATCGGACAGACCAAGATCTAAGTGCCGGTGCCATGCTGCGTATTGTAATAGTGTTCTAAAACAATGCAAGTCATCCTGACAAACTGACATATTCCTTATGACATGTAGTCCTAGTGTTTCTTTCCACCAGTATCTTTATGGAAGATGTTGTCATCTACAAAGCATATTTTATCCTAACACCTGTGAGTAAGCCTGTCACGATAACAGATTTTGCTGGGCGATAAATTGTCTCAAAAAATTATTGCGATAAACGATAATATTGTTTGAAGACCTTTTTACATTGATGTAATGGAAATTACGTAATAATACGTGCGATTTCCTACCAAAGAAATCGCACTTTACTTTAAAAAGAACACTTAACACTGGGACTGATACACAAAATACATAAAACAACCAAAACCAAAAATAAAATGGATTCTTAGTTTCCATTAACAATAAATGTACTTGAATAAAAACTAAACAACATAAAACATAAACAACATTCAACAAAAAGAGTGCAGATTATGAAGTCTGTATAGTAAATTGCCCTTCAGTAATCATTAGATTTAAATAGAGAAGACATCCGACTGCCTGATGCAATAGTTCAAACTACAGAATTTTTTTACCCCGAACGACAATCTTAGAACGTTCTCCGTTCTGAGATTGTCACTAGTGTTGTGTGTTACGGTAGATTGTTGTGCTGCTCCGATCTAAATCAAGGTTTTGCCCAGACTGGGAGAGTGACGCAGCCTGTTGAATGTGACCGGTAGCCAATCAGAAAGCGCGGATTCTCTTCCTGCTTTCTGAGGGGAAACACAGAGGGAATCCCGAACAGCTGACACGGTGCATCCCAGCGGACATCGGGAACAACATGAATGTTTATTCAACAGTTCGTGCAAAGAAAATATCAATAACTAGGGGAGGAGTTGGAGCAAAATTTCTACCAGAAAACCCGGCAACTTTTCAGTTGTTCTCCGTTAACGTGACATAAATAGTTATAATGATTTTCATTCAGTCAGGACTGACACTAGCTACGTGCATTGCAGGTAGATTGTAGTGAGGAATTGATTAATGCCTTGTTTCAAAATTAGTGAACTGGACTTATTATGTTGTGTCCATTGTTGGACACAACACGGTTTCGATCGAACCGTTATAGCGAGGATTTTTGTCGGCTAATCTGTCTCTCAGGTTTTGATAATGGGCCGACAATCCGCGACAGAAGATCGTGCAGCGCGCGCTGGGCATTACACTAAGGAAGGGAGGGCAGTGGAGAGCACCGGAGTTGAGCCTTTTTTCATTCAGTGTCATCAACAGTAAGAGAAAAAGGCAGGAAGAAACGATATAGCCGATAATTACAATGATGTCGATAGTTTTAATTTATCGTTCGATTAATTGACTCGCGACAGGCCTACCTGTGAGCGGCATGTAATGAGCCATGTGCTTACAACAAACTTGCTATTTATTGTCCAAAATCAAAACAAGAGAATGTGAACAGCCAATAAAGTCTGATAATCTGTTCTAGGTTGTCCTTCCGCACCCTGCAAAACTGTGTAGGTAGACAGGAAGAAGCCAGTGTTATACCAGAAATGCACCGGTGGTGTTGGTTTTTTATATGCTTGACATTGCTTTAACATAAAAATGCAAGAGGAAATTCTGAAGGCGTGCGGCCTCTATTTTTGCCTCAACATAACTGCTGCTTCCTACCACCGTTAACGCGGCCCGTACTGCTGTGTGATACGGGCCACGCAGCAGTACGGGCATTGGCTCGATCCTGGCATTGGAGCTATTACTTTCATTGGAATTTCAAGTAACTGTGGCAACATAATTAACAAAAAACGACCCAAATTCAAGCCAAAACAAAAGACTAACTGACTCAAAACAGTGTCAGTTACTCTCAAAATAGACAGTTTTGTCTCTCCCTCTGAGCTGCTCTTTAGAACGACAGTGACGGCAGAATGTCAGAATTAGAAACATGGTGGAACAACTGCTATATACTCATTCCACATAGACATATGGGTGGATTTAACATGGGGACATAAGGGAGCACTTAATTGGCTTATTGAAAATTTCAAAATAAAAGCCTTGACATTTTTTATATCATGGCATTGCTCTTTTGAGCATTATATAACTGACTTAACTGAACCAGTGTTACACATGGGATGTTGCTATTTAATATTCATATTCCTGTCAGGTTACTGCACCGCCAAATTCGGTGCAATAATATTAGCTTGTTCCTTTCCTTTTTCTCAGGTTAGGGCACTGTCTTGCACAGCAAGACGACGCATTAACATTAGCTCAAACATTACCAATTCTCTGCCCCACAAGTGCACCGCCATAGACGGTATAATAAGATTAGCCTGCATTATCTTTTTCTCTCAGGTTAGCGCTCTGTCTTGCGCATTAGCATTTTACCTTAAATAAGGTATTAGCTATTTCTGTTACTTAGCCATGTTTAGTACAGTGAACCCTCGCTATAACATGGTTCACCTTCCATGGTCTCGCAGCTTCATGGTTTTGCATCTTGCATTGTGTTCTGCATTCTGGTTGGCTAAACAGTCAACCAGCTCTTTGATGAGCCATTTGTAGCCACCTTGATCCGGCTCATCTGTTGTGTCTACTCTGCGTTGTGTGTAAAGGAACCAGCAGACGAGGACCCTGGGTGCCTTGCAACAGTAGAGCAGGTTTATTCTGTTTAAAACAAGAATAACTCAGTAAAGCAGTCTGGGCTCTGGCTTTCCCACACACATCTTAAACGATAAAAGAACAATTAAAGCCACAAGTGGCGTCGGGCGGCCCTCGCAGCCAAGCGCCGCTCCGGCCTATTGGCCACCGCGGGGGAGCAACCGCCGGCCGCCAGCCACCACAGAACCTCTCACGCAGCTTACAGCACCTCCACCCGCACGGCACCCGGAAGCTGTTGCGCAGATTCCAGCACTGCGCCCACGTGCCAACGCAGAAGCTGTTGCGGAGTTATCGCGCCCGTCCACCAGGCGGTACGCATCGATGCGTTCGGCGGCGCTCCCTGACGACGCACAAAAAATGTGGTGCAGATTTGTGCATTTAGCGAGGAGATATAGCTCGTGGATTAACCTAGGGTGCGCAGTGGAGTCAAATTACATTTCAATGCTGTTGGGCTCTTTAGAGGTCAACAAAGAAACAGTACAGATACAATAGGCCTCGGGCCTAACGAGCGTAGTTCGGCTCTAAAGCTCCAAAACCCAAGAAAAACGTTGAGCGTGGTCCGGTTCTCTTGCTCGAAAATCCGTGCAAAATGTTCAGGAAAAGTTAGCAGCTCCAACTGATTAGCAAAAAAAAAAAACAAAAAAAAAAACATAATATACATTCCACAGCGGAATACAGAGAACCTCCACCATAACCGGCCGCGGCCTATTGCCGTACGTAGCAGCTTGCAGGGACAGCTACAGTTCAGTTCAGCAACCAATCAGATTGCTTAAATTTAATTTTCCCCTTGACTAACCAGTAAGATAGGGACAAGTGATATTTATGCATTTACTTGCATAGTAAATAAGTTATTAACAAAACGCTACATTTAGTGCGTGTTTTAAGCCAACAAAAATTATCTGAGGGTTTACATATAACCTCTCATTTTATATGTAATCCCTATCCTTTTGGAAATTTCACGGCAGACGCTCTCGCAAAGTTTTCACGTCCATGCTTTCCATCGATCTGTTTTTCATTGGTGGAGTAAGACTGACACCTACTGGCGAAATACTGATATAGTTATTCATCATGTTTTGCTGTCATTCTATGTTTCATTGGTGGAGTAACACTGACCCCTACTGTCGAAATACTGATATAGTTATTCATCATATTTATCCGTGCGCCAAAAGCGCGTTGTTTCATTAGTGGAGTAACACTGACCCCAAGTGGCGAATTACGGAAATTATTTGTAAACAGTGATTCCTGATGACTGAAGTCCTATTATTTGTAACCAAAATCAATGAATGTTTGTACTCTAAGCCACAAACCAAAATTATTTGTAAAAAAAAGCAAAAACTTATAATACTTTATATTTAAAAATAATTAATATGTTAACCTGGAAAACATAACCCATATTTCATGGGCTGCTGTGGTATTGAACAGAAAATGACATCTTTCATCCAATATTTCTTACTTCCTGTGGGGTTTAGACCATGGCTCCAAGAGACTTTTTTGTACGTCCCGACAAGATACACATGTGTACCAAGTTTCGTAATTGTAGGTTAAAGCATGGCTTGGGGCTGATCATTTAAAGTATTCTAGGGGGCGCTATAGAAAAATTAGGCCACGCCCTCCAAATGTAGTGATGGATTCCTGTCGGGGAGTTGATCAGGATCCATCCTAGTGAGTTTGGAGCAGCTGGGCCCGAAACTGTGGAATTGAGAGCCAAACGTATGGCAATGGCGTTACAGGTCACTTCGCCACGCCGCCACGCCCACCTGCTCCATCTTAGCTGGTTGGGGTTGGAATCCTCAACACACCAACATGTCTTCTGTCTCTGGGCACAGTTTCAAATTGATGAGGTCAAAGGGGTCAGATAGCGACCGTTCACAGTAAAACATTACACTTCCTGTTCTCAGGGGGCGTGGCCTAAGTGATGTCATCATTCGACCATAGGGTATTGTAGGAGACCCGATGATGATCAATCACAGTAACTTTGGTGCCTCTTTGAGTTTCTGTATAGGAGATATAACAGTTTATTTTTTTATGGCGAGTAGTTGAACTTTGACCCCTGGCAACCCCCCCCTCAGCATACTCGAAAACTCACCATTTTGATAACTTTAGATGGGACATGCCTTATGAACAAACTGACCGAGTTTGAAGCCGATCAATCGAAATACCTAGGAGGAGTTCGATCAAATGCGAAGGCTGTAAACGGCAAAAATGGGGTCAAAATCGGAGCTTCAATCCAAAATGGCCGACTTTCTGTGATACTTGCACTATGACATTAATTGTAAATTTTGAGTGTCTTGGGGAGCTCTACAAGTGTACCAAATTTCATGTCTCTACGATAAAGTAAGTGAATAGCAAAGGGTCCTTTGAAAATTGCTAGGTGGCGCTACTGAGCCGTTTCCTGTGTGATTTTTGCAATGACCTTAAAATATGAAATTTTTAAACAGGCTTAAGGCCTCCGCCAAGTTTGGTGAGTTTTTGAATATGATAAAGCCCCCAAAAAGCCACTTCATTCGGAGGGAGAATCGTAATAATAAGAAACAGTACAGATACAATAGGGCCTTCGCAGCGCTTAGCTGCTCGGGCCTAATAATAAGAAACAGTACAGATACAATAGGCCTTCGCAGCGCTTAGCTGCTCGGGCCTAAAAATAAGCAGGTTGGCTCGGTAAACTCAACAGATGTCGCTATGGTGGGAATTAAATACCCAATACAGTGCTGCACTACATAAAACAGTTGAAAAAATATATATAAGAGCTTGTAAAGTTAGCAAGCATACTTTTTTTTTTTTTAGAACATTTAGAATATTTTCATACAAAAACTGGTGACAGCTCTGTCATCAGTTTGTCTGTCATCACTTACCTCTCCCCAGCGCAGTTCAGCCGAACTGAGGAGAGTAGCGAACACGCAGGATGTGACACAAAAACAGGAAACAAGAAAATAAAAGCTTGTCTACCAAAATAAAATTACAATTCGAAATCCAAGAAAAACAAATATACATAGATAATGAATATGGATTTGGGAAGAAATATAAACAATTTTTACATACTTGCTACACGTTCATTACAATTCTCGAGCATAATCGTTGGTGGCATGTCGGTTTATAAGAATTTTTTGCCCAGAAGAAAAAAATACCAATAACAACTACCTGTAACTATGTTCTTCTATTGAAAAAAAAAAAAAACACCCACACAGTAGGCTTTAGAAGGAAAAAGAAGGAAAAAAACTGCTACAGAGCGGCTCACCATCTGATTTCACATTCAGATTCCAGACATAAAATTCTGTAAAACCCTGCCATACCATTAATAAATTTAGAGTAAACAAACATAGCTGACGATGTAGAAGCAGTAGAGATGGCTTGTGAACTTATTTTAAGCAATAAAAGACGTAACAAAAAGAAATGACATTGGATAAAGGAGTGGAGACAGAGGTTAGTACAGTGATTCACAAAGATTTTTTTCTGGGCACCCGAAAAGTTACTGAGAATATCAATTGTGGATAGCAGTTTCTCTCCAACTCCTCTCCTTGTCCTTTCTCTTTATATTCCTCAGACAAAATGTTGGATAAACATTCACATTGTTTCCACTAGACCAGTGCTTCTCAATCCCAGTCCTCAGGCCCCCCTGCTCTGCACGTGTTGGATGTGCCTCTATTCCAGAAACGCTGATTCAAATGATTGAATGACCATCAAGGACTGCAGAAGTCTATTAATCACCCAAATATTCAATCCAGGTGTGTGGCAGAAGGGAAACATCTAAAACATGCAGGGCAGGGGAGCATGATGACCGGAATTGAGAAACACTGCACTAGGCTGACCTCCATCTCCAAAGTTGACCAGACTCTCAGTTGTGCCATGTTAGTTGTTCTTTGTTTGAGATTCCCCTTCATGCTTATGTCACAAACCTTTCTGTTTGGCTGCCTGTTCCAGTCAATAGGCCATGTTCTTATTCTTATTAGTTGGAGGACACCACACACGGTGATATTCGAGCCAAAACAATCAAACATGTTGCACATCCCTGATTTTAGATCAGAGCAAGTCCAACATTCTACCGACTTGATCAGATAAATCTTGACACACCACACACTATTATAGGGTTATGATTACTATAAGTGATATCTAGAATATGGGACGTTAATTGTCGGAAAAGGAAAATTGAGATTAAAAAAATCCTGCCGTGTGAACTAGGCTTAAGAAAAACAATCAAAACCATTGACACACAACTTCAAATTTAGGGTAATTCTCTTTCTAGTTGAACCATAATGGACTAAGTGTAGGAGAAATAGTTCATAGTTTTTATGAGTATATGACACGATATGATGTAGTAAGTGAGGGATCAAGGCTAACCAGAATGGAAGTTGAAGTGATGGACTTTTAATGAAACTTCAAACAACACTACAGGATGAAAAGCCATGAGAGAAACAGACCAGGGAGACAAAGGGAGACAATCTGGGGAAGACTGAATAAGACACAAAGATCTAGCAGGAAAACAATGACAAAGATAGGAATATACAAATCAATAAAGGAAATGACTAACAGCTGGAACCCAGTACAGGGGAATGATGACACAAGAGGGCTAAATAATCAAAAGACAAGCAAGTGTTTCACCTCTCACTCAAACTAGATGATTTGGAAACCAGGTTCACCTCTATAAGTATTGATATAAACTCCCCTTTAGAAATAATTCATCATTTATCTGCAAGCGTCAAGTTTAAACCCACAGGGCTTGTACCACTTGTGCAAACTCAATGTGAATCGCAGATAGTGTAGTGAGAATGTCTATATGAACAAAAAATTATGTGTGCTGTATGTGTTTAAATCTCACACACGCTCACTGCGCATTGCTCTTTATACCGAGAGAAACTTGTGGAAGCACTGTCTTCCACAGTTGCTTAGCTGTCTCACTCGCCTCGTAGTCAAGCAGCACTCTGGTTTTTTTGAGTGGGTTTTCTAAGGGGGGGGCGTTTACAGCACCACAACGCATCAACCATAGGTAGAAAGAACCATATCTAACGTTCTTTCTACCTCTGCTCCGCCGGTCAGGCAGATCTCAGTGTGCAGCCTCAGAACAGATCATCAAAACTTGTCCCATAAGGCCTGGGCTACCAAACCAAATTGGTTTGTAATAAGAGCCACAGAGACTAACAGTCACGAAACGGAAAAGCTTGGTCTCTACTGAATGCCAGATAAATTAAATTTCCCTTTATGTCTCTCCCATAAACAGAGATGCTTGGTAATGGTGGTCAATACAGCATGACACTTCTAGCTCTTCCTGCACAGCCAGCACAAGGAAGAATGGCACATTGACGAGAATTTGATTTAGGGGTCCCTGTTCCTGCTAAGTACATTAACATTTCTAACAGCATTTCAACATACAGTCAATGGAATCTGGTAGAGGAGACTAAGTTTAATTGGCCAAACATCATTTGTGAACGAAGAGCTCAAACACAAAGATTAAACTCATAGCATCAGGAAGCAGTTATGGTAACAAAGCAATCAAACTAAGAAGATTGATCTTTAAACTTGTAAACTGGCCAGCTCTTTTAAATCTTACATTTTAATGTTTAACAATTCAAATTATTTTTAACTATCTCTGCTGAAAGCGTCGTCATTTTCAATAAACAAATGTTGAAATTCTACATATATGGTCTGTGATAAAATCTTATTATTTATATGGGCCCTGATGTTCTGGGGAGCCTAAGCAACTTCTTAGTTAATTTATGCTTGACAAAAGTACAACTGAATGCAAAAAAAATTCTATTTATTTTAATTGTACTTTAACACTATAGGTGTATTATCAACAATGTCTCCCAGTAACATATATTTTTACATTTCCTGTCAACATTTTCTAATACTAAAACACAGTGGGCCACTGATGGACTGCCCCTGACCACAGGGCTTAGCAAGTTTTTTTGAGGAAACCCTGCACACCTGTTGACAATCAGTGAGCTTTGCAGGGTTTATGCAAAGTAATGTAAATGAAAAGCCTTTGTTAACATCTCCACGTAGCTCATCAGGTGTGGGAAAAATTCTTGTCAAACATTAAAACCTGTTTTCTCTGACTGATCAACATATCTTCTCTTTTTTATTTTATTTTATGTGTTTGGTGTCATTAGAAACTTTAGAATGGACACTTTTAGTATCTGTGAATAACTCAAAAATGCTGCTGGGGAGACTTGTTCCTGATTTTGTTCAGACCAGTCAGAAATTCCTTCATTTCCCACAAGTCGAATGGATATTTGCAATCCGATGAGCTGCATTTCTTCTCCTAAAGGACAGCCATCCTTTAGGAGAAGGATGGCACACTCCTGTCAGTGTGCACACAGAGTGCCAGTCACCCTTACTTCTTTTCAACTGGTTGCACAAACTCTCAACCTTATCAGCTCAGTGTCACATACAAAACAGTTTAATGCGAATACTGTTTTGAGTCCAGCAGTTTAGTGCACATCACACACTACGTGTATGTGGGCATAAGAAATTATGTCCACCACAAGTACAAGTAAGCCAGAGCATTCTGTAGTCTTTCTAATGTGTGTGCATGTGTTGGAGTTTCCACACAAAACTTTAACAGCCAGAGCCCATTTATTAATCAAGCCTGTATTATCTTATATGACTCTTAACTTTGATCATTTAAACTGTATTCAATTGGCTCATCGCAATCTTGAATAGTAGATAGACACGGGCACTTATCTGTGTTTTTTTCTCTCATTGTAAAACACATGCACACAAACACACAGTAAATGGCAGGTTCACGCTCCAAATTAAAGAGTTTTATATCAGCCAAGACATCCAGCCGCCCACACCCTCCATCATTCCCCTGCTGACCCTACGATCATGCCATGATGAGGGATGGGGCAGTCTGCTGTGTGACAGCTCCACTCATACAAACTCTCACTCGTGTTGACAAACACTCACTTAAAGAAATTCACATATGTACAGACCAGTGGGGGAGCTAGACTTTTAAATTTGGGGGCAGGCTACTTCTACAAATGAGAAACATATATATATATATGTATATATAAATTCCCTTCTCACCCACCACGGGTGGTTCTTATCCTCTGAGCTCGGGTCCTCTACCAAAGGCCTGGGAGCTTGAGGGTCCTGCGCAGTATCTTGGCTGTGCCAAGGACTGCACATTTCTGGACTAAGATGTCTGATGTTGTTCCTGGGATCTGTTGTAGCCATTGTTCCAGTTTGGGGGTTACTGCCCCGAGGGCCCCGATGACCACAGGCACCACTGTGGTCTTCACCTTCCAGGCCCTCTCCAGTTCCTCCCTGAGTTTCTCGTGCTCCTTTTTCCTGATGTTGCAATCACTTGGTATTGCTACATCTACCACAACGGCTTTCCTCTGTTGTTTATCCACTACGACAATGTGTGGTTGGTTCGCCATTACCATTCTGTCTGTCTGGATCTGGAAGTCCCACAGGATCTTAGCTCTGGCATTCTCCACCACCTTTGGGGGTGTTTCCCACTTTGATCTCGGGGTTTCCAGTCCATATTCTGCACAGATGTTTCTGTACACTATGCCTGCCACTTGGTTATGTCGTTCCATGTACGCTTTCCCTGCCAGTATCTTGCACCCTGCTGTTATGTGCTGGACTGTCTCAGGGGCCTCCTTGCACAACCTACACCTTGGGTCTTGTCTGGTGTGGTAGATCTGGGCCTCTATTGCTCTGGTGTTTAGGGCCTGTTCCTGGGCGGCCATGATGAGGGCCTCTGTGCTGTCCTTGAGTCCAGCTTTTTCCAGCCAGTGGTAGGATTTACTGATATCAGCCACTTCGGTTATTTGCTGGTGGTACATCCCATGTAGGGGCTTGTCCTCCCATGATGGTATATCTCTGGCACCTATATATATATATATAATTTATTTTTCTGCTGAATAGGAGTGGTTACATTTACTTGACTAACTTTTTTTTGGTGGGGGGTAGCGCTGTACTTTTCACTTTTACTAATAGTGATATTAGTAATAATAATTATTGTTATAATTATAATAATAATATATAATTATATTATGTAGATTATAATATGATAATATAATATATTATAATATTACATTCATATATTATAATCATAATTTTATAATATATAATACAGTATAGTAAGCCATTAGTTTTCTGTATTAATAAACAAAATGGGTACTTTGTTAGACATTTTATTTAGTATGAATACGATACATAAACAAGCATATAACTTTCAGTTTATTGTGCCACCCCAAAATCAGCAACATTCCTCTGGAACCAGGTTTGATTATTACTGTTTTTGCAGCGTTCACCAGAATGGAGGGTTGGATCTCTTGTGTTGCAATGAGTCATATTTTTTTGGTTGGGGAGAATTTGTACTGATGATATTTAGGTGATTGAGACAGGAAAAAACACAGTTAGTCATTGAAATAATGAGTGATTGAGTGACAGTGTGTGGCATTGATATAATAATCAGTTTGGAAAATTGCTGTTGTTCCTTTAACTGTACAACCATCAATATTCTGATCAGTCTTAGTCAGACAACAAATAAGAGTAAGCAATTATTTTATGTCACTTATTGTGAAAAAATGTGATCCAGTTCTTTCAGAATATGCTTGTGCTTACTTCTATTTTCCTGATGACACTGTGTCTGATTTAACCAACAAACTGCTCTCTCTAACCACTGATCAGCCAGATATTGAGACTTTAGTTGCGCATGTCGGAGCCAACGACCTGGCAAAGCAAAAGTCTGAGATTCTGAAAAAGGACTTTAACATTCTTCTTGACACTATGGGAAAACTGAGAATGAAGTTATTTCTCAGTGGTTCAATTCCATCACCTCAATGGGGAGATGAAAAACACTCCAGGCTGCTCTCGATCAACAAATGGCTGATTAAAACCTGCTCTACCAGCTCAGTGACCTTCATCGATAAACTCTGGATCTATTGGCAGCGCTTTCACCTTTTTGGAAGAGGAGGATGCAATCTTAATAAACATGGGACAAAGGCACTCACTGCAAACATTTTCTATTTTATCAACAAGGACAGCAACAGGATCATCGCTTCAGAAGAACAGGCTCAAGGATGTCTGACTAGGATGGAACGCTCCCCGGATCAGGAACATGACATTCCAAAACAAGCTGATAAATCGACTGGAGACGGAGCGACTGCTTCCCTCCCTCCTTCCCCCCTGCCTCTCTGCTCCTCCAATCATTCACAGGTTTCAATAGATACCAATGAAGAAATGTCTTCCGGACCAGAGTTTCTTAAATTTACAGATGGAATGAATCAACAGGTTCGCCTCGGCACGTCTCTCCTTAGCACTCACGTAGCAGACCTCACTTCATTTAAGCCACCTGCCCCTGACTTTCCAGAGGATCCATCACTCTGTGATGGTGACCTCTGTGTTTCTGAGGTCTGAGGCTGGGGACCAGATATTATCTCTACACCCGTCTTCCTCCAGAATTCATCTGGCCCCCTGGAAATGCAGAACAGGACATTACCTGTCCAGATCACTACAAGAAAAATTACAAAAAATAGGAATATGAAATACAGCGGTCCTAATTCGAACCTCAGAGTGATTCCCTGCCTAAAAGAACCTCAGACTGAAAATCTTTTGGCCTCCAAGTCACTTAAAGTAGCACTTTTAAATATCAGATCACTCTGTGCTAAAGCTCTATTAATTAATGATTTCATCACTGAGTATAATATTGATGTTATGTTTTTGACAGAAACATGGTTGAATGACGATAATGACCAAATTGTACTAATTGAATCAGAGCCTCCTAACTACAAATTTTTAAGTGAGAATAGAAAACATAAAAAAGGAAGAGGCGTGGCTTCTATATTTAAAAATACCATAAACTGTAGTAAAATCTCTTTCGGTCATTTCAGTTCTTTTGAGTATCTTGGAATTCAGGTTAAAGGCTACAAACGAACTTTGACACTAACTTTATACAAAACTCCAACATACTTGGAAAATTTCTTTACTGACTTGAATGATCTTCTATCTCTCATATGCATTGATTATGATTGTTTAATAATTGTTGGTGATTTCAACATTCATGTGGACAAACCCCAAGACAGAGGAGCAAAAAAGCTCTCTGATATTTTAGAAAATTTTGGTTTAACACAACATGTCAAACAAGCAACACACACTCAAGGACACACACTGGACCTGGTTATCAGTAAGGGTGTGAATATTTCCAATGTCTCTGTAACTGATGTCGCACTGTCGGATCACTTTGCTGTTATCTTTGAAAGTTCTTTATTCTTTGACCCACTTGGACAAACAGCTACTGTCACAAAACATTATTTTACAGAAAACACAGCAGAAACATTTAATCAGATCTACTCTTCTTCCTCACCCTTAGGCTGTAATGATGTAGATAAGTTGGTAGATGATTTTCAGTCTAAAGTTTCATATATCATTGATTCCATTGCCCCAATTAAAGTAAAGGTTGTGACTGGTAGGAATAAATCTCCATGGAGAAATCCACAAACAGTTCGATCTGCAAGACAACTCTGCCGCAGGGCAGAACGAAAATGGCGTAAAACTCAACTTCACGTTCATATTGACATCTATAAAGAAAGACTACGTAACTATCACTTAACACATGCAAGGGAGGCTTTCTTTGCAGATGTCATAAACAAAAACATTAACAATGCTCGAGCTTTATTTGCAACAGTTGACAGGATCACAAACCCTCCTATGACGTTACCACCTGAACTCCAGTCTAATGCTGCCTGTAATAAGTTTTCTGACTTCTTTTCAGAGAAAATCCAAAAAATCAGAGGATTAATCTGCACATCAACTCTACAGCCAGAACCATTGCTGAACCCAAACAAAACAAATACAGGAAAAATGACCCACTTTCAACCACTTAATTATAAAACCCTAGAAGAAATTATAAGTCAATTAAGTTCAAGCTCCTGCTGTCTGGATGTTCTACCCACACATTTCTTTAAGAAAGTCCTGCCTGTTATTGCTAAAGATCTGATTCAAAAACTCATCGCTACATCAGGCGTTTTCCCCCAGGCTTTGAAAACAGCAGTTATCAAACCACTGCTAAAAAAGAACAATCTGGACAAATCACTACTGCAGAATTACAGGCCGATCTCCAACCTCCCATTCATCAGCAAAATTATTGAAAAAACTGTGTGTAAACAATTAAATAGTTTCCTCATGATGACCAACTGCTTTGACTCTTTCCAATCTGGTTTTCGGGCTCACCACAGCACGGAGACAGCCCTCGTAAAAGTATTCAATGACATCCATATAAATACGGACTGTAGGAGAACCACGGTGTTGGTTCTGTTGGACGTCAGTGCAGCTTTTGACACTGTCGACCATGACATATTACTGAATCAACTGGAGAGTTGGGTCGGACTCTCCGGTTCGGTGCTCGACTGGTTTGAATCTTACATAAAGAACAGGGATTTCTTTGTTTCAGTTGGAAACTTCTCATCAAAGAGGTCAAAGGTCACATGTGGGGTACCCCAAAGTTCAATCCTAGGGCCCCTCTTATTCAATATTTATATTTTCTCACTAGCTCAGGTTATAACAGGAAATAATATTAGCTACCATAACTATGCAGCTGAGTATCATAATGTAGATACTCAGCTCTACATTATGATGTCACCAGGTGACCTTTGACCCCATCCAATCACTGAATAAATGCTTAGAACAGATAAATGTGTGGATGTGCCAAAACTTTCTCCAACTGAACAAAAACAAAACTGAAGTAATTATTTTTGGACCTAAAGAGGAACGATCTACACTGTAAAATGTAATAGTATATCTTACTCGAAAAGAAAAGTGACCTTAACTCATTCCAGCTTAATTTGTTGACTATACTAACTTAAACTTAGCAAAGACAATTTTCTACTGAGGCAAGTAATTAAACTCATCAGCAGCAAGTAACCCGAACTTGGAGTTATGAGTGAGCAAGACGTATCTGCATAACCAGCAGAAAACTCGGCATCATTCGGCAGCTCTCGTTGAACACACATGCGCAGTTGGCCACTGACGAGTGACGACGTGTTTGACAGTAGCGCCAAACTGTCAACAATGTGGCGGTTGCTGCAGCTACGTTTTGTCACGGTAAGTTCCACTGGTTTTTAGCAAACTTATATTCATTATCTCGGCCGTATAATTCATCCGTAAGTCCAGGTTTTGAGGTTAACTTTATGTGTAATGATTTAGCGATGCCTGGGACTAACGTTAATCGAAAATATCATGTTTATTTAGTTGCAACAAGATGGAGCGGCAGAGAAAACAGCTGTCCGGGATGCAAAACAAGAACGGGAAAAGGGATAAGGATGTTGGCGGGATAAAAAAAAAAACACAACCAAGGCTTTTTTCTTTCTTTCTTGTCAAGTTCACTACAAATGGTAGTCTTAATATTAAAAAAAAAAAGGGAGTGCGTCTTTTATGGGCGCGTGCCCATAAAAGACGAAAATATAAGTGAATCAGCGTTGAAATAACTCTTGTCTCTTGTTAACTTACAGAATTAGTTTCATTGTCCTGCTAGTGAAAAGTAGTCATGAGAGGTCCAACATCTCTATGTTGGACCTCTCATGACTACTTTTTCAACCTCTCTATGTGTTAAATATAAATTTTTCATACTTTTCTTTCAGATTCTGGCAGAGTTTTGTTGCTTGTCGAGCAAAAACTTGGATTCAAAAGTTTTTCACAGAACTTGATAAATACAGAATTTGGAGTACCCTCAACAACTGAAGTACACATTTGACTTCATCCAAAGGGTGCTTCTCTCACTTGGTGATAAAGCCTTGAAACCAAAAATACAATCACTGAAAAATCGTCTGTTGCAATAAGTGAATGTGATGCAACATCATGGATCAACGCCGATACCTTTCCCCTTATTGGAAAAGCGCTTTTTATTTCTTGTTTCATTCTTTTTGAATCGTTTTGGTTTGTTTTGAAGACTGAGAGCCATTTGAAGGCTTCTATATTAGATTGAAGGCTGCCCTAGAAAGAAAGTTCATGGACAACTTTGTTTCCAGGTCAGTGTGTCTGTAAGCACACTTGAGAATCTTGTATTTACAGTGAACTTGTTTAATTATTAAACCTTTTTTTCCATTCAAACTGTTGTCTGTTGGCTCTTCGTTTCAATAACTGAACACTTTTGGTTCATCGTACTTGAACATATCAAGGCGATCGGTTTCCTGATATTTTGCAAGTAATGTGAACGCTTAAATGTGTAAGCATGGGGCGTGCTGTGGTGGCGCAGGGGTTAGCACGCCCCACGTTTGGAGGCCTCAGTCCTCGGCGCGGACGTCGTGGGTTCGACTCCCGGGCCCGGCGACCCTTGCCGTATGTCTTCCCCCCTCTCCTTGCCCTCCTTCCTGTCAGGCTACTGTCTAAAATGTGAGCCACTAGCGCCACAAAAACTCTATGGAGGAAAATAAAATGTGTAAGCATAACTTATTTTTATGTGTACTGCTTAATTGACATAACTCACAAATTGAAGTAGTCATAATTGACATTTTATAGTACCTTTACTTTTCCTTGCATGAGTTGTCTGAATGAACATTTTACAGTCAACCTTACTAATGATTTTGAGTTAACGGCACTCAGATTTACTGCCATTAACTGAGTGGTCTAAACATAGTTATTTATAGCTATAACGCCTTAAGTGAGTTAGCTACTTTGCTTGGAGATTTTGAGGCAATCGGTTTCCTAACTTTTTTTAAGTAATGTGAACTTTTTACATTTTACAGTGTAGAGTCAATGCACAGCGTCAGTTATTACAACTAAAAACTAGCGATCAGCCCGAAATCTGGGAGTAGTGATGGACTCGGACTTGAACCTCCAGAGCCTCATAAAGACAGTAACAAAATCGACCTTCTATCACCTGAAGAACATCTCCAGGATTAGAGGACTAATGTCTCAGCCAGATCTAGAGAAACTCATCCATGCGTTTATCTTTAGTCGCATTGATTGTTGTAACAGCGTCTTCACAGGCCTGTCCAACAAATCAATCAAACAGCTGCAGCTGATCCAAAATGCTGCTGCTCGCGTTCTCACTAGAACCAGGAAGATAGAGCACATAACACCAGTTTTAAAGTCCCTCCACTGGCTCCCTGTAGCTCAAAGAATAGATTTTAAAATACTGTTGTTAGTTTACAAATCACTGAACGGTTTAGCACCACAATACATTAAAGATCTGCTGTTATTGTATCAACCTGCCAGACCTCTCAGGTCTTCTGGTTCTGGTCTGCTCTGCATCCCCAGAACCAGAACCAAAAGAGGAGAAGCAGCTTTCAGCATCTATGGACCAAAAATTTGGAACAAACTTCCAGAAAACTGTAAAACAGCGGAAACCCTGACTTTCTTTAAATCTCAACTAAAAACACACCTGTTTATAATTGTATTTGAAATGTAATATGTATGGATTTGTATTTGGATTTGCATTTGTGGATATGTATGTAAGTTGTAGGTTGAGACCTTTTCCTGTTGTAGGCAACGGGACCCGGCGAATACCCGTGGTTAAACGGACGGCGAAGTCCGGCGGTAATGGGCGCTTAAATTCCGTGGTATTTTATTTTTTATTTTTATATTTTATTTTGGTATTTTATTTCATTTTATTCTATGTTGCATGACCTTGTATTTTGTGTTTATGATGTAAAGCACTTTGAAATGCCTTGTAGCTGAAATGTGCTATACATATAAAATTTGATTGATTGATTGATTGATTGATTGATTGATTGATTGATTGATTGATTGATTGATTGATTGATAGATATTGTTTTTCCAACATGTATACCAGTGTTGACGTTGACATGAGGACTGCTATACTGCAATTTCTCTCAGTATTCCTCGAGGACGATGAAAGAGTTCTACAATATCTCTTGTATGTATTGCTATTCCATTCATCAGAGGTTGTGAAAAAAAATCTAAACTTTCACCTCATTCTTTTTTTTTCATTGAACTTTTCTTATTATCCCCAGGATTTCATGGCAGACTTCATCCTGGTTCCTGTTGGGTTATTGGCTGTTATATTATGCCAAGAAAATCATTTTGTTAAACTAAAACTTTGAATCTTATGAACTTAAAATCTTTTGTTGTGGTTTCTTAATTTCTTTAAGGCAATCGGTTTTCTAGATTATGCTAAGTAAACTGTACTGTAGTAAACTGTAGTTGAGTTAAAGAAGAGGATAATTTACTTGCTATTTCTAAGTTGAAACAACTTCACTAAAATAAATTAAATTAACTTGACACAATTTAGTTCATACAACAAGATCTTAAGTACACTGAACAAGTATATGTTAAGTAAACAAAATGTAAGAATAGTAGTTAAACTTACTTCCAATTTTCAAGGCAATCGGTTTCCAAGATTTTTTAAAATAAAGTCAACATATCAAAATTTAGAGTGAAAAGTACCACTGAAATATCTTTTCATCCCGTTTCATGCCCTCTTGCTACTCAGATGATTGAGTAGTGATTGAGATCCCTCGCAAATGCAGGATTGAGACTGTAGAAAGAGGGCCCCAAAGAGTGAAGTAGAATTCAGCCAAAATGATAGGAAGTAGGTTCTCCTTAATGCAAGCCCCCTTCTTTGTATTGCAAAAATGTGTGTGTGTGGCAGCCTCTTAAGTGGAGGCTTTGTAACATGCTTGTTCATCATAACTGTGATGTTCTAGCCTGAGGGCCCGGCAGCATGAAGCAATTTCCCTCTCGTTATGCTAGGCTTATATTAACCCCCCAGTAGCCATTGAACACACAAACACTGACTGTGATGCATACACATGCACACTGCTTCCTTGCAATTGACCTATTATGTCAAGTATAGCAGCAGGCTGCTCTCTTGGGTAACTCCCTCATATTGTCGTTATGTACCCCTTATCGGTGTACCATGTCATTAAGGCCTTCATAACAGCCAGTAATGCAGGTAAGTTTAAAAAGGAGCAGTAAATAAAAGGGCGCAATAATGTATTCTGTAATTGCTTTAATCTTAGAGTTTCTTGAGTGTACAAAGCAGCCACTCAATAAAACCATGTTTCATCCAGTAACTGGTCAAACTGTTTTTATCCTTAATGGAGAAATGTACTGCTTTTACACATTATTTTATTAATTTATTTGTTTCAACTTTGTTTAACAAGATAAGTGTACATGAAATATTTGAAGACTGTCAAAATGAATTAAAGAAGCTGATAACAGCTGTTCAGGGTCCAGTCTCCCGGTTTGGACGTAAACGGGGTGGCAGTAGTGCCGCCGGAAAAATTACTGCAAAGCTCCCTTAACAGTTAAAGAGCTTCCAGTGCTGTGGCGACAGCGGAGTTAAACGCTGTGTGGATATAAACTGTCAGCACAGCATTTATGTGTAGCTTGTTAAGGTAATGATCACATGTTAAGAGTCTCTGTCAATTTTGCTTACACAAATGACAAAGTCTTCTGAAGCACAAATGTAGGTCCTTTGGAAGTTGTGTTTCGCTCTCTTCCACTGTGCTCTTTTTTTCATGTGGGAAGCGATCCACATTCATCGCAGATGTTTTTTATTATTATTACAGCCATCTAACTGTTGACTATAATAAAATAATACACAGATAATAGACAGTGTGGCATATCTAAAATTTTACCAGTCAAATGCAATATAATAAAAAGCAACTTAGGTAAAGTTAGCATTTCTGTGTTTACTCTGTAGATTCCAGTACAGAATGGACCAAAATGTGTCATCAACCCATCAGTTGATGACACATTTTGGTCCATTAACTTGACACAATTAAGTTCATATAACAATATCTTAAGTACACTGCACAAGTATATGTTAAGTAAACAAAATGTAAGAATAGTAGTTAAACTTACTTCCAATTTTCAAGGCAATCGGTTTCAAAGATTTTTTAAAAGAAAGTCAACTTATCAAAGTACAGAATGGACCAAAATATGAATGTTTCACAGCCCGAAATCAGAATGGACACATTGATGACACGATGTGTCATCAATGCATGAGCATTTTGTTGCATGCTCATGCTGCGCAGACTGATCACCTCCCGGGTGATCAGTACTAAAATCGGCACCAAAAAATCTGGGCGGAGCGTCCCTACCTATAAAACAGCTGAATATGTATAGGAATAAGTCAATTTCACAACTGGATTTGTTGCACAGGTGGCATCCTATCACAGTTTCATGCTGGAATTCATTGAGCTCCTGAGAGCAACCCATTCTTTCATATATGTTTGTAAAAACAGTTTGCATGCCTAATTGTATAACCCTTTTATACACCTGTGGCCATGTAAGTGATTGCAGCATCTGATTTTGATCATTTGGATCGGTGAGCAAATACTTTGCCAATTTAGTGTATGTGTGGTCTATGTTTGAGAGTTCCAGTTTTCTATTGTATCTGACAGCATCTCCCTAATTCCCACTGAAGTGAGAGTAGCAGGTAGGAGAGAATTACTACTGGTACATACCCGCCAACCTGATTAGCTATCGACTGCTCTCAACCCCAGGAAAGCCATTCTCTCTTTCTCTCTCTCCTTCTTTTTATGTGTGCGTGCATGGGTGCGTGTGAGTATGTGTGTTAGGGTAGTGTTATACATAGGAACACTCCTGTAAAAGACATGGACTTCTGTGTTTATCATACTCTTCCTGCTTTGAAACAAATATTTGTATTAACAAAATGTTGTCACTTAGGGAAATGCTTGGTGGTTTGTGTAAGCAGCACCGCCACCGCACCGATTACTGCAGTTGTGAGGGAATGACATGAACTTGAAAGATCCATATTTGTATAAGAATCAGTTCAACGGTGACTCATGGGTATTTCGGAGGGATAAAAGTACAGTATTAAAGTGTTTGATATTCCATATTTTCACATGATCCACTGAAGGGCTCATCCCTCAAAGAACTAGGACAACTGCACCGTATGCAGTTAAAATGCACACCCACTAATTATTGCAAATAATTCTTCTAGATGACCAAGAATTATTTGCAATAATAATTCTTGGTCATCTAGAAGAATTATTATTCTTGTAGAATAATAATAGATGGAAACAGGAGGCAGCAGAGGTGGATAAAAAAGCAGATAAAAACTGTGGATGGACCTGTGAAAATTTAGAGTTTTTATGCTTAATTTCACAATTTCAAATGGACAGTGAAGATACAGAATTACTTTTCAAATAAAGACGAGAAGAACAAATATTTTACATGTTCTATTTCTGTTTGTGATGTTGATTATTTTGATCACCCTCCCAGAGAAATAAATGTAAATCCCACAGAGTTTTGAGGTTTGTGAAAAAATATATATCGATACACAAACGGAGGTATGTGAATTAGAGTTGTGCCGATTGTTTGCCCACTGATCACAATGGGCTGATTTCCGTGTATGATTGGTGATCGCCGATCACTGTCTCTTGTTGCCGATCACCTACATCTTATTTCGCAGCCTGCATATGCAGCTGATCTCCTTTCTTCACGCTGCGCAGGCACATAGCAACAAATTCTGAGCGATGTGGTGAGGAATTATAATGCTCTGATAGTGAATGGGGAAGTTTCTTCCGCCGAAGAAATACTTGGGGGGTAAAGCACATCAAAACACAACAAATCTATATGACGTTTGAAAAACAAAGATTTGACGGCTACATCAACACTCCCTGCAGGCGAGGGACATCAGGAACGATCAGACAGCAGCTAAACAAAATAACCCGAAAAATAGTTCAAGTCAACAAGCTAGCGGTGTAAGACCCTGGTTCTGCTCCCCTTGTTCTTTGGACCATCGCTACGCGCCACATCCTTAATAGCAGATTTATTAAGCACGCATCCCTCTGCTGCCAGGAATGGCGGAGATACCAGTGGCTTATCGCCCGGTGTGGCTTATACATGTACGTTTCCAGGTTTTTTTAAGAAACTTTGTAGATGTGGCGCACTCTATAGTCCAGAAAATACAGCAGGCTATCTTTTAGACTATGAATTGTGACCTCTGGGTAGAGAGTGAGCAGATGCAAGGGAATGACATGCGAGTGATGAGTTCAAATTAGCATCTCCTCCCACTTCCAACTTCTGTGTTTGTTGCACACATATTTAGGCTCTGTAAACAGAACATAGATTAACACACAAGCAGAATATACAACACTTTTTTTCTGCAGAGCTGTATGGAAGTGTGCAAGAATATGCACAAAGCCCTGTGAAACATTCATTAATTACCCTTTGTTATATGTACATTCAGGCTTACTTTTTTAGGGCTGACTGTTGTCCTCGCCACTGCTCAGTTGGAGCGCAGGGGAGAAATGGTCAAGGTTTGCCAACAAAAACGCCTATTTTTGGTTTTTTGTCTACTTTAATTCAAAGATCTGTTTCAGTTTACTTAAAGTCCCACTGACAAATACAAAATTTTAATAATTCATTTTTAATAGTGGAGATTTTATAAAATAACCTCACATGTCTTTGTTACTAATATATATATATATATATGTATATATATATATATATATATATATATATATATATATATATATATATATATATATATATATATATATATAAATGTTGGCCTCATCAAAAACACCTCTGAATTAAATTTTGCCTTTACTGTTTTCTTTTGCTTGTAAAATATGGATAAATATACTATCAACAAAGCTTGGTGCACAGACTCTGCTATTACCGAGAGTCACTGCTCACAGAATGTGGAGTTTTTAATGATCAAATGCAGACCTTATTACCTCCCAAAGGAATTCACTTCCCTTGGGAAGTGAATTCCCAAGGGGGCATTAGCATCCCCCCCGGATGCTAATGCCAAGCTAGCCATGAAAGAACTCTATGCGGCCATTAGCAAACACCAAACTAAATACCCCGAGGCTGTTTTTATTGTTGCGGGTGACTTCAACCACTCCAACTTGAAGACAGTCCTCCCCAGATTCCACCAACACGTCTCCTGCCACACCAGAGGAGACAGGACCCTGGACCATGTCTACTCCAATCTGGCTGGAGCTTACAAGGCGACACCCCCTCCCCCACATCGGACAATCAGACCATCTCTCCTTGTTCCTCACACTGCGGTACTCACCACTCATCCAACTTGTGAAACCCACTGTGAGGACAGTAAAGGTGTGGCCAGAGGGCTCAGACGCTGTGCTCCAGGACCAGTTCAGGAATACAGATTGGAATACTTTCCACCACACAGACTTGGATCAGTACGCCTCATCTGTACTGGATCACATCTCCACCACCATAGACTATGTCACCATCCACAAACGCATCACCATGTACCCCAACCAGAAACCCTGGATGAACCGAGACGTTCGTCTCCTGCTGAAGGCCCCTAACATCGCCTTCAGGACAGGGGATGCACAGCCAGGGCTGAGCTGAAGAGGGGAATCAAGAAGGCCAAACACCACTACAAAAGAAAGGTGGAGGATCACTTTTCCAACTCCAACCCCCGACGCATGTGGCAAGGCCTTCAGATTCTCACAGACTACAAGAACTCCAACACTTCAACTGCCTCCGCTGATGTCTCCTTCCTCAACGAGCTTAACTTCTATGCTAGTTTTGAGAGAGGGAACCCTACAACTGCAATTAAGACAGCCACCACCCCAGATCAACAGCCACTGACTCTCCTCTCCACTGATGTAGAAGCGGCTCTGAGCAGGATTAAATCCAACAAGGCTGCGGGTCCTGATGGCATACCTGGTCGTGTCCTCAGAGCGTGCTCTGGGGAGCTGGCAGGAGTGCTGACGGACATTTTCAACCTGTCCCTGGCCCGCGCCGTGGTACCGACCTGCTTCAAGTCTACCTCCATCGTCCCAATTCCTAAGAATTCCAACCCGACCAGACTCAATGACTATCGTCCGGTAGCCCTCACTCCCATCATCACCAAGTGCTTGGAGCGGCTGGTCCTAGCACACCTCAGATCCTGTCTATCCCCCCACACTGGATCCCCACCAATTTGCATACAGGCAGAATAGGAGCACAGAGGATGCAGTCTCCATAGCACTGCACTCTGTTCTTTCTCACCTAGACAACAAGAACACTTATGCCAGAATGCTGTTCTTAGACTTTAGTTCAGCATTTAACACTGTCATTCCATCACAACTCATTACCAAACTCACAGACCTCGGCATCAGTTCACTCATGTGCAACTGGTTGCTCGACTTCCTGACCAGTCGACCCCAACACGTCCGGCTGGACAATCACTTCTCATCCACCATCATCATAAACACCGGAGTGCCACAAGGCTGTGTGATGAGTCCCTTCCTCTACTCTCTCTTCACCCACGATTGCAGACCTGTCCATGGCTCTAACACCATCATCAGTTTGCTGATGACATCACGGTGATCGGCCTCATCAGAGACAACGATGAGGCCGCCTACAGGGAGGAGGTGGACCGTCTGGCTGAGTGGTGCGACAAGAACTACCTGCAGCTGAAAACTGAGAAGACCAAGGAGCTCATCGTGGACTTCAGGAGGAACGTTGACCTCCACCCACTCATCCATCTCAAGGGAGTAGCGGTGGAGCGTGTGAACAGCTTTAAGTTCCTGGGAGTCTACATCTCCGAGGACCTGACCTGGAAAACCAACTGCTCCAAACTCGTGAAGAAGGCGCACCAGCGCCTCTTCTTCATGAGGACCTTGAGGAAGAACCACTTGTCCTCAGAGATCCTCACCAACTTTTACCGCTGCACCATTGAGAGCATCCTCACCAACTGCATCACAGTTTGGTACGGGAACTGCTCTGTGTCCGACCGGAAGGCGCTGCAAAGGGTGGTGAAAACTGCCCAGCACATCGCCGGGGCAACGCTCCCTGCCATCAATGACATCTACAGGAAGCGGTGTCTGAAAAGGGCTGGCAAAATCACCAAGGACTTGACTCACCCTGCACACACACTCTTCTCTCTCCTGCCCTCTGGGAGGCGTTACAGAAGCTTACGGACCAGAACCACCAGGCACCGGAACAGCTTCTTCCCCACAGCTGTCACGCTCCTGAACGCCTCCTGACACAAACTATAAGGACTGTCCCCCCCCATCCCTGGACTGTTCCCCTCACACACATACATGATCTATATACAATCTTTATATAATCTGTAAATCTAATTTGCCATTATTTAAGCTGTATTATAAAACAACTAATATATATACAATCCATTCTTCATATTCCTGTATATTCTGTATAATCTGTGTAATTTGTATAATATGTACATAAGCTCTCATTTATATTATATTTGTACAAAACATTTTATTTATAGCACGTCAATATTATTCTCTGTTTATATCTTCATACACCTGTTTATAAATATTTATATCATGTATAGCACTTCTGGATAGATGCAAACTACATTTCGTTGCTTGTACATGTGACAGTGCAATGAAAATAAAGTTGAATTCTATTCTATTCTATTCTATCTTCGTGTGTCGTAAACATACTGTAATTTTATCTTATATATATATATATATATATATATATATATATATATATATATATAAACAATTAATGGAAAAATTAGCCCATGTCTTTGTCTTTTTGTTCATTCTCCGCCATGTTATACTGCCTTGGTAGTGCTGTAACCAACCAGCATTTTCAGAGCCAGGTACTTTTTGTAAGTCTGCCATCTTTGGAGGTGACCATGATCCATGCCAGTGTAAACTTAAAAGATTTGTGACAGGTCGCTAGGCGGCTAACATGCAAAGGCACCGGTGGTGTGATTGGTGCATGCTCATGGCTTCATGCCCTGATCGATTCATCAACTTTCTCTTTCAGGAATAATTCTGCCTTGCCAGTGAATTCCTCAGTGCAGCAGAGATGCCTGCAGTCCGTCTTATTAAAAAAACAAAAAAAAACAAAAACAGAAAGCTTAACCTGGTGAGGGCATGGAGGGACAGGTGACGTCTGGCAGTCCACCAGGCTTAAAATACAAACACTGAGCTGTATGCTAAAACTCTAGAAACCTTTCATTCTGTCAAGAATATCTGTTATAGTCATGAAAGTCAGGTAAGATTGTATGGCAGTTTCAAACTTCACTCAGTAAAAAATAATAACTTTGCCCAATTACACAGTTGCTATTGGGGAAAAAATGGCTAAGTGAAACAGGAACAAAACATGACTTTGATAACCTCAATCAAAGCTCAATTTTTGTCCATGGACAAAAGAACACCTATCAAAGAACAAAGATGTTCCTTGACCAAAAATAAAATGACACTGAGCGAATGTCGAGCACACCCGGACACAAAGAAATTTTTACTCCAAAATTAAGATTTAATAATAAATTGGCTGATGAACAGCACGAAAAAAGGAAAACAAGATAGCAAATATTGAGGGCAAACAAACAGAATCCCATTCTTGTCAACACTGGAAGAAATAGAGGACAGAACAGATGCTAAAGGTGGAGGCTAAACAAACATGAAGTTTTTAACAGCTACAAAAAATAAACCTTTTATTTTGAAGTCATTTCTAACTCACAAGTTGTTGTGTCCAAACAGAGACACATGGATCCTACTGCTGTGATTGAATCCTACTGGATTCAATCACAACAGCTGCCATTCTACTGCGAATGTGCAATGAATCATGGGATTGATGATGCGCCCTTGCAAGGGGGCACACAATTTCTACTGCCCAGGAGATGAAAACAGGAAGAAATGGATGCAGAGAGGAAATGAGAGACCGAAAAGGCGGAGACAGACTTAACAGAATGTGTTAAGTTATCTGGGAGGGCCTGGAGTCCCTCTGCTTCTACTGCCATCCTCTATGACCTGCTGACAAAGCACAGAACCTCGGAAGACAAGATACAGGAAGGAGAGGTGTATGAAATTTGTAGTAAAAGAGATCTCCATACATTGTTTAGCCTAGTTAAATTGTGTATTTTGTACAGGCAGAAAAGTAAAACTGCAGTATCACACCAAGTGTTCCTGTCTTTGGAACACTTGGTGTGATACTGCAGTTATCACACCGAGTCCTCTCTCTATGGAGGGCAAAATGAAAATTCAGCACCACACTATCAAATTCTCATATATGCAGACCAATATATCCCAATTCCACACAAGTAATAGAGGTGGGTATGCATGCACAAATCTGCTCATGTACACGCAAACCATCTTACATTTAAAACACATAATTCAAGGAACCTTCCTTATTTTAATCCCACAAAGCAGATCTGCACCTTTCTCTGCCAATTAACGTAAGTGAAGAAAGTTAAGAATGATGGGAGCCAATGAATGAAGGCTACAGAAGAAGAGGAGCAATTGTACTAGTGTACAAGGATGGACAAATGGGGAAAAAAATTGATGACAAGAGAGCAAGTCAGGTTACAACAGAAAAAAAAATACTCAAAATTTGAACATATTGCAGAGAAAGGTGTGACAGTTCATCACAAAATATTTTTAAAAAATCCCACCATACGATAACATGATGCACAAAATAAAAAAAAAAAAAAATGGAAATGTCTGTTATCCATGGATTGATTGAGCACTACTCATTTAGTATGTATCATGATGAGTACATATAAACTGCAGGTCTTGACAAATAATTACAGTACATGTGTGATTCTTTCTTGAAGTTGTGTTAGAAATTAAATCATGAGTTAGTGACAATTTTCTGTTGATGAAATTATTCATTTTTGTATATGTTAACTGGTGTATCTCATGGATTCTACTTTTCTAGAAACCCAGAAGCTTATTGAAAGGATGGATGAAGAATGTTTTATGAATGGGGTGTTTAGATATGCTTTTGCCTAATGGTTCAGAAACAGAATAAGACAAGGCACAGGTGATTAAAACAGGAAGCAGACAAGGAATATAGAGGAAACCTATACTGAAAAACAAGTGATTCCCTGTAACCACATTGCCCTTTTGGAGGTGTGGCTAGGCCTGTCGCGATAAATGATAAGTCAATTAATCGTACGATAAATTAAAACTATCGACCTCATTTTAATTATCGGCTATATCGTTTCTTCCTGCCTTTTTCCTCTTACTGTTGATGACACTGAATGAAAAAAGGCTCAACTCCGGTGCTCTCCACTGACCCTCCCTTCCTTATTTCCTCAGTGTAATGCTCAGTTCACGCTGCACGATCTTATGTCGCGGATTGTCGGCCCATTATCAAAACCTGAGAGACACATTAGCCGACAGAATCCTCGGTATAACGGTTCGATCGAAACCATGTTGTGTCCAACAATGGACACAAAATAATAAGTCCAGTTCACTAATTTTGAAACCAGGCATTAATCAATTCCTTACTACAATCTACCTGCAATGCATGTAGCGAGTGTCAGTCTGACTAAATGAAAAAATGAAAATCAATGAAAATTGAAAATCATTATAACTCTTTAGGTCACATTAAAGAAGAACAGCTGAAACATTACCGGGTTTTCTGGTAGAAATTTCGCTCCAACTCCTCCCCTAGTTATTGATATTTTCTTTGCACGGAATGTTGAATAAACATTCATGTTGTTTCCGATGTCTGTTGGACTTCGGGTTGCACCGTGTCAGCTGTTCAGGATTCCCTCCGTGTTTCCCCTCAGAAAGCAGGAGGAGAATCCGCGCTTTCTGATTGGCTACCGGTCACACTGAACAGGTTGCGTTCAGCTCCCAGTCTGGATAAATCCTTGATTTAGATCGGAGTTGTGTAACAGTCCCAGTGTTAAGTGTTCTTTTGAAAGTAAAGTGTATCAATCTTTGGCAGGAGATCGCATGTATTATTACATAATTTCTATTAAATCAATGTAAAAAGGTCTTCAAACAATATTATCGTTTATCGCAAAAATTTTTGAGACAATTTATCGCCCAGCAAAATCTGTTGTCGTGACAGGCCTAGGTGTGGCTAACTGCCCTTCATATAGACTGGAGGAAAAGGCACTCAACTTTTTCTGTACCTAATGTATGCTACTGATTTAATATGGCATTTCAGAAAAATTTGCCACATATTTGGTAATGATACCATAGACTGACTGTTCTCATGTCAGAGGTTTTTGAATATTGTTTTACTTATTTCTTTTAAAATGATTAAATAATAATAGAATTGAAGCTACTCACTATGTATGTGATATTAGTTACTGTCTTAGCATTCAATTTTGTATTTGCTCCTGTATGAGAGCTTAGATTTTCTGTAAAATTGACGTTAAATGCTTTCCTATAGAACCATTAGGATGTGTGCATTTGTTTCACATTATAGGATAAAGAAACTTATTTTTTTTTAGCCTTAAATGGTTTCACCTGCAACAAATGAGTTGAACTACCCTGCATCATATTGTCCTGGTGCCCTCTCCAGGGGAGTGACTCTCTACTGTACGCAAAGTAAATGGGTCAAAGACTACAGACGACCCATTGAGAGGAAACAATTCTAGTTTTTAATTGCTGATTTATTTGTCTACTGTTGTGAAAAACATCAAAAACGTGCAAGCACACGAGCAGCAAATCAGCCAACACAAAGCAATCAGGCTTTACTTTTTTTATATTCTTTTTTTAGCGCTAAAAAAGAGACGCTTACCATCACAGACTAGAAGTGAAACAAGTCTGTACAGTATATCATTAAAAATGGGAAGATTCGTTGCTTATAATCTAAGAACACGCCCAGTGGTCATCCGATGTCCTCCGTCACATAAAACTCTATTTCCTTGGAGATGGGAGTGAGGAAATGATTCAGTTTCTGTATCTGTTACAAATACAAAGGCCTTTGTGTGAAAGTATGAGAGTGTAATGTGTGTAGAAGCATATGTGTGTATTTGCCTTTGGTAAGCACCTCAACACTACCTATGTTTTACTTTTGCTTTTTTTACTTATCCACTTATTTCAGTTTTGATTTTGTTGTCCATTCTTTTGTGTTAATTTCATTAACAAAGAACAGTGAGGAATTATTGCGGAAAAACTTTAAGCTTGACCTTTCTGTTTTGACTCCCTTAATGAGCAACTCAGTAGATTTGGCAACCGAAACAATACTTCCGCCAACCCACAGAACGTAGAGTAATATAATGACCAAAATGCCCTGTCGTATAGTTAACTTCCTGAATCCAAATCATCAGTGTTCACTTCAAATGAATCTAGACCAAAATTTTTAGGTGGACCAGAGTTTGCTTTGCACACCTCTCCAAACAAACTGGGCATTCTCGCCAAACAAACCAGAGTTTCATTTAGGTGGACCAAAAGGCTGGTGTGAATGTGTGAATGCAGTAAAAAAAAAAAATCAAGGCAACACTCCAGATATGTTTTTGATGAGGGAATAACATAGTAACCTTATAGTCTTCATGTGAGCTTCCAGCAGAGCCCAAAGGTTCTGTAAAGATTCTCCATTAGTAAAGCTGAGAAGCAGGTCTTATCACTAGTCTATTTAAAAATGCCAATAGATGAACAATACACAATAAAACAACAATGAAATGTTAAAAAAAGCAAATGGTAACTTTTCAATCAAAATAGAAAATAACAAATATGATTATGCCAATTTAACACTAAAACAATTATTTTATGTTACACTGAATAATCAAATAAGATTTTTATTATTTGGGTACAATACTTGACACAACTACTTTACACTGTGTTCCAAATTTTTATCCAAGTGATATTTTCTCAGATTTTCTTAAATGGTGAATACAAGTGATGGTCAGTATAATTTTCAAGTCATGACTATTACAGTATAAATCAAATTTTAGTGAATAAAGCTCCCATGAGAACAGTATTTTTTTTCAAAAATAAAAAAACACAAAATGCACTGTTCCAAATGATTATGCACAGGAGATTTTCTAAACATTTTATGGATTATAAAGAACTGCAAAGGGTCATTCTTTGAATGTGCAGCATTAAGTGGTCATATGTACTAAAATCAAAAGCTCTTTCAATCAAAAACATCCTAACAGACCGAGTTACATGTTAACATAGGACCTTCTTTGACATCATCTATCACTTGCATCCATTGTGAGTTTGCGGTAAGTTTCTGCTTGAATTTCTTTGCAGGTTGTCAGAATATCTTCCCAGAGCTACTGTTTGATATGAACTGCATCCCATGCTTAGGTCTTCTGCTTGATGAAACTCCAAAGGTTCTCAGTAGGGTTGAGGTCAGAGGTCAGAGGAGGATGGTGACCACACTATGAGTTTCTCCCCTTTTATGCCCATCGCAGCCAATGACACAGTGGTATTCCTTGCAGGAATCATTGTCATGCATGAAGATAACTTTACTACTGAAGCTATGGCTCTTCTTTTTGAACCATGAAAGAAAGTGATCAATGAGAAAGTCCATATGCTTTGCTGAGGTCATTTTCACACTTTCAGGGACTCTGAGAGGGCCGACCAGCTCTCTCTCTCTCCCTCTCCCCATGATTTGGGCCCAAAGCATGACTCCACCACCTCCTTACTGACGTCACAGCCGTGTTGGGACGTGGTGGCCGTCCACCACCAATCCACTACTGTGTCCATCTGGACCATCCAGGGTTGCACAGCAGTCAACAGTGAACAAGTCTGTTTGAAAATCAATCTTCATGTACGACTGGACCCACTGCGACCGTTTCTGCTTGTGAACTGGTTAGAGTAGTAGGATAGTGAATAATAGAATAGTAGGTTGATGCACCACAAGCCTCTGGAGGATCCTCCACCTTGAGGTTCCAGAGGCAGCAGCAGCTTCAAATAACTGTTTGCTGCTTTGTAAGAACATTTTAACACCTGCTCTCTTAATCCCATGAATTTGTCTAACAGAAACCTTCTTCATTATGTCTTTATCTGTACAAACTCATCTTTGTTCTGAATCAGCCACAAATCTCGTATATTGCTAAATGCTGACAGAAAACCTGAAAATGTTTAATCGAAAGCTAAAATGATTCACATCAGCCTATACACCTTGAGCCGACTGTTAAAATGACCTAAAAAATAATTTTATTGTTGGTTTCTTATCAAATATTTGGTGCAGTTGAACTATTGATTAAAAAAATTCTGCTCTTCATGTTCCAGTTTGTGAAATATATTTCTATCCTAACACCCACAGGCAATACAAAAGACAACAATGTAATACAGAGCTGCCTCTTTTGGTTTTCTGTCAATAATGTACCTTCTTTAAACCTACATTCTCGTCTCCCAACGAGGCCTACAGTTCACTTAAAAATGTGTACAATCACATCCAGTAACATGTGCACAATGGCACACAGGCATGGATGCGCACACACATAAGCTGTGTCCATGTATCAAGGCTTTACCTGTGGTTCATATGAAAATCCCATTAGCACATTTACTGCTCTCAGTGAAAGCTACAATAATTTCCTGCAAACATTTGGCACACTCACAAGCAGGTGGCAAAAGTCAATGCTGATTGGCATTACCATAATAACTGGAAATGAACATTTGGGTGTTTGGCCTGTAATATGCCAGTAAAGCAAAATGCTTGAGAAACCTTCCCACAACCCTTCTCGATTATCCATTAAAATACGTAATTAGAGAGCCAACATCCATGCATCCATTGAAAATTATTCAAAAACTCTTCTAGCCCTAATTTTGGATGGACAAGACAAAGCCCAGGGCCTTTTTGCCAAAAGAGTGACAATTCTGCAGACACGGTAGGCATACAGTGCTCCAATACCCACTTTGTTATGCAATGACATCTTGATGCAATAATCAGTACAAGCTGAATTCCACAGAAGAGCTGCAGTGACAGAAATTACACTCACCCCTCAGTCTCAACAGTTAATTTTGCCTGGATGTGTTAGCATCTTGTATTTCAAGCAATAGTTTTATTAACCCCACATGCATTCAAATCTATTAACATCAGATAAATCATTGCTAGACATGCTAGGAGTGAGTAGTAACTCAATATTAATGGTGAGTTTTTCAAATAATTGGACGGAAAATAAATAAATTGACATAAGTTTCATACTATGTGAAAAACAATTTATTTGAGAAATTTAGTTTGATAAAAAAAAATGTTAAATTACAAAGTAAATACATTTTTCATGTATTTTAAACTAAAAGATATACATTGGAAATGATGTTTTATGTTGAAGGGTGGGCAGCATTTGAAATTACTGTATTTGACAGAGTTCATTCTAAAAACACATTGTAAGAAAAATATTCAATAACAGACAAAGAAAAGAGAAATTACTAAGAAAATGGAAAATAGCTGCTGAAGCTGTACCTTAGTCTATCAAAGTAATTTTTAACAGATAGGACTACATAGTGTTTGGCCACATTGGTTGCAAAAATAAAGTGTAGGAAGATGATTGATGTAGGTAAGTGTCTTAACTGAGCACAGTACGTGGAATCAGTGCTGTACTTATCCTCTGTAATTAGATTACACACTTAATACATTTTTGAGAGAACATTTTGATAAATGCTTGCAGTCACCTAAATTATAGACATCCGGCCTACTTTTCAGATAAGGTTTAAAACTTCAGTATTGAATAATTTCTCAGCTTTCTCCTGCTACTTTCCAGTTATGCAATACTTGCAGCTATTAACTATTTGCTAGTAACTTTTTGTTCTTCGTTTTATGTAGATAAAAGGCGCATGGCACAGTGCTTCCTTGTTTAGCCGTCTTTCACATGGAATCACTGAGCAGAGTTTTCCAAGTTTATCATAAGCTCAGTGTGCTCCCAGGATGAGTGTTGGTTGTTATTATGTTTTTTAATAAAATAAATCATTTAAAATGTTTTTTTTTTATTTTTTTAAACCAATTATAATACACCAGTAATGTCAGACTGCATCCGTTTTTGCTGAGCTGAGAATTTCACCAGCAGAGCAGAATCTTGAAAGGTTTATAGCTGATACACTAAACAGGGCACAAATCTAGAAGCACACACCAATCACACTGCAGGCACCTCTGTACGATGGTCGCATAGCACGATGCTGAGGCTGTGTCTCTGAAGTTGGCCTCAGCTCGGTTCACGCCCCACCTTTCACTCAAACTGGACAATTTGGAAGGTGTTCGAAAAGCCTCACCTGTGTCAGAGTTCATATTAACCACCTGTGAGGAATCGCTTTTCTTCTGTGATTACTGCACAAAAGTTCACATCAAGTTTAAAAGCCACAGCGCAAGTTCAAAGCAAACTGCAAATATAACCTATAGTTGCACTTTTAGAGGTGCGTGTTACGTGTGCTGTACTGTGAGAATCATGTATATAATTGTATATAATTGTGAACACACATGCTGGCCCAACGTCTGACACTGTCTGTGCTGAAACTTGATAGAGTTTATGTATATGTTCCTCAGTAGGATGGTGTGTTAGTGGGCCGGTGGTTCAGTTCGTGGAGGAGCTGTCACACTCGCCTCGTAGTAATGCAGCATGCTGGTTTTTGGGGGTGGGGATTGCGGCTCTGCAATGCTTCAAACTGCAGCATATCAAATGCTTTCTCTACTCCAGTCAAGCAAAGTTGCTGCGCTTAGTTGCGCAAAGATCAGGAAAACTCTTTTCTTAAAGGAAAGCAAAGCAAATATTGCTGTGGCCCTAAAACGCAACAGGCACAAAACAGAAAAGCTTGGTCTACAGTACTTATGCCTCATAAATAAAATCTCCCTGTTTGTCCCTCTGGATCGGCAGAGAGATGCAGTGCAGCAGATTTAGCTCCCTGACGGTGGAGGCCCTCCCTGACCTCCACCGTCAGGGAGGGCAGGTCCAATGTCAGAATTTGATTTAGAGGCCCCTCCTGCTCCTAAGAACATCATAAAAGGGATAGTTTATTTGCTGTGCTTAAAAGCAATCATAATTTACTGAGATAAGAAATGTGCATTAACAAATGTATTATAATTGTAAACAAACCCAAATAATAAGCTCCACCAAGCACCCGGTATGTTATCAGTTACTTAATGAGAGGGTCTAACAGTTACTAAAGTAAAAGAGCTATTTCTACCATTAACTACCTTATACCTAAGGATTGTGCTTCGGTGGTTACCTGTGTTTTTTCCAAGTTAAAACCATGGTGGTGGCACATAGCTACTCAACCCAAGCTAGGTTTTGCTTGGATGGAGTTGGTTTCTTGTTATTAAAACTCAGTCATTCCTCTTACGGTAATTTTGATGACATTCATGCTAAATATGAAGAATTTCTGAAATGCTGATGACTCGAAGAGTTGGCTACACTGCAACAAATAGCTGTAAAAACTACAGCATGAAAATACAGTAAGGTGGCTGGGTTTGAAAAATACAAGTCTTTACTGTGATCTGAAACGCATATAGAAAGTATATTGGACGTCATTGGACCGCTGAATCACGTACGGATATTTACAGCTGTACTGTAAATTTTTAATGTACAGTTGCATTATGGGACATTTACTGGCTGGAGGCAAAAGTTCACAGGCTACAGGGTGGTACTTTTTACAAAATATTGTATTGCAGTTTTGTGTTTGTTTGTGTAAGAAAATATGTTTTATGTGGATATATTGAACTACTCCCACTTGTTTGCTAACTTTAGCAAACAAGCAAACTTGTTTGCTAATCTGATGTGCAAGTTCACCTAGAATATGCAGATGGCTACATTCTGGTCTTTTTGCAGAAGTTGTTTGAGGGTAGGATGCCTCAACTGTCTTTTGTTTTCTCTTGCACATAGGACTGTCAATGGTACCACGTTAGCACACGCGATTAACCTGTACATTTTAATGCCTCGCTATTCCATAACGCAGATTAATAAACCATCTATTTTGACATCAGAGCTCTCTCCCACAGAGGGTTATCTAGTTCACAGCAACACATTACACACAGGGAGCAACGAACAGCGAAATACGACAACAGAGAGCAACAAGAGTTGAACTGTTTAAAATTTATTGTGTTGGGTCTAGTTTACCAGCTCGCAATTTCACACGCATGAATAACACTACTGGATGAGGACAGTAGAGGAAATGAATAGAAAGGAATATTTCTAAACCAACGTTTAAAACAAACTGACTTTGTATAAACCTTCCTGAATATAAAACCTGGAAAACTAAGAATCTTCAGACATGGTTGGTTTGAGACAACAAAACATTTTTTGAGAATGTAAATGTTTGATATAGGCTTCATGTTGCCCTAGGCGGTATTATAAAAGGGGGGCATCCAAGAACTAGAAATTAAAATATATCTAATAAAATCTATTTTAGATAGAGCCAATCTATCAGTCTGAACAAGTTTGATACCACTTGTATGCATGTGTAGTGGAGTAAATTTCTCTTAGTTGCTATTGAGTATGGGAGACTACAAATGCAAGAAAACTACTTGGATTTCAAATTGTTGGCATGTAGCAGGAGGGGTTTCCAGAACTGTGTCCATATTTATACTTCAAGCTTACAAAGTTAGGCATAGTGATTAATTGTGATTAATCAGCCAGTGCCAAATTCTGCTTTGGGCAACACAGGCAACCATCCAGGGCAGCATATTGTGGGGGTGACAAGACCAACCCCTTACCCCGCTCACCGCCCCAGATACTCCAATTGTCTGTGTCTCACTGTAACTTTCATCCTTCTCTCCATAGACTAATGGATGGAAGTCATAATGAGATATTGCCACCTTACTGTATCTGCCAACTTCAGGTCTACAGATAGAGGCACAGAAGGTACAGAAGCCGTGTCTGTCTGCAAACATAGTATATGGATAGAGACATCAGAATGTATCTGTCCATGGAAATGTCTCTTTGTACCTGAGTATTAAGTTAAAATTAAAACTAATATCACTGAACATTGTTATTTTTCAGGAAACAGCATCAAGGGCATAAACGGTCCAGCAGTGCGTTTTGCCACCTAGAGTATTGTTTCATAGGTCAATCAATCAATCAAATTTTATTTGTATAGCACATTTCAGCTACAAGGCATTTCAAAGTGCTTTACATCATAAACACAAAACACAAAGTCATGCCACATAGAATAAAATACCAAGTGGTGTTTTTTTTTTTTTTTTTTTTTTTTGTCACGGAATAGGTGAGAACTATTTCAGTAATGCCTTTACAAAACATATTTGGTAGTACACAGGCAACTAATAAAAATGTAATATGTACTTAAAAAAAACAAAAGGGTAGTTTTGAACAGCCTCCCCTCTGTTTCTAGGAAATCTATAGGTTTCAATCCAGAAAGAAGAAAAAAAGCTGCAAATGGAAAAGTGACATCAAAACCAACAGGACGACTTGTGTGAAACGCTAAAACAACAGTGAACCTGCAGGTCTCCATTCTCTTCCTCCATGGACTACCAGTGGATCTTTTAAAATGGCAAAATTACACATTTACAGACAATCAGTTCTTTTACTCCATCTCTCTCCCTGTCTGTCTTTTTCTCTGCCTGTCTCTTTGTATCTGTCCTGTCCATTTATAATAGACAAACAAGAGGACAGCCACAATGAAGAAAGATCAGAGAGAGTGTCTGTCCACTAAATCTTTCCTTTTCATGCTGTCTATCTTTATCTGACCTAAATGCAGTTTAATGTGCTCTTTATCTGATGTATTAAAACATGTTTTTCTTTCTTTATCTTCCAGCAACACTTTGATGGTTTCTGAAGAAGTTCAGGACTAAGACCAACTCAGAACTCATCCATGTTGGTTTTGTTTGGCTGTTCACCAAATCTTAAACTTGCCCAAATGTTTAAGATGTACTGTTGGGATTCCAATAAAGTGTAACTTCAATATTTGACATTACTGGGTTTCTTCCTTCAAAGGAAGAAAACAAAGCAAACATTGTTTTTATGACTTTGGTCTGCAGATTGCTTGGAAACTTTAATGTTTGGGCACTTTTGCTTTAGTAAAGATTATTTAATTCATTGTATTCAATGTAATATTACGAGGTAAATGTATCAGTTATGTTTTCAGATTAGAGTATTTTTCACTTTGATAGCAATACTTTGACTTCTATGTAACAATCAAATATTGCTGCTGCAAAATTCTATATTTTTATTTTATTGTATTTTGCAACACAATAAAATAAGGTGATTTCAAAATACGTATGTTTTTAATTAGAAAAATAATTAGAAAAATAAAACATTTTTAGAGAGTTCATTAAATTAAGTTGCAATTTCACATTTAAACTTTTAAAAGCTAGCAAAGTATGCAGTTTTATGAACTACTGTAAAATGGCAACTTTTTGCAATTGTACTACAGGACTACTGTAATTTTATTATGTCAAAAATGTGATGAAATCACAGTAAACATGTAATATATTGACGATGTTATTTTAAAGAAATTAATCAAATTACAATAAGACAGTAATAAACATCACAGTAAAACTGTAATAAAATTGCAGTATGCCTGCATAAAATTTCAATAAAATTGTAATAAAATTACAGAAACCCTGCAATGAAATCAGTTAAACGTTAACAGAATTACAGTAGGGCTACAGTAAAAAAAATACAGTAAGGTCACTGTAAAGTTACTGTAATTTCTTTACCATAAAAATTATAGTAACTGGCTAGCAACCCTGCTGCAAATAAGTTACTATAAATTCTACAGAGACTTTTTTTTACACTGAAGGCTTACTTAGGTTGACAAATTCTTATCAATTTGTATCCAACCAATATCAAGATGCATTAAATTAGATTCTAATGCACCTCACCTCTCACTCAATGACATCTGGAGACAGTGACCAGCCCCCTGATCCTCCAAGGACAATCAGATTAAGGAACAAACTATTTTTTCATATTTAGATATTTGATCTGTAAGTGTACAGTAACTTATGAGGACAATTGTGAATCGGTACTAAACAGAGGTGCATTGAAGAAATATAGTTAAGAATATCTACGTGCTTCTTTTAACTGCCATCTTCATAAAATTCTACCACTTTATGTAAACTCATTAAGTTGACAGGAATATAAATTGTATCATCATGCAAACATAATAGCTTCAGCAGTTTGCATAGAGTCATTCCAAGTTTTGTCTTCGCATAAAATTACTGAGCTATGTCAAAACCACCCGCTCCAATCAATTCTCATATCCTACACAAAAATAAATAAATAACCAAAATGGCTTTTAGAGGTGCAGCTGTAGCATGTTATCTGCTTCATTTTCAGCAGATGTACAACCCTGTAGACTAATAGAGAAGGAAATTATCAGTCTCACACTTGAATACACCTCGTCTCTATTATGCTTATGGATGATATATTTAGTATTACTCATCCAATTCATTCATGAAATGAAGCAAAGTCACTGTGTGTCGATGGCAAGAATGAACATGGTCAAAATATGAGGGTCAAACTGTGAAGGGAAGCCTAGATTTTATTAATGCAATGAAGTGACTTTACATTCAATTGTGCAGGACAACAAAATGCCTCTGCTTTAATTTGATACCATTGTGTCAATGGAAACAAACATTTTAATATATGAAAGCTTAAGAATTACAATATTTTCTACTAAAACTCAACATTTCTGTGTAAGTAAACAGCTAAATATATATTTTTTGTTTTCTTTGAGAGGGCTTCACAATTATGGCTGAATGTCCTAATCACAATTACCATGCTAATGTTGTTACCACACTATAAATCAAGTTTATGACTCCTGGTGAAGTTGACAGCAACAACTCAGGCAGTTGAAAGAAAAAAACAAACAAACACTTGCCTCCACTTGATAAAAGGACACCTGGGAGTCATGACAGTTAATGACACAAAAATACAAGCAGGACCATTGCATTGATGGTAAATGTTTATGGCTGGTCATTTAAAATTTGTAGAATTTAAAGATGATATCCTCAGGAGTAGCTAAGGAAAAAATAAGGATTTTCCTATTTCTGCTTTTAGATAGACAGTAAGAAACCTAAACTCACCTATAATGGCAGATGTGTCCAACCAGAGAGTCACAGCAGAGCATAAAGGAGAACAGGCAGGATAGAGGAGGAAAGGACAGAATTAGTCTTACAGTGGTGATTTGCCTTTTGTACAACTACAAAGAAGGAACCATTGTTCACAGAAGAGCTTCCCGAGGTCACGCAGTAAAAAAAAGCACAAATTTGCGAAACAGAAATCAAATTAAACTGAGTTAACACTTGCAACGGTTTTACTCAAACTGCCTAGTTTGGCAGCGAACTAGGCAGTTTTACTCAAACTGCCTAGTTTTACATAGTCAAAAAGGATATTCAAATCCTTTTTGACTATATATGTTTGAATCCCTCTCTGTGCTGCAGATGAATTAGGAGCGTAGTGAATATTCCATGGCAGAATTCTAATATGCACAGAAAACAAGGATGGTGCATGTCCAAAAGTGCCTGAAAATTAGAATATAGTGGTGATTCAGTTGAGAAGTTAATGGGAGGGACCATTCAACATGGGTACAAAACACAATGATTAGTTAAACCTTTGAAATTTGGTGCACCAATTTCAACTGCTTAATTATAAAACCCTAGAAGAAATTATAAGTCAATTAAGTTCAAGCTCCTGCTGCCTGGATGTTTCTTTAAGAAAGTCCTGCCTGTTATTGCTACTGATCTGATCCAAACAGTAAACTCATCGCTTACATCAGGCGTTTTCCCCCAGGCTTTGAAAACAGCAGTTATCAAACCACTGCTAAAAAAGAACAATCTGGACAAATCACTACTGCAGAATTACAGGCTGACCTCTGACCTCTGACCCCCCATTCATCAGCAAAGTTATTGAAAAAAATGTGTGTAAACAATTAAATAGTTTCCTTATGATAACCAACTGCTTTGACTCTTTCCAGTCTGGTTTTCGGGCTCACCACAGCACGGAGACTGACATAGTCAAAGTATTCAATGATATCCTTATAAATATGGACTGTGGGAGAACCACGGCGTTGGTTCTGTTGGACCTCAGTGCAGCTTTTGACACTGTCGACCATGACATATTACTGAATCGAATGGAGAGTTCGGTTGGACTCTCCGGTTCGGTGCTCGATTGGTTTGAATCTTACATAAAGAACAGGGATTTCTTTGTTTCAATTGGAAACTTCTCATCAAAGAGGTTAAAGGTCACATGTGGGGTACCCCAAAGTTCAATCCTAGGACCCCTCTTATTCAATATTTATATTCTTTCACTAGCTCAGGTTATAACAGGAAATAATATTAGCTACCATAACTATGCAGCTGAGTATCATAATGTAGATACTTAGCTCTACATTATGATGTCACCAGGTGACCTTTGACCCCATCCAGTCACTGAATAAATGTTTAGAACAGATAAATGTGTGGATGTGCCAAAACTTTCTCCAGCTGAACAGAAACAAAACTGAGGTTATTTTTGGACCTAAAGAGGAACGATCTAGAGCAGGGGTGTCAAACTCCAGTCCTCAAGGGCCACTGTCCTGCAGTTTTTCGATGTGCCACAGGTAAAAAACATAGGAATGAAATGGCTTAATTACCTCCACCTTGTGTAGATCAGATCTCCAGAGACTTGCTAATGACCTAATTATTCTATTCAGGTGTGGTGTAGCAGAGGCACATCGAAAAGCTGCAGGACAGTGGCCCTTGAGGACTGGAGCTTGACACCTGTGATCTAGAGCTATAGATCTAGAGTCAATACACAGCTCCAGTTATTATAACTAAAAACTAGCGATCAGGCCGAAACCTGGGAGTAGTGATGACCTCTGACCTGAACCTTCAAAGCCACATAAAGACAGTTACAAAGTCGGCCTTCCATCACCTGAAGAACATCTCCAGGATTAGAGGACTAATGTCTCAGCCAGATCTAGAAAAACTCATCCATGCGTTTGTCTTTAGTCGCATTGATTATTGCAACAGTGTCTTCACAGGTCTGACCAACAAATCAATCAAACAGCTGCAGCTGATCCAGAAGCTGCTGCTGTAGAACTGACCAAAACCAGGAAGATAGAGACATAACACCAGTTTAAAGTCCCTCCACTGGCTCCCTGGAGCTCAAAGAATAGACTTTAAAATACTGTTGTTAGTTTACAAATCACTGAACAGTTTAGCACCACAATACATTGAAGATCTGCTGTTATTGTATCAACCTTCCAGACCTCTCAGGTCTTCTGGTTCTGCTCTGCATCCCCAGAACCAGAACCAAAAGAGGAGAAGCAGCTTTCAGCATCAATGCACTAAAAATTTGGAACAAACTTCTAGAAAACTGTGAAACAGCAGAAACCCTGACTTCCTTCAAATCTCAACTAAAAACGCACCTGTTTAGAACTGTATTTGAAATGCAATATGGAATAATGTATTGTTTATTCTATGTTGCATGACTTTGTGTTTTTGTGTTTATGATGTAAAGCACTTTGAAATGCCTTGTTGGTGAAATGTGCTATACAAATAAAATTTGATTGATTGGTTGCTGAGGCAATAACCCGGACGTGGGAAGAGTTCGGAGAGGCCATGGAGAAAGACTTCCGCACGGCTTCAAGGCAATTCTGGTCCAAAATCCGGCGTCTCAGGAGGGGGAAGCAGTGCAGCACCAAAACTGTTTTTAGTGGGCATGGTGTGCTGCTGACTTCGACTCGGGACGTTGTGGGCCGATGGGCGGAATACTTCAATGACCTCCTCAATCCCACCAACAATCCTTCCATTGAGGAAGCTGAGCCTGGGGACTCTGGGTTGGGCTCTCCAATCTCTGGGGACGAGGTCGCCAAGGTGGTTAAGAAGCTCCTCTGTGGCTGAGTCCCGGGGGTGGATGAGATTCGGCCAGAGTTCCTTAAGGCTCTGGATGTTGTAGGGCTGTGTTGTTGACATGACTCTGCAATATCGCATGGACATCGGGGGCAGTTCCCCTGGATTGGCAGACTGGGGTGGTGGTCCCCCTGTTTAAAAAGGGGGATTGGAGGGTGTGCTCCAATTATAGAGGGATCACACTCCTAAGCCTCCCTGTCAAGGTCTATTCAGGGGACATGGAGAGGAGGGGCCATCAGATAGTCGAACCTCAGATTCAGGAAGAGCATTGTGGTTTTCATCCTGGTCGTGAAACGTCCAATCCATCACAGTCACTACCATTAAAGGACATTAGAATAATTAATGAGTCTAACTCCCTCTCCTGAGTCGATAAACCTGTCTCCAACTTTTGTAATGATGACTGTGAAGAGCAGTGTGGTTTTCGTCCTGGTCGTGGAACACTGGACCAGCTCTACACCCTGAGCAGGGTCCTGGAGGGTGCATGGGAGTTTGCCCAACCAATCTACATGTGCTTTGTGGATTTGGAGAAGGCATTCGACCGTGTCCCTCGGGGTGCTCTGTAGGGGGTTCTCCGGCAATATAGGGTACCGGGCCCTTTGATACGTGCTGTCAGGTCCCTGTACGACCAGTATCAGCAGTAAGTCGGGCTCGTTTCTGGTGGCGGAGTCCAAGGGCAGCCTTGGACTCCGCCAATGCTGCCCTTTGTCACCGATTCTGTTCATTACTTTTATGGACAGAATTTCTAGGCGCAGCCAAGGTGTTGAGAGGATCTATTTTGGTGGCCTTAGGATTGCATCTCTGCTTTTTGTAGATGATGTGGTCCTATTGGCTTCATCCCAGTCGAGTATGAAGCGGCTGGGATGGGGATCAGTGCCTCCAAGTCTGAGACTGTGGTCTTGAGCCGGAAAACGGTAGAGTGCCTTCTCTGGGTTGGGGGGGATGTCCTGCCCCAAGTGGAGGAGTTCAAGTATCTCTGGATCTTGTTCACAAATGAGGGAATAGGGGAGCGTGAGATCTACAGGCAGATTGGCGCAGCATCTGCTGTGAAGCGGGTGCTCTACCGGTCCGTCATGGTGAAGAGAGAGCTGAGTCAAAAAGTGAAGCTCTCAATTTACTGGTCAATCTACATTCCCACCCTCATCTATGTTCATGAGCTTTGGGTCATGACTGAAAGAACGAGGTTGCGGATACAAGCGGCCGAAATGGGTTTTCTCCATAGAGGGTGGCTTGGCCCTCCCTTAGAGATAGTGTGAGAAGCTCGGTCATCCGGGAGGGCCGCTGCTCCTCCAAATCGAGAGGAACCAGTTGAGGCTCAGGCATCTGGTCAGGATGCCTCCTGGACGCCTCCCTTGTGAGGTGTTTCGGGCATGTCCCACCAGGAGGAGGCCCTGGGGAAGACCCAGGACACGCTGGAGGGACTATGTCTCTCGGCTGGCCTGGGATTCCCCCGGAGGACTGGGAACAAGTGGCTGGGGAGAGGGAAGTCTGGGCCTTCCTTCTTAAGCTGCTACCCCCACGACCTCGGATAAACAGAAGACTATGGATGGATATTGGCCCTGTATGTGTCCTCTTTATCTGCATATTGTGCATTGTGTTTCATTGTTTTATTCAGGTGATGTGTTTATTCGTCTATCACAGCTGTCCTGTGATTTTCTTTTTTGCCTCAGAAATTTTCTTCCTAAAATATAAAAAAATGTTTGATTATATTTGACTGAAATAACAAAACAGTTTCATTTCATTAACTTTCTTAGATTTTTTTTGTTGTTGCTTTGTAAATATGTTCAGCCCTCTTTCCCTCAGTCAGTGATAACAGTGCAATAATCTGTTCATTTTATGCAGCACCTGTATTTGTAATCAGAGAGATAAACAGAAAATGCAGCTAATCAAACACGCAACTGTCTGTCTAATTCTATAAATTTTTTCTGCGGCTTGTTTTCTTATTTTTACTCAATCTTTCTTTTGGGACAGAAGAAATGACTACAAAGTGCATATCAATAACTGGAGATGCAGGAAAGCTCAAATGAAGCTTCCCTTCCTTCTCTCCTACACGAACCTCCAGCTCTCACCTATTCCCCTCTCTCAGATTTTTAAAATAACTATCTGTCTGCACCTCCTCTCCCCTCCAGGAGTCTGAACACACCAAAGTGAAGTGCTAAGAGCAAAAATCGTATCTTTGTTGTAGTCTCAGAGATGGTTTGGACTTGAAGGCTGCCATGAATTCTGCAGCACAATGGTCTTTATAGATGTCAGAGAGATTTAAATACTGTCTTTAGGCCTGAAAGCCAAACATTCACACACATAATCAGTATAATTGAACCAGAGCCTTGGACTTCTACAGTTCACATCTGTATAGTATGTGTGAGTGTGACAGTGCAGTGATACTCTATTCGTCTCAGGTTAAGTGAGGACAGCAGTGCTAAAATAGCTCATTTTGTGGTGGTGTGGACTGTAACAGGTATTCTAATGAGACCTAACTACATATGGCAGCTCATTCTCTGTGCCCTTCTGTAACACATGAACACAGTCAAAGAGCGGCTTCCTCACATAACTCCCACCATACACACATGCAGGTCCAATGAGAGCTGCATGCTCTCATCAAGGGGAGAAATGCTACGTTAATTTAATGCTTTTAATTAATTTGAACTGTTACATTACAATGTGGAGAAATGTCAAACTGAATGATTTTTAAAATCACATTTAGATTGGTTGTCTTTTTATTCATGTATGGTCAACATAAAATATAAAGTCCTGTTTATTTGGTTAAACTACTTTCAGCAAAATGCACTTTTACCACCTGCTGTTGGGAGTCATTCAGAAGCTTCTGGTAACCAGCTCTGATATGCGTCTAGGATCTGTTGCAAAACCCATTTGTGAACACAGTTTCAACTAACAGACCCCTCAGACGTGAGATAAATTGTTGACATACTTAGGCCAGTGGCACCCTCTTGGTGGGATTAATTTTTTGTTTGCAATATCCAAAATACTACCAAACTGCTGTAACCTTTCCTCTTTAATCCACTATTTTCTCTTGAGCTGTTGTACTCATTTTCTCCTCTCACTTCACTACATTAGTTTTTATTTTTAAGCAGTTATAGGCCATGGTGATAAAACATAAGACTTTTCTCACATACTCTGACGTACTGTGTGTATTTTGTGGATTGTGGACTGTCTGCATATGGTTCACATTTTATAGTTGAGGGTACTGATTGCCTACATTTTTTTTATAAGAAATTTCTTCATTTCCAACAATCCAAATGGATATTAACAAGTTGTATGAATTATATATCAAACTTGTCAATTTTTAAGACTGCTGTCTGCAGTCATACAAAGCTACTATTGAGTGAATCTCCAGCCAGACATCCCCTTTGAGTCTGCATTGAGTCTGCTTCAAGGAATAGTTAAGTGTCATGATGTGTGGTTATGGAGATGGTGAGGTAGACACAATGGGCCAAGGTTGCAGAAATAAATGATGACTTAATGATGAATGAAGCACAATAATCCAGGCAGCACAAGTGAACAGAAGGCTAAGAGCAACTGGTAGCAAAAGGAAATGGGAATTATCAATGGCACAATAGACAGGACCAGATGAGGACCCAACAAGGAACAAGAGACACGGGTGGGATTACTTACACAGAGAGTAATCAGGAGAATGAGACACAGCTGTGATCAATCAAGGGGTAGGTGGGACCACACTGAGACACAACTGACACAGAAACCTAAAGAAACATACAGAAAACTCAAATCCTCACATGAAGTACGCTCAAGTATGTTGGGAAAAACATGAAAGTGCTTCTGCACATGTTATATAACAAGTTGTTACTAGGTGACCAGATTACGAGTGAGTTAGTTGAAGGCACCAACCTTTCTTAGGTGGCCATGAGAGGTTGAACAGCAAAGCCTTTCCTCTGCTTACACACCCCACAACGCTGTGCAGTTTTGGATCAGAGATCAGTAAAATTATTGAACATTCTATCTGACATATTTTCCATCAATAGTGTGTTTATCACAATAGATAACCATTGTTTTTACACCAAGCCCTACCTCAGAGAATTGTATTATCAGTGTATGTAAACATACACAAATAATGGCAATCATATCCATGACAAGCGCACGTAAACGCTCTGGAATTCAACTTATAGTCCCTTAGTAGCGTATTTTAAAGTTATCAACTAAAATAGCGGTCAATGCACTGAACTCTAAACAGCACTAATGTTGCCGAAGCGGACACAACCCTACAGACAATGGCAGAAACCTCAAAGACAAGCAGCGGTAAAGGAGCTATTACTAGAGCTAGAACACCAGAACTGAATGTGAAACCAGTTCCAAAACTGAAAGAATAACCAGACACAGACTTGCTCCCTCACTTGTCAATCCACCATGGTCTTGCTGTATCGCCACTTTAATTGACTCTTTAATTGGTCTGATGTTGTGGCGTTTACCTTACAGTGACCCAGATTAAGCACTGGAACCCAGATTCAGGGTTGGAACCCAGGCTCTATTGAGCTCATCCATTTCATAGGACGGTTTGCCTTGAAGAGGACATATCAGAACACATATCAGTATTAATACCGTAAATTCTTACTAGAAAAATTAAATAGGTTACTTCGCAATGACTGAATAACCTCGATGTCCACTGACAAACTCGGACTATGCTACATAGAAAAAATATAAGTCCGACCTAAACAAGGTTGACCCACTTAAATGAACTCAACATAACCGAATATGAGTGACCCGGACAAATCATAGCAAAACATGATGACACAACACCAACAAAGCGAATTTAGACACTCACCTGAATGGAAATGTCTAGAGCAAACTTTTAGGTATCTTGAGATGTTGGAGAGGATTATATTAGGATGTCTCACCGCTGATACCAGGCCATTCGTCTCCTTTTTGTTAGCTCTGATAGCTTAGCTCCCTGGTGTTGTTCACAAGCAGAAAAAAAGTGAAACTAAGTCTGTTTTCCATCTTTTTGCCGTTTCTGTCATGTGATCAGACACTGACCCAATAAGTGTTCATCACTAAATTATTTTAAGTAATTTATTTATTATTTTAAGTAATTTAAGTAATAATTCAGTGATGAACACTAAATTTCATCACTAAATTTCATATGTCTGAGATATGTCTCAGATATTCTGAGACAGTCGGTTATGTTCTTTTCTCGGTTATGTTTGTGGCCAAACAACATGGCGCTCAGATCCCTTCCGCCTTGAGCAGTGACGTCAAGCTCCGAAGCTCTATTACCGTATTGTTTTTACAACTAAAATACATATTTCCTAAATAAGCTCTATTTTTATAACTAATTGTAGATCCCTTTAAGGAAGGAATCCCAGACTGCTGAAAAAGCAGCCTTCATCTGCATTGCTGGCACTCGTGCCTCTCTTGACTGATCAATGACAAAGTTTAGTGACAGCACAAACATCAAACCAGGTATTGATACTAATGGCAATGTACATACATGGCAAGTATGGCTGAAAAATTAAATCAACATCCTCTGCTGACAGCATCTTGTCAGAGAAGAGTGGACTTTTAATCGCTAAATAACACAATGTTACAGTTCCCTTATTTTTCTCTTTTGCCCAGGCTTAGCTTGACACAAACAATGAGAACATTATATCCCATGTCCCTTATCCGTCAGTGTGTGTTGGGTTTTGAAGCACTGACTGTATCTGCAGTCTACAACATTTGAATTTGTCCAAGATTCTTTGGTGTGCTATGTTTCACAACTCTCAAGAATGAGGGTATCACTGTTTCTTTGTCTAACCTTTTTCTGCACTTAATACTGAACTATATTATATTATTATGCTTTGATGCAGCAGCATGTGAACAGTCTGGTATGGTTATTTTTTTTTAACCATTTTCTGACTTTGAAGACCAACAAATTCCTGTCTGACTTGAGTATCATGTTCTTTGGTCTTTCCTATTTTGAAACTATGAGAAATAAATTTCAATGTCACATCATATTTCTATCCCTGAGAAAGTGAAAGAAATTGATTATTTACATTTACAACATAAAGTATAGCGTACAGGAAGCATGTTTCAGGTAGGTTTTTCCCTAGTGCAGTTTTTTTTTTTCTAAATGTTTCAGAATTAGATTATACAGAAGCATATTGCTGTCACAGAGGAAAATAAATCAAGCTATAACATGATAATTGTATTGTACAAATGTGATAATTTCATCCATCCAGAAGGTGCATCCGTAAAGTGCATCCATAAAGAAGGCTCGTACAGTGTCTAACAGGAAGTGGTCAGGTTTTCCTTCATGCTTGGTCTAAAACATGGAGACATACTGAGGCTGTTGCACCTTGTGGTTAAAATCATTAATATTATGTGCACTCTGAGTAGGATCCGAAACAGAATGGGGCTGTTCAGAAGGAAACGTCAGTTTGATCCTCCAGAGTTAGAAAGTTGGTTTCCAGTTGCCTTCAGGCTCCGGAAATGGCTAGATGGCAATTCCACCTAATTTTCACTACATTGAGTACCTGTATCATGTTCTACTTTAAAAACCAACAAACATATACATTTCAAACCTGGATTAGATTATTCTACTCCAGCTGTCCCCTACTCCGGGCTGCGAACTGGTACTGGTCTGTGGACCAATTGGTATCGGGCCTGGAGGATCTTTTATTTTGAAAATCTTTTAACTGGACTCTCTCGGTTATGTCTTGCGCACCAACATTGAGTCCACAAGCAGCAAAAGGAGTAAGAAACAAATCAAATGTCTTTGAAAAGTTTCTTGGCCCAGAGAAGAGACAGGAGAATGGATTTATCCCAGTAAGTGATTCCCACATTCCAAGCCTGCTCACCATGATATGGTGACCGGCTCTCTGATAAGGGAATGAAGCCTTCAAACTGCTTCTCCAGATAGAGACCAAGCACCCTGTGCATAAGCAACACTTTGGGTGTCATTGTCTCCCATCACTCCCAGATGGGACCGTCTCATTGCAGAGAAACGAGCTCAGGACTTCATTAGTCATTATCGTGAATTAACGTAAAATGTTCGTTTTTGTGGCGGATCTGTATCTTTCCACATTTCACCTCCGATATCCACCGGACTCTCAGTTGCGACATGTCAACTGTTTGATTCCCCTCCGTTCTTACGTCACATTGCTTTCTGATTGGCTCCCTGTCACATTCAACAGGTTCTCGCTCCTAGTCAAGGAAAACTCCACAAGCTGAGATAATCGGGCCAAGATAATGTTGATAACACACCACCAAGTAACACACCACACACTGGAGGACGTTGTTAGATTGTTGTAAAGGGAAAATCAGGGCAAAAAAAAAAAAAGCTTTAGCAGGAACACCAACATGCAGAAGCATTATCTGACGGTTCCTCCTCCCCAGGTGCCCCCTCTAACCGGGCTGCAGCAAAATTGTCAAGTCTTGACCGGTCCGCTGTAATAAAAATGGTTGGGGACCACTGAACTAAAAGATCTGTGCTTCACTGAGGGGATATAAATGTATCTAAACTGCTGTGCCTTTTATTACTAAACACTCATGTTGAATTAAAGCCTGTAAGCAGACACAAACACATATTCTCAAAGACACACCTGTTGGAGACAACAGTGACAACACCCACAGGAAAACCCCATAATATCCTGCACGAGGTCACTCGGCTGAACAAAACAGATGGTGCTGGAAGGAGGGATGATAGAAAGTGACAGTCAAAGCAGAGGAGTTGTTAGCGAACAACAGGTGAGGAAGAGAGGGAGACGGCATTGTGTGCAGAGAGGAGGAATGGAAGGACAGTAAGTAGAAAGAAAGACAGAGGTAAATTCTGAAGAGGACCAGGGGGAAAATTAAGGTTTGGAAGACTGATAGAGGTGCAGCTGGGTGAACGGAAAAAAAGTTAAAGTTAAAAATAAAGTATGAGCATGGGGGTGGGGTAAGGGTGAAAGGTGAGGAGGAGCAGAAGATGAGGCCATGGCCTTTGAGGCAGCTAATGAAGACAGTGAAGTCAGCATGTGGGTGGGAGAGGCACAATATAGCAGAATGGCCCATCTGCTGCCTGGTCCACTGGGATAAGTCTCCTCTGAGACTCCCACATCTCCCTTTTACAACCCTTAACAAGCAGAGAAGGAGAGAGGAGGGACTGCTGTGAAGAGGAGCATCACCTCAGCAAATATAAACCATCAGTCTTTAGATTCTCAAAATAAAAAAATGATTCAAGAACATTATCATAGCTTTAATTAACCTCTTCAAATACTTTTATTTGTTGAACTTTCATGTTCACCCGAGTTCACTGGCAGATGAAACTTCAGACTCCATAATACTTAGACAGGCTAAACCTCGGAATTAACAACAGGACTTGGTGACATTCCCTCTCAAGAGTTGTAAAAATCAGAAATGTAACAATCTCTCCACCGTTGACTGAAAAATGATCAAGGAGTACTGACTATACAGCAGGGCTGCAATATTACAAAGTTGTGGGTAAAACTTGATTTGAAGTTGTGTGCATGAGACTGACGTGACACTGTCTTGAACATGAATGAGTCTTCATGAATGTTTGACTGTTGTGTTGGTAAATAACACTTTTAAAATATTTTTATTAGAACTTGACGTTAACTAAGACAAACATGAATTTATAATGACAACTTGACATTAAAAAGACAAAAAGTCTTTGATATGACAACTTGACATTAACCAAGAAATTATAATCTGTCATAAACGTTTATTACAGGTATTATCAAAAAGTTACATAAAACTCAGATTTTATGTCAGGTTGTTCCATTATTTTTTTAATTACACTAAATATTCTTACTAAAGCAAAATTTTCTGAAACAAGTTCTAAACATTGTTTCAAATCTGGAAATATGTTTTGTCAAAATTATATTGATTATACTATGAAAAAAATACCATACAATATTTTTGTCACGCCTAACTGGAGAAAACTAGTGATAATGTAGTGACTAATAAGTTACTTTTTAATGTACAAAATACATGTGATTATTACATGTAGCCATAACCCTGCCCAATCCTCCATTTGTGTTGGGCAGAACATGGAATGTCACTCCGGGCGAAGGTGACATTCCATGTTCTCTTTTGCAATCAGTTTTCTATGACAATCCACACTCATTGTTTTTTTTCTTTTCTCATCCATCCATCCATCCATCCATCCATCCATCCATCCATCCATCCATCCATCCATCCATCCATCCATCCATCCATCCATCCATCCATCCATCCACCCCTTTTCTTCCGCTTATCCGGGGTCAGGTCGCGCAGGTAGCAGCTTCAGAAGGGAGGCCCAGACTTCCCTCTCCCCAGCCACTTCTTCCAGCTCTTATGGGGGAACTCCAAGGCGTTCCCAGGCCAGCCGAGAGACATAGTCCCTCCAGCGTGTCCTGGGTCTTCCCAGGGGCCTCTTCCTGGTGGAACGTGCCCGTATCAAAGGGCCCGGTGCTCCATACTCCCAGAGAACCCCCCACAAGTCTCCCTGAGGGACACGGTCGAACGCTTTCTCCAAGTCCACAAAATACATGTAGACTAGTTGGGTGAACTCCCATGCAGGGAGTTCACCCAACATCTTCAGCAGGGTCCCTCCAGGACCCTGCTGAAGATGTAGAGCTGGTCCAGTGTTCCACAACCAGGACGAAAACCACACTGCTCTTCCTGAATCTGAGGTTCGACTATCTGATGGCCCCTCCTCTCTAGGACCCCCGAATAGACCTTGACAGGGAGGCTTAGGAGTGTGATCCCGCTATAATTGGAGCACACCCTCCAATCCCCCTTTTTAAACAGGGGGACCACCACCCCAGTCTGCCAATTCAGGGGAACTGCTCCCGATGTCCATGCGATATTGCAGAGTCATGTCAACAACACAGCCCTACAACATCCAGAGCCTTAAGAAACTCCGGGCGAATCTCATCCACCCCCGGGACTCAGCCACAGAGGAGCTTTTTAACCACTTCGGCGACCTCGTCCCCAGAGATTGGAGAGCTCGACCCAGAGTCCCCAGGCTCAGCTTCCTCAATGGAAGGCAAGTTGGTGGGACTGAGGAAGTCTTCGAAATATTTTGCCCACCGGCCCACAACGTTCTGAGTAGAGGTCAGCAGCACACCACCCCCACAATGAACAGTGTTGGTGCTGCACTGCTTCCCCCTCCTGAGACGCCAGATGGTGGACCAGAATCGCCTCGAAGCCATGCAGGAGTCTTTTTCCATGGCCTCTCTGAACTCCTCTCAAACCTGAGTTTTTGCCTCAGCAACCACCCGAGCCACATGCTACTGCGCCCGCCGGTACCCATCAGCTGCTTCCAGAGTCACAGAGGCCAAAAAGGCCCAATAGGACTCCTTCAGCCTGACATCATTCCTGTTGCATTAATTAATATGACTAAAGATAAACATATTTATGAGTTTGTCTAGATCTTGTTAGGTCATTGATCCTTTAATCCTGGAAATGTTCTTCAGGTGATAGAAGATCGACTTTTTAACTGTCTTTATGTGGTTCTGAATATTCAGGTCAGAGTACATCACTACTCCCAGATTTAGACTGTGATCTCTAGTTTTTAGCCGTAGTAACTGAAGCTGGGTGTAGACCCAAGATCGTTCCTCTTTAGTTACATAGATAATCACTTCAGTTTTGTTTCTGTCTGAGAAAGTTTTGGCACATTCACACATTCACACATTTATCTGTGTGGGTACAGAGTCATCTAGTGACATAATATAGTGCACAGTCATTAATGTAGTGTATCATCGACGTAGTTATAGTAGCTAATCCTATTATCTGTTATAACCTGAACCAATGTGAGCATATAGATATTAAATAAGAGGGGTCATAGGATTGAACCTTGGAGTACCCCACATTTGATTCTGTCTGCTTCAATGAGAAGTTGAAGATTACTTCAACTTCTGGTGAAAAAAAGAAAACCCTGTTTTTTTATGCAAGATTCAAACCAGTTGAGTACTGGACCAGAGAGTACTGGAGAGCTACGTTACTCTCCAGTGGTTTCAGTAATATGTTGTGGTCAACAGTGCCAAAGGCTGCACTGAGGTCCAACAGAACAAGTACTTTGCTTCTTCAACAGTCTCTTTATGTGGATTTGATTGAACACTTTGACTAGGACAAACTTGGTACTGTGTTGAGCATGGAAACTGGACTAAAAGACAACAAATTGGTTTGTTGAAGCTATATACCTGTTGAAACAGCTTTTTCAATCATTTTACTGATGGCTGGAGGTTGGCCTGTAATTCTGCAGAAGTGATTTGTCCAAATTGTTATAATTTTTAAAGCCTGAAGTCTGAAATTTTTTCACAATCACAAATACCTATTTCAGAACATCGTGGCATCCTGAACTATTGCATAAAAGGCAGGATGAGTCAGTGGTTTCACATTATATTCATCAAATATTGATCCTACCCTCTGAAGGTTAAATGTTGTATACAGAGTCCCTCTGACACTCTAAATCAACATATTGCCATTCAGCAATTTTTTGTAATTTCAATTTGTACTACTCTATGGTTAATGGAAATGCAGCAAGAGTAAAATTTTTGTAAAATATTTTGAAATTATAGCCTCAGTTTTATCTGACAAGCTTTTGTTTTCTGTTGCTGTAACCCATATGCATTAAGAAATGATATTCTGAATTCCTTGGCTGTGTTGTTTGTTTTTTTAAATGCTGATGCCTTCCAATCTTGCCAACCATTTTTGTCCACATGATGACTGCTCAGAGATTTTTTTTCCAATCTATGTACACTGGAGAGATGGTCTTGCATTAAAGTCACAAAATATGATCAGTTTCTGAAATTAAATGAATGAAACAACCATGCCATTTTCACACGCACTTAATGTTGATCAAAAGTATGTAAACTAGGTGCTGTTAAGCTGTAACATGTTCTCACCACATTTAAATGTCTAAAAGCAATCAGTTGCTGTAATGTAATTGGAAGCTATTTAAAATTTGTACTCAATTATGTATTCAGATGTTTAAAATCATTGCAGAATTCTGATCCATAGAAAAAGAAAATTAGAAGACAGGATAAAACACTCTGTACACTTCCTGTGAAATCAGCCATTGGCTGATTAGTTTAAAAATATTGGTCAAGCTTTAATTTAAATTCATCATGCTCCTGCTCTTATTTCATTTTGATGCAGTTCTACAAGCACCATGAATGATGAGTTAATGCGTGTGTGATCAGAAATCTTGAATGATGGAGGAAACACAATGAATGTGCATTCTGCTTGGAGGCTTTACCATTCTGCATTTTTTTCTCTGTAGGCCAAAGATTGCTTACAGCTCTTTACTGTCTTCTTTAGTTTCTCCTCTCACAAACTAAGTAGAGGAATCTTGCATAATTTGCCTTTGAAAATCTGATTTGGGATCAATCTTAAAATTACACAGCCACACAGGTACAAATGGGGAGGTAATCATTCATGGATGTCTGTCTGTCTGATGATCAGCATGATGCTCATCATTCTGAATGTTTCATTGCTGGGTAACATCTGTGGCACATTTTCCTTTCACATCAGATTGCATCAACCCTAATGACTTCCAGTAGAAATTGGTAGTTGGAATTACCCCATTGTACTCAATTATTTTTCCCCCATCACCTATCTACACCACTTTATCTTTTCTCATCATTTGCTATACCACTACAGCTGTCCTTTATTATGCTCCTCTATGCACCTTATTCCCATTCTACACTGTGACACTGTGACTTGATTATATTACACATATACTATATGAATTTCTTCCACACAAATGCAGAGGACCAGACAAAAGGGGGAAATTGAGGTGAGGGGGAATAGGCCACATATTGAGTTGTAGAAGTACCACTGCATCGCTTTGAATGTGTGAAACTTCTTAATAGCTACAAGTCAGCAATATCCAAAGACAAAGGCATTAAATTATTGCAGTACACAGTGTCACACTTTCACTGATGCAAACATACTGCTGCAGATACAAACACACACTTGAGTTTAAATGGACACCATTCTGTTGTTTCCTCATGGTTTGCATAGCATGATTTGTGTGTATGGTATTTGCATCGGTAACAGCATTGCACTCTCTCTTACAAAGTCATTCATTTCATACTTTCAGACCCCCACCTGCCTCCACCTCTTCCCATTATATTCTGTTTCACCATTTTTTTCTCTCTCTCTTGAGTTTCAATAGCTGTATTTTAGCTAACATTGTCTGACTTTTTTCTTTGATTGTTTGGTGGTTTTGGGAGCTGAATGTCAAATGTGTTTTCAAGTTACCCTTTGTTGCCTCCACAGCACCACATTCAACAGTCTTCCCTTGTCCTCACATACACTATGAATATAAACCCCACAAGAGCACATTTACTAACAAATTGGTTGCATTTCTTTAGGGAATTTCTTCTCTATCCTGGATAAATTCATTTATTTCCTTGGGATCTGGCAAAGTTGTGGTTTTAGCAGTTTTTTCTGGACTGATTATGTGCAGCCCCCTCGGCAAGTGTTTGATGAACTACATAAAATAGATGCCATAGCGCAGAGACTGTATAATAAAATTTTGTCTCTGTCTTTGTCTGAACTATCACAGGAAGTGACTAAAGCTCTGGTGGAAACAATAATAGGGAAAGAGGAGGAAGTTTTACAAGACAAGATGTTGCCCAGTTGCAGTGTTTTTTTCCTCAGTGCTAGAGTGCAAAAAGTAGAAAAAATGTGTTTACTTCAGTAAAGTAGGAAAAAATTTCACTTTATGCATCATTAGAGCTAGAGGTAGAATCAGATAGGAAAAACAGAGATGTGAGAGTGAAGAGATGTTTTTTGTGTCCAGTACTACTAAGTTTGCTCAGCAAACAGTGTTTTAATGACTGTGCAATTCATGATATTACATCTTCCCAGGCTGAAGCGATAGGTTATGTGATTTGACTTTGTGTGTGTGCTGAGAAAATCAAAGCACTGTCAACAATGACACAAATATGTTCTTGGTAGTGAGGAGGGTTTTCAGAAAAGCTGGTTTGTGATGCCATTTTATAGAATTTTGGCTTTGTTGAAGCTGGATCAGAGAGATATCCTTGTTACAGACTAGCAGTCTGTTGCTCTGGTGTACTGTCTATGCCTGAATGAAGGTGGTGTTATAGCATGAACAAACCCTAATCTATCTCATATTGGCCCCCAGCAGATGTAAACTGTTTTAACAGATAATGATGAAAACATTTATTCAATTACAGAGTACTTGTATTTTGTGGGAGTTTCTGAGCTTGTATCACCTTGTAAAAAGAATTAGGGATGTTGTAAACTATTATTGTAGTAATCAAGTAATCTGCTGATTATTGTGACAATCAAGTAATTTAATTTAAAAAATGTAAAAAGTAAAACATGGTAAAACATATAAAACTGCCATAACAACAGTATTAATATAGATATCAACATTGGTCCAAATTGTCAGATTGAGAAAATTAATGTGTAACAGTAATAGCGCACTTTTTAAGTTAGCCTAGGTAAAAATTATACAAAAATCTGAAATTATAAATAAATAATAATATTATTTAATAAGTAGCAGGCTCAAATACACTTTAAAAAATGTGTATACACCTGTTTTAGTTTGTGTGTTTATCTTCAGTCGATTTCATAGATGAGTCCTCCCTTTGCCCAGCCATTTTTAGGTTTTGTATCCATGTTAGTGACAGGACCTTTGGCACCTTCATCACACAAAAAAATATCTGCCAATTTACACACCACGGTCCCTGCCTCGCAGTTGTTGACACTGGGATGGTAGGAAATTTATTTTCTGGTTTGTCTGTAAAGCTACACTGGGCATCAGCTACAGCACATATGTCAAAGTCTTGACTACAGCACATATGTCTATTTAAACTTTCATTAGATCTTATGGCCCCCTGGATATTTAATTACTATTAGAACCGGCCCGCTGGTATTTTGCATGCACCAACACTACATTACCCACAATGCAATGGTAGCCTGCGAAGTCACTGCAGCGCACAAGTGTCATTGTTCATTAGCAATCAGAGCAGACATCAACTTTCAGGTACCACCTCCTCAAAAATGGCTAAAAGGTTAGTGGACGCTGAGAACAGAGGGTTTCAAGCCAGAGTACATGTTCACAGAGGTAAAAGGCAAACCTGTGTGTCTTCTGTGTGGAGATAGTTTGGCTGTAATGAAAGAATATAATGTGAAGTGCACAAAATTCAGAGACTGAGGTCCAGAAAAAAGTCAGGGAGCAAAAGCCACTATCAAGCTTCTCAGAAACACACAGACAAGAATATGGACGTCATAGAGCAGCACAATAATGCATTTTCAGTCTATAATGCATGCACTTTAATTTATGTATTTATCTTGATATTAAGAAACAAGCTCCGCCTGTGTGTGTGTGTATACACAGGCTCCGCCTGTGTGTGTGTGTATACACAGGCTCCGCCTGTGTGTGTGTGTATACACAGGCTCCGCCTGTGTGTGTGTGTATACACAGGCTCCGCCTGTGTGTGTGTGTATACACAGGCTCCGCCTGTGTGTGTGTGTATACACAGGCTCCGCCTGTGTGTGTGTGTATACACAGGCTCCGCCTGTGTGTGTGTGTATACACAGGCTCCGCCTGTGTGTGTGTGTATACAGCTGTTCACTCCAAGCCAGTAGCTGTTCATGGGGTTGGCCGTAGGGATTTATCAAACCTTTACATTTTTCCACACTCTAGTTTTGAAAATGGAATAAAGTCTATTCTGCCCTGTAAATGCTCTGGGTAAAGCATATAAAGCGTGTTTTCTGCATGTTTCCCACTGGCAACTTTTAACCATTTTTTTCCTGATTATTTTCCACCAAATCTCTTTGCACGTTTAATAACAAGAAATAAGCAAACCAGTAGCCAGACAGCAGTGCATGATTGACCCACCAGACAACTTTGCCGTCCAGGTAAGGGGCATTTACTTCAGGGCAATTTATGACAGACCCACTGAATTAATTGACAGGTGCCATCGTGTTAATTGAACATGTGCGCGCAGCTGACATTCAAAGTGTGCAATAAAGATGAGGAAACACCCTCAACTTAAATATGATTCTGGTGTTGCTGCTCTAAACCAGCCACTAGGTTGCAGCATCAGGAGGAGAAAGGTTGCTGTATTCCAGGCATCAATTTAAGGATGCCTATTGATCCCCCAAAAGATGATAAAAATACAGACATTATCATCAATCAATGAAATCCCCCTGAACCAAACTCCATAAGTTACACTGTTAGTATTTAGCATTTGTCAACAACTCAAAGCCAGAAGTGAGAGCATTGTGCTACATAAATAATCACCCAGATGGAATATGGTGTGTTTAAACAGTAAAACATAATTTAACAAAGCTGCAAGGCAGCTCATCTGCTTCAAGAAATTTTAACAATTGAGTTACTCAAATCATTCAAGGAGTCATGACAGTCATAAAATGTGATCCTATCAATCAAAGTTTTCTTTTGTTTTTTTTGTCATGTTCCATATCAACATATTGTAACGACTGAAAAAAGGTGTGGGGGACAGAGCGCATAGACAAGGAAAGTATCTGGAGGAGCTCCTACTGAATCAAATCAAGATAGAAATAAAGAACGCTGGTCACTCCAAGTATAAAAAACAAAAAAAACAAAACTGCTTTCAGTCCTGGGAGTACACGGCTGAGTCTGTGTGTGTGAGAAATGCCCCCAATGTCCCTTGATATCTTCCAATGCAAGCCCATGTTGCCATGGATGTCAGCAAAGGATTCATATTTTTTTTCTTGCTGTGCTCACCATGTTAGTTTAAAACTTTCAGCAACTGCTCTTCGTGGAGGCCTTATTGTCTCTGTTATGTCTGCTATGCTTCCAGAAGAAATGCAGCAATTTGGAGAAATGTACATTTATCGGCATATATCATTTTTAAGGCAAAGAGTACTCTGAGTAATTAGGTTTTCAAGTATTATATTGAGATGGTGGTTATTTTGACAACCCTAGTATGCACTATGAATCAGATAGGAAAAACAGGGCTATGAGAGTGAAGAGATGGTTTTTTTGTGTCCACTACTACATAGTTTGCTGTAGCAACTAACAGTCATCAACTCCTCCAAAAAAGCACAGTCATTAAAACAGCATTTTAATGAGTGTGAGGTTCATTATATTGCATCTTCCCATGCTGAAGCGATGGATTCTGTGATTTGCATTTGTGTGTGCAGAGAAAAGCAAAGCATTGTTGACAATGACAAAAATGTGCTCTTGGTAGGGGGGTTTTCAAAAAAGCTGGTTTGCGATGCCATTGAATAGAATTTTGGCTTTGTTTATCCTTGTTGCAGTCTGTTGCGCCAGTCTATGCCTGAATGAAGTTGGTGTTATAGCATGCGCAAACCCTAATCTATTTCATATTGGCCCCCAGTAGCTGTAAACTGTAAGCTACTGGGGTTTATTTTGACAACCCTACTGCACACAATGACAAATAAAGATCAACAGGTGAGTAGCTTTGTAAAGTAGAGCATACTGGCATAATATTTTAAACATGACTATCTCTGTGCGAAGGATCTGGATAGTTCTAGTAGGCATATGTAAATCACACCGGATTTTTCATCTTTGAAGTTGAATTGGTTGAAGTAATTATCATCAGCATCTTTCTTTTTTGCTCTTGAAAAACCCACAGACTCATTCACTTTAAGTTCTGTGATATTTTTATTTTCTCTTGCAGAGTGATTTTTTAAAAAAAGTCTCCCTACAAATATTTGGAAATGTGTGTCTTATTGTATATAAACTACCGAAAGTAGGGTTCTGAACATTGTTTTGGACTATTTTCCAGGTCTTTTCCCAGCCTTTTTTTTAATGATATTTGGAATAAGAATTACATGCAGGTATTCAAGTAAATGGCTTATTTACTTGGAAGCCATTTTTTTTTTAGTAGTTGATGACTTTTAGTTGCTACAACACTCAGAAAATGACCTATCAATGGAAAGGTCCCTGAATCACATCAGAAACAAGTGACGAAACAAGGTTTCATCAATTACAACAAACAATTTCGAATCATGTCCGAAAGTACCAACTACAATTTTGATTATCTCCAAGGTGGTTCTTTTTCTGAAATGCTGCATTAGTTTTACACCAGATATAACAGGACAAACACATTCCAAAATGTTCCAGTCTGTCATTTTACTTCCCAGGATGTTTCTAAAACTCTTTGGAATCATTGTGATGTTTTCTGATGTCTGTGAATTGGAAAGTTTCTTTTTCTTTTTTCAGCATGGGATTTTCCTTTATAACTATCCCATGAATGCCATTTTTACTCAGTTTCATTCTTAATGCTAGCTCATGAACAATAACCCTAACTCAGTAAAGCAAGGCCTAAAGTGTTTTAGATGTTCTGAGTTCCTTTTGTGAGCCCCTGGATGAATCAACTAAGTGCTCTTGGAGGAATTTTGATAAGCCAACCTTCACTGTAAATTTTTTTCACTTTACTACGCTCTCTTTATTTGTGGATGATGCCTCTATCCAGGGGCAAAGCTTCAGTCGAGATAGGAGGGTGGTGGGCCCCCAGCCCGATCCTCTTGGATGGGAGGCAGAACAGGATTAAACCTCTGTTTAATCCTGGAGAGAGGGGGGCTTCTCCTGTTGAACATGGTGAGGGTTGTATAAGTTGCTCAAGTTAGGGTTGACTTGTGTTCCATTGCATACCTGGTTCAATATGTCAACAATAAATCTAGCTTCAGCAGTTGTCAGCAGCTCTAGTCTCACAGTTGAAATTGATAAAGTGTCAAAATGATTGCTATCTGTGCTATTTTGAATTTGTTTGGTTTCATCATAACGCACTTCTTAATCTTTTATGGTTTTTCTTCTGTTTTTTTTTTGTTTTGTTTTGTTTTGGTTTTCCTTTAATGTTTATTTGGACTTTGAGTCTGTGTAATAAATCATTCATTCATTCATTCATTCATTCATTCATTCATTCATTCATTCATTCATTCATTTATCATTGGTCACCACGTAGCCTGATGTTTTTGTTCTCTTGGTTTGTCATACTTCATGTCTGTTTGATGGACTTCAGCTCTGTGTCATGCCGAAGCTTGTAAGCCCTGCTGTTGTGGGCAGGTTTAAGTTGTAAAGTTATATTATCATGAGCTCTATTATTTGGGTATAAAAGGCCTCGTCAATGGACCTGCCCCTGGCCCAAGGCTGACTTGTTCCGCTAGTGATTCTAGCAGTGGCCCACTGGAGCCCCAAAGCCCAGTGGATTCTAGAATGATAGATGCCAGTGATTCTGTTTCTCATCTGGTCCTGAATTTCCTTAAATCAGGGTATGGGTTGCTACTTAATGTTGTCAGACAAGTTCTGTTTAGTAGGTTTCTTTATTTTACAGGACTGGCAGTACAATAAAGATTGGCATACCTTTATTGGTCTGGTGGATAGATCATTTTAGGTCTGTGTAGCTAGAGAAATTCTACCTGGTTTTCCAATAAATTTGGCTTACAACACTTGATTCATGATTTTCCAAAGTAGCCATTTCTTTTACACACTGAACCAGACAAGTTTGGATAGCTTTTTTTATAAACCCTTTTTTTCTGATTTTTTTTTTTTTTTTTTTACATGTTCTGTTTAGCAGTGTGACACTCAGAATTGTTGTCTGAGTGCCAAGGTGAGGCCTAAAAATTATTTTCACAAGTGGAGTGATAAGGTTTTCACTATGATATGCTACTTTATGTCTACATAAACCTTCATTAGAAATTTCTTTGGGTTCATTTAAAATTTTATGGACATTAAGGCAGGAAAAGGAAAAGGTAGAGATGTGTGGAGAGTAAAAAAATGTAAAGAGAAAGAAGATAAGAGTAGAGGATTGACTTAGAAAGCCAATACCCTTCTACTACACCTGCAGAAAAAGATAAAGCAAAACTCATATTGAGACTGAACTAAGTTAAAGTAGAAATATCATGCTTTAGCTATATTCACCTATACTATTCATACGAAAACACTATTCTACTTTTCTTTTAAAGTGGACATGTCCTTTCAATCCTTCCTTTTCACAAATAAATCAGTCATTTGTGGTTTATATGAAATAGAACTGCATATAAGCAATTCAGTTCATATGCATGGTTTAGTGTAGCTCCACAAAGGCCTTGATTATTCTTGCATGAAGTGCATTTTAGAGCAACTCATTTTGCTGCAGTCTTTTAAAATTACAAATGCATACATACATATACACTGTATAGCTGTGTGAATACAGTGTGCATGCTCACTGTTGTTTGGATGTTGCTGTCATGTGCATAGGTTTTTTTTTGCAAATCCACACTGTCTACTTGGACACAGTGGATGGTTTTTTTTTTTCCTCAGGCACCTGTCTAGCCATGTCATGTCCAGTGTGTGTGTTTGTTTGTTTGTTCTTTGGATGATTTGTACTGACATGTGATTTTCCCTCTGGGATCAATAAGGTATATTCATTCTTTCATTGATAGCAGTGATACAGTTAGCTATTGGCATTTAAATGTTTCATTCCAAAATTTATTAAAGATGTGAACAACGAAAGACTTGTCCATCTAGCCTTCCATGTTGGAGCCAGGTCTGACCCAAAGAAGGAGAGCAAAGAGCCTACACAACCTGAACCTGAATCAAATCTGTTTGCAAAACTGCCAAAACTACACATCCATCGTGTGTTTCCTTTAACACAAAGTAATTCGGCACACAGAGCATCAGGATTCTTAGTGCAATTTTATTTGTGTAATTTCTGAATTTTATTGTTATTGGGATTTGACATGACAGAACACATCTTAAAGCAATTAATTAGCTCACCTGTTAATTTTGTGAAAAGTTTAGAATTCTTTTCACATGCTGTCACTGCACAAGGCCTCTGCTTCGTAACAGTTCTTTTAAAACAAAACGGTCAGAATTGTGTCAAATATTGACTCATTCCTGACAGGGTTCAAGTGTGGGCATTTTAAAGCTCTTCCTTAAAATTCTGAACTGGATAAATCTAATAAATTGGTGTGCTTGAATGCTTGCTAAAAGAAAAAGACGTTTCAGACAAGATGGCCGTTTGATTGAAAATATGAAGCATTGCAAAGCTTTGTGTGAAAATGGAATGTTAAGTGTAAATTTGTCTAATATAACACTTTAATTGTCTCAGCCCATTATTTTCTCAGCATACTCTTCGCACCTCCTTGGGTTTACAAACAATACAAATTTATTTAAAGAGGATAAAAGTTAAAAAATATAGTGTAAGTGCTTCAGAGCATGTCTTTTAGCAAAAAGTGATTAGGACTGATGAAATTCCAATAAGTGCAAGAACAGGGTGCTTAAACTAGCTGATTGGATGTTGTGTCTGTGGTGCACTGTTTTCAACCTTCACTACATGCAGACTTCACAATAATTTGATGTTACTATCTTCAAATATCAAGATATTTCATATTCCTTATGTTTGAGAAAAAGTGAAACATAGATACTTATGAATAAAAACTCCAAGTGTAACCTTAACTAGGCCTGTCGCGATAAACGATAAGTTAATTAATCGTACGATAAATTAAAACTATCAACCTCATTTTAATTATCGGCGACATCGTTTCTTCCTGCCTTTTTCTCTTACTGTTGATGACACTGAATGAAAAAAGGCTATAATCCTATCTATAGCTATATTTTCTGTGTAAACCTCTTAATTTACCACCTTTAGACCAAATTTTGAGCCAAATATTTTATTTTCACTGTTGATTTAAAAAAAACACTTGTCCTCTCAGATATGTTAATGCGTCCTAATCTTCATTCACTTTCTTTATCTTCTATTTACTATGATTGATATGAATAGAGGTTTTAAGTTTAACTTATATGGTAATAGGAACTTGGCTTTCATCATGCCAAAATCTCCTATAAATATTTAGTGTATGCTTTATTATGTAGACATAAAGTACTACAGAAATCGCTTAACAAGAAAACACAAATGAAGTACGTTAAGACATGTACATGTAAGCCTGATTATGCTGTCATGTTGCTACAAAATATACAAAAATGCACAACACTCAATGCTGCAGGGCCATACAATCATGCAGATAAAAACAACAAATGCATACCACACTTCAGCAGGAAAATCCAGTAATGTGCCATTTTAGAAAAAGAACACCTTGCATCCACATTTTTAACAAAGGTTTACTCTTTCTGCTTCCTTACAAACTTCTTGTTTACACATGCATTTTGTTAGTGAAGGTAGAGGGTAAAAGTGGCACATAGAAAGCGCTAAACACATGCAGATGGAGGGGTTTTTTCATATCATTTGATGAGACAGAGGCTGTTATTGTACTCCACTATCATTTTGACTTAAGGGCCAGATCTTTTACCTGAAACACTTTAAAGTACATACATGAAAGCTACCACACATCTCTTAAGGTTCCAGATTTTCAAAACAGGATTGGATGCAGCGAGATAAAAACATTAGCATATATTTAAAACACGGTGCATTCACAGAATAGAAAGGAGCAGCACAGATGGTGGTTGTGCTCTGTATCGCCCCTAAAGCGACAACAGCAGATGTTGAAAACACCAATACACCAAACACACACTGGTCTTACAATCTTTTACAAAAGACAGATGCCAAACAAGACTTTTCATGACCCCATTATTTCCTTTGTTTTTCTGTGTCTTCACAGTTCCACAATCTCATCCTGTTCCCTGAAGAGTGGGTAATCCTCCCACATCTAGGAACACAGAAAACCTGAGATAAAGCTGCAGCTTTATAACTGCTCTGCAATAAGGAGATCGGAACAGTCAACCTGGCAAAGAACGCCTTGTAAATTCATTCTACTTTTGTTATTTATCTATCCATGCCAGACCAAAAGAAAGTGCATAATTTTGAAGAGGAAAATAAATTGATTGGCTGAAATCCATTTTCAAATCTTGTCAAAGCCTAAGTAGTAAACGTTTGAGAGAAATATTATTTTTTACATTTGCTAAAACTGTCTTTATGTCCTGACAGTACAATGCAAAACAGATAATTTGTGAAAAACTCAGGCTGCCTGCCATTAATGCACAGATTAGTTAGCATGGCATGATTGACACCACTAAGACCCTCCTTCTGGCTCTAATTGGTTATTTCTGACTAGGAGGGGTGCATTTCTGCTGTAGTATCACAGGGAGAGGGGCTTAATTTTCCACAGATTATCTGTCTCATATTAAGCTGTCAACACATAGTGACCGTTTTTTGGGGGGAGGGGTGGTTTCCCTCCACAGGCTTTTTGCAGTGTCCCTTAAATGACAGTAGGCAGACAGGAAGGGGTTAAGGAAAGGGGGGAAGACATGCGGCAAATATCGTCAGGTCCGGGAGTTGAACCTGTGACGGCCGAGTCAAGGACTCAAGGCCTCCAAATGTGGGTCAAGGTATCCCCTATGCCACCACAGCACGCCACATAGTGACCGTTTTAAGAAATATGTAAATGAAACATACCTTTGTAACAGTTACATACTGCAGCTTTAAGATCTGAACTTTGACTGAGCTATTCTAAGACAGGAATCTACTGGAAGATGTCTTCTGCAGCCTCTAACATTTTGTTTCCCAGAACTGGTCTGTCTTCAGCTCCATTACTCTTCATCAACTCTGACTAGCATGAAGAAGGAAAGCATCTCAGCAGCATGATATTTAGTGTGAATATGGTGCATTGTGCCTTCTTCCACATATTGCATTTGCATGTTGAGCAGAAAGTACAATTTTGGTCTTCTGACCAGAGCACCTTCTACACACAAAATGCACATATTTTGTGCACATTTTGTGTGCATATATAAAGTGCATATATAATGTGCATATATAATGTGGTGAACATTATGAAATTTTTCTTTTGGCTGTCTTTATATATTAAAAAATGACCTTTAGCTCACTCTTCTAATGTTTCCAATTTTTTGTAGGAATGATAACTCATGTAAACAAATGCTTTTACTCTCTACAACTCCTCTAGAGTTGGTTGTCTTGGAAAATCTAGGAAATCTATCTGGTTAATGCTTTCTTGCCAGTCAGTTAGTTTAGGTCAGTCTTTCGCAAACTGTGGTCCCAGACCACTGGTCATCTGAGAACATCCCCTACTGGTGCATAGATACTGCATGTAAATGATTGTTTATTTGCCATGAGTTAGCTTAATGACTGTTTAAAATAATAACGAATAAGTGGATAAGTAAATGGTAGGACTCAAGTCTCAGTCAGAACAGTTTTTTGTTTTTTTATGACTTTGCTTGCTAATTATGCTCTGCACATGTCACCAGGTATAATTTAATTTAAAATGATTTAATCAGCAATTAATTACAATAGATAATGCACACAACACTTGTAGTAAAGTATAAGCTCTTTTTTTCCATTTGATTTCCATCATTTGAGAGCTTGTAATCCACTCTGTCAGAATTTGTAAATAAATACAAACATCCAGAGTAGATTTGTTCATAGCTTTGTTGTGGCCAGTCACTTTTACAAAACATCAACAGCCTTCTCATTAAGGTGAATAAATAAAACAATAATAAGTGAGTTAAGAGACTAATATATTCATTTCAGGGTTTATATATTAAGATGTGTTATTGTTGGGGCAATTTGAAGTTAAGTGGCTTACAGCCTGAGAAAGTTAGAGAAACATGAAAAGTGAAGTCACTGGATGTTATAAGGCTAAATCTAAATACACACCATAGTCTTCACATTTTCATTTGTAAAAACTTGGTAAACTATGTTCCATTTTCCAGCCTCTTCACAGTTATACATCTACATACACTACACTAAAAGTTGTGTTTATGACATCATAAAACATGTAAATGCTTAAGACATGAATACTTTTGAAAGGCATTGTGTAAAATGGTAGAGAATTTCCAGAGAAAGGATAAAGGAGCCAGCTGACCTCAAAGTTAGCATTGTAGCTTTTTCATTTGACTAACCATTTAACATCACCTAAACGACCAAGTCTGTAACTGTGTGTGAGGCTGACACTGATCCATCTATTCTGTGATCAATCCATCATGAAGACGACCTGCAAATTAAATCCCCTCAGTAGGGAAACTGATTACCCTTTTCCTGAAAGAGGGCAAGAAATACACCCAAACATCTGCACAAGTATATTAACACACATACACACATCATCTGGGTATCAAAAAAGGTCAAGTGTTGGTCATTGACTTCTGATCCCTACGATCAGTTACACAGACAAGCTGAAGATCTACCTGCTGTGGTTGCGTGTACGCGTGAGTGTGTGTGTGTGTACGGCTTCTGACGCCAGGTCAGTCAGAGAACTCACATTTTTACTCTCACTCATAAATTACTTATCAGCTGCAGAATAGATTGAACCTGAGAGAGGGAAGGTGGCAGGGAATGAGAGAAAAGATTTTCTGCCTTTTTTTTTAAACCATCAGAGAGACTCATCTGTGAGAACAGCATCAGAGGAAGGCAATACATTAAAGACACAAATCTCATTATGAATGATTAATTGAAGCACCACAGGTAAAAATCAGTGAGGGTCCCTTGCATACAAACATACTCTCAAACCTGGAATCATTGATCTACAACTAGACAACTATAGAGCTATATGTTTCGGTATAGAAAAAGTGCAATAGAAAAAAAAAGACGATGAACTGAAAGAATTAATCACAGCAAAGGGAGGGTTTTATGGCCAGCTTCCCAGAACGCTGGATCGGAGCAGAATAGAAGCTCAGGAGAAACAGAACACATAGTAGCTGAGCATTTGGAATGGAAAGAGGACTAATGTCGCTGACAGTGAAAAGACCAGAGACAGAATACAAGTCAGAGTATAAGGGACCTTAATAATGCCACAGATTATTACCAACATAGAACAGCAGATCCACATTAAATTCATCCCCACAAACACACATTAGAGAATGTTGGGCAATAAAAGTCAAATGGAGAAGGGCATTTCAACCCTGTTTCTAAATCACATACTTCCTGTCCCTAAATCATTTATTGAGCATTACAAACAGCACACGTATACCAGGTGACTCAGAACCTTTCACTGAACAGATGCTTAGGACAGATAAATGTGTGGATGTACCAAAACTTTCTACAGCTGAACAAAAACAAAACTAAAGTTATCATCTTTGGACCAAAAGAGGAGTGATCTACAGTCAGCACACAGCATCAGTTATTACAGCTAGAAACAACAGATCAGACCCGAAATCTGGGAATAGTGATGAACTCTGACTTAACATTCAGAGCCACATAAAGACAGTTACAAAGTTGGCCTTCTATCACCTGAAGAACATTTCCATGATTAGAGGACTAATGTTTCAGCGAGATATAGAGAAACTCATCCATGTGTTTATCTTTAGTTTCATTGATTACTGCAACAGTGTCTTCACAGGTCTACCTAAAAACTCAATCAAACAGCAGCAGCTGATACAGAACACTGCTGCTTGTGTTCTCACTAAAACCAGGATATTACAGGACATCACGCCAGTTTCAAAGTCACTACAGTAGCTCCTTGTAGCTCAGAGAATGGACTTTAAAATACTGTTGTTAGTTTATAAATCACTGAATGGCTTAACACCACAATACATTAAAATCTGTTGTTGTTGGATCAACCTTCCAGACGTTCCCTCCCTCCCCCACACGCACATGACCAGCAACGAGCTTATGATGGTGGTCTGTAGGATAAAATTGATGGTAAGGAAAATGAAGAGAATAAAGGCACAAAAGAGAACCACATGGTGGAAACTAAAAAAAAATAACAGCGGCTGTTTTAAGGCAGCCGCTGAGAAAGGCTCATGGTAATCAGGAGGTTATCCCAGATGACTGGTCAGTTACAGCTAAGGTGATTAGGGAGGCAGGGAGGAAGATATGTTGCTTCTGTGTCACATGGAAAGCGAGAAACACCAAATTGTGTTGGCAAGATGAAATCTTTTGAACTGATGCAAACAAACCACTGAAACTTGTTTTATGAGGTTGTTGACAGTCATTTTACTCTTGCAATGAGCTGACTTTGTTTTATCAGTTTTCTTCTCTTTTTTTCTTACAAACCTATGAAACAGTCTTTAAAAAATGCTAAACAGTATCTGGTTTATGAATGGTGAAGGCAGAACTAAGAAACTCTGCTAAAACTATTGTTGCTGCAATGTTTTACTGTTCATTTCACAATCAGCTGTAGCAGACCACTTGCACAGTTTAAAAATTAATTTATTATAAGAAATTTTATTACTTATAATAATTTAATTGTAGCTGGTGTAAAATTGCAAGTAAAGAAAAACTCAGAAATATGAACATGAAGAATATAGCAGTGAGAAAATAGAAGAAATATACAAAAGGCCCAGGCAATAAGGCAAAATGTCTTATGGTGCTATAAACCAGTAAACATTGACTTTTTTATTCAGAAATAGTTTTATTATACCACATTTGTGCAATATCAGCACACAGTTGCAAAGAGAAAATTAATGCTTGCCAGGGTGGATATAAGCTTTATTGCCTTCAACAGCTAAAATAATTTCAAATGAAATAAAGATCCAATGGAAGCTAATGTTTTCAGACTGCTGACTATCTCAGCTTGGCACATTTTCTAAGATATAGCAACTTGCCAAATTCCACTAAAGTTGCCTCAGTCATCTTGTCAGATTTTAATTCAGATAAGCATTGACTTACAGGCACAGCTGTTTTTTTAGTTTTGTTGTGTTTTGTTATTTTTTAAAAAGGCTAGAAAAATACATAAATCTCCCTCCCGGTCTAATTTTTAATGCCATTGCACTGTGCACAAGGTAAGTTTTACCTCTTCAAGTAATTGGCTCTTACTCATTGTCAATAGAAGTATGAGAGGCTACTTTTATATGTATTTAATACTATCGAATAATAGCTTCAATTTGCAATAACTAAACAATTTTAGCACAGCAACAGTTTCTATGTCTCCAATAAAACTACATTTAAACTGGACTTCATTCAGAATGATGTCATATTTAGCTTGTTTATCTTAAAAGAAAGCGGTCTAGTCCTATGTTGAAAGGGAAATATCATGTAGAATGAACTTTTTTGCTTTAAATTATGTTGTTCGTTCATCAAAAATAGACTTGGAGTGTAGCCTTGATTCTTTCATGCATGTTTGAGAAATCCTTTAATCTCCAAGGCAACCATTCAGCTGTCCAAAACGCCTGATTTGACGTAGCACTGCCTTCAACACGCAGCTCTTCCTTGTAGCTGCACGCTACATGAAAAGTGGAATTTTCGATAGCTATTGACACCCAGTGCCGTGTGCCTAGAGGGCTATTAGCAGGAGTTTTTTGACAGAATGAGAAACTGTAGGGACCTACGAAGAACTGACAGAAACTGTGTGTCCGTGTTGCCTCATCATCCCTCTCTTCTTGGGCCTAGAAGAGGGTTTCATAAGAAGTTGCTGAAAGCCATGCAAATTCAAATCAACTATTGAGTACTGGCTGTTCTGACTATCTTTCTGATGTAGTTCACCCATTTTTCCTTCTGTGCACCACCCAGGTCCGTTTATCAGTTCCGGGACCAGACAAAAACCCCTGAGTGAAGTACAAAACAGGCATTAATGCCAAAAATGTTTTAATGTTACAAGACATATAAATGGAGAAAATACAGAGTGACGTTTACCATCCAGTGCTTGGCCACACTTAGCTCACCTTAGGGAAGTAACCAAGTGTGCATCCTGAAGTGGAAATACCAAGTGCGATTTTCAGGGTAAATCTGATGATACATTGTCAACATTGCATGTCTGTCGATTGTGTGGTGGAATGTAGACACAGCCACCACTGTACACATTTCTAAGAGAAATGTTTCTGCACTTTACATAAAACACATCAGTTGTGCTACCATGTGACAAAGTTCCACTCATTTGCACATGTGAAATATTGGTAATTTTAGTACCATAGTCAGATGTCCATGGCATATTAAGTTGTTGACTCTTTTGAAATTGCCTCTTAATCTGGGCTTTGTGATTAAATATTCCCTCAAAAAAAAAAAACCTGTATTCCAACAAGTACTCCTTCAAGTGGAGATGTAAATACATGTTGGCGTTGCAGTACAATGGGCCAAACAGTTTAACACATTTTGAGAAGTCTGTAGGTATTGTTCAGCTATAGAAGTATGCCATGAAGAAGTATGATTGCAGAAAGAATATTCAAACTCTGATCTATCTTATCCAGTCAAATATATCTTACAGGTGTGTTAGGAACCCTGAAAGACCTAGTTTTGGTTGAATTGATAATATGAAAGAAGAATATGCAGGATTACATACAATAGACTTTTGTTGAACAACTTTGACATTCCACCCATCTGTACATTTATCATTACATAACTTAATCAAAAATAGGAAAAAAAAACATTTTCCAGAGTGGTTCATTGTACAAAAAATAGTTTTGTGAGCAATATTCAAACTAAATGTTAGTGTTCACTGAAAGACCCAGTGTCAGGTCATATTGGAGCAACGGTATGGATTCCATACCACAAAACAGGACAGAAGCAACTACAGCTAATCTATCAGTACATAGAATTAGTTGCTTAACTCTTGAGTTTAAATTGAAGAACAAAATAATTTAAAGTTTGTGAAGCTTTCTGATAGAGCATTTTCTTCTTTTTTTAAAGAATTTGTTAGTTAAGCAATATATATATATATATATATATATATATATATATATAATTTTGAGTTTTTTCATTCTGAATGAACTAAAAAAATGACAGCTCAAAGTAGAATTTAGTAAACATCTCCCCAATTAAAAATATCTTAAAAATTATACTGAAAATGAAATCTATTGTTACATAAATTTTTTGAAAAACAAATTTTGTAGAATTTATTTTTCTGTCAACATCCTGTTCACACTCCAGTCCAGTTGATGGCAGTAATGCGCCCTTATAGTTGGTCAGGCAACTGGCATTAAACTCCAGGGCCCTCATGTATAAAGCGAGCGTACGCACAAAAAATATGCGCCGCTATATTTTTCTTCCAAGTCGGCATGTGTAAAAATGAACGTGGTGTGACAATGTGCGTAACTATACACAAACTTTTGACCTGCTGAAAATGTCTGGCAGCCACACAAACCTTTCCTGTGGACAATAAACTACAAAGCGTCAAAACTCACCTAAATACACTGAAATCTGCACATCATTATATGTCTGGTGCGATGCATGGAATACAACACCCATTTTACTGCTGGAGCTGCTGCCTAAAGGCAGGTTCAGACAGAACACAGTGGGCTGCAAGTTAGTGAAGCTAGAAAACTGAAAATAAATTTCCTACCATTCCTGTTGCAAAATCAGGAATGGTTTTGCAACCATCCGACATTACATCACTGCTCCGGTCGGATCACTGTTGTCAGTACCGCAGGCAGTATAGCTTCTGTTAGCAACTCGAAGACTGGCCAGCACCTTTAACATCACCTGTTAGAACCTCTGTTAGCTCTGCTGATATAAATGGCTCAAAAAACGGGTGCATCAAAGTCGTACATATGTGTTTCTGTGTGACAAAGGATCCTAATCCTGTCGCCAATGAGGACACAAAAGCAATAAATGGCTGAACAAATTTAATGTTTATCTATTAAGTCCATCTATTAAAGCGACCAACCCTAAACGACTAACCTTAAATATAATGTTCAATATTTTTTTAAATATTAATGTTCAAAAATATTAAACTTCAATATTGAAGTTTATGGATATATAAACTTAAAACAGGAGTAGACACATTATTTTTATAAGTGTGACACTTATAAAAGTGAAAATAATTTCAAATTATAATTTTTTTTCCAAATTGACTTTAAAAAGTGAGCTATTATTGTGATCGATGAGTTACAAGAAATGTAAATGTTAGGGATGCACAAAATTGAAAAATTTGGGCCAATATTGATATGCTGTATTAACCAATATTTTATACATTGAATAATCAAGTAAGACACTTATTTAAAAAAAAAAAAAGGTAACACTTTATTTGACGGGTTGTGAATAATACTGTCATGACACTGTCATAAACATGACATAACACCTGTCATGAACATGAATAAGTCTTCATGAATATTTATCACTATTGTCATAAAGTGTCATCCAATAAATCATGACACTTTTAATACAAAGTTCACATTATGCAAAATGTATTCGTTGACAAATCAGGATCTGACATAAATCTGTTATAAAAGTATTGCTGATTAAACTTTAAAAGTTATCTAGATTCATGTTATTAAAGCTAAAGTGCCTGTCTTGACTTGAGACCTGACTCAGGACTCGAGGATAAAGACTTGAGACTTACTTGAGACTTCTAAAACACTGACCTGTTCCCACCTCTGATTTCTACTATTTTTCACTACCTTGCGTGTCTAATCTGTTCTACTGTAAAAGCTAACATGCTTAGACATTTCAAATCTGGACTAGATTATTCATCTCTGATGTTTTGTTGCATGACAAGGAAGATAATCTGTATTTGAAAGGCTTTTGGCAGCATTATCTCACCTGATTCCTTCCTCCAGAAAGCCACAACAGCTAAGCAGAACAGCTCTAGCTATTACGAAGACAAAAAACGTAAATCAGAATACATAAATCATTAAATCAGAAGGTTCAAAGTTAAAATAACAACAAATAATTCAAGTGTGATAGGGGATTATGTTCCAGCTGCAAAAAGTTCTTAAATATCTCATTATCTTTTAGTTCACAAATCAACTAAAAGCTTCACAAATCATAAACTCGGTTTGAAATATTCTGCCAATAGTGTACAACAGTGGTGCCCAACCTTTTTATTACTGTGGACAGTTAAGACTTGGCAATTTTGTTGTGGCCCGATGGGGGGAAAGCGGGTAAACCATCAGATAATGCTTCTGCATGTTGGAATTCCCGTTAAAGCATTTTTTATTTTTTTTGCGACAATCTTACAACTTTCCTTTTACCACAATCTCACAACTTCCTGCAGTGTGGTGTTACTTGGTGGTGTGTTGTCAACATTGCCTTGGCCCGATTATCTCAGCCTGTGGGGTTTTATTGCTTAAAATGAGTCCAGAAACTATCACTACTGCTTCTACGTCGTCATCCTGTTTAATTATTCTAAATTCACTTATGGTATGTTTGGGGTTTTACTGGATTTTCTTCTGGAATCGGGATGTTTGTGAGTGGAATCGGTTGGTGTGCGGTGTGTTGCTCCTGTTGTGTGGCTGGACACATGAACCAATCAAACCTGTTGGACTTTTATCGGCTCATGTCGTGTGAGGTCACAGAAGTTTGGAAACCGACAATCCTTAAATTGTGCCGTGTGAACCAGACTTAAGACTCGCAAACTCCACTCCTCTCATCTCGTATTGGCCACTGCTCTAACGCTGTCTGACTCTGGTCGCTGTGGTAACGTTCACATATCCCTTCAAAATAAGATATAGATGCTCCACAAAAACAAACATTTTACTTTCATGACAATTTTAACTCACTATAATGACTAATGGAGTCCTGAGCTCGTTTCTCTGCAATAAGACGGTCCCATCTGGGAGTGATGAGAGAAAATTACACCCAAAGTGTTGCTTATGCACAGGGTGCTTGGTCTCTATGTGGCAAAGCAGTTTGAAGGCTTCATTCCCTTTATCAGCAAGCAGGTCACCATATCATTCTGAGTGGGCTTGGAATGTGGGAATCACCTTCCGGGATAAATCCTTTCCACTGCTTGTCTTTGAGGTTTCTCCCATTGTCTGTAGCGCTGCGTCCAGTTCGGCAACATCGGTGCTGTTTAGAGTTCAGTGGGTTGGTAACGGCGACACCGGACTTCACCACCAACACCGGACCACCTCGGGTCTGGTCGGATCAGTGTTGTCAGTACCGCAGGCAGTATAGCTTCTGTTAGCAACTCAAAGAGTGGCCAGCACCTTTAACATCACCTGTTAGAACCTCTGTTAGCTCTGCTGATATAAATGGCTCAAAGTGTTATGGAGAAATGTCCAGGGTACAGACTAGGTCCTTGGGAAGTTGTGTTCTACTCCGGCTCTCCTTTCTTTCATATGGGGAAATTATCTAGATTCGCCTAAATTTTGATTTAGATTTTTTAAAATTACGGTACAGCCGGGCTCAAAACAAGTCATCAACCTATCAGTGAAAAAATGGCGACCTCCATGGGTGGAAAATATATTAAAAGCTGTAAAAAAATAAAAAAATATTTTTTTTTATTATTTTCATAAAATATGCCAAAATTATGAGTTTTGCCATATCACAAAAAGCAATTTTTTTTTGATGATAGCCTTTGGATTTTTAACCTGAATATTTTGTAGCTAAAAGCCAAATCAACAAAATTAACAGAAATAAACTGTTGGCATGCATAGCTGTGTACAATAAATCTATATATGATGAGTTTCACTTCTTTATTTGAATTAGCAAAACACAAACGTCTCTACAATCTGAATTACAATGAGTTGCAGCAATGGATAAAAAAGAGAACTGAAACTGTGACAAACAAGACTGCTTTTGCTTTTTTTAATTCAATACTTATACAAAAAAATATTATTTTAGAGCTCTTTACTTGTGTTTATCAGTGGTGCTGACAGAAGAAGAGGGTTCTCTGTACTGTAATTTATCAAATGAGACTCATACCATGTGCTTTGTCATAATGCGTTTCAGCTACTATTGCAGTGTATTTAATATGTTACTTTAAGGATAATAAATGACAACAAACCTTTCAAAGTAACTAAGACATTTAGTGACATTGCTGCAACATAAAATATTTATTTTTAACCTGGCATCAAAGTTTTCAAGCAGATATTCTGATAAAATATGAATAACAAAGCCTGAATCTATCACTATACTATTATTAACAGCAACAGAGTGACCCTTCAACTGATCTGCAGTTTTACCTGTGGAAGACGAATTATAAGAGTCCATACCGCCACTAAGACTTATGGGCTGAAACAGTGTGATTAATGGAGCTGTTATTACTGCCCAGTTGAGCTGCTAATGTTCCCTAATGAGGCATAACCTCCAACTCAGCACAAAAGGTTGTATCACAGAAGATTGGAGACAGAAAATGTTGCATCACCAAGAAGCAAAAAAAGAAAGTGAGCCAAACAGTATTCACATACAGAAAACAGGCATATTTTTCTAACTGGATATTCATAAAGATGAAAAATAGCAGCTTTATTAAATGTTTGGCCAATTGGGAACGTCATTGTAGTTTTAATTTGCAGAAAGAAAATTACTATGTAGTGAATACCAGCTTTTAGAGTGGTAAAACATGAGGACATTAAAATTGTAAATGTCACAATTATCCTGTACAATTAAACTAAACACAACAATCTGTTTGCAGGAAAAACAGAACTGGGTTTTTTAGTGTGCACCTATTAGTTTGTTAAAGAGCTTTTCGATTCAATTTCAGAAATTTTCAGTAAGTCTATTAGCAACCTGTTTCTTAGCTCGACAACAAGGCTCACTCTGCTGTGCAAAGGTTCCACAAATTTATGAAACAGAAAAATTTGTCTGTGATGCTGAAAAGTATCAAGTAAACTTCAGATTTCTGGTCGATAGCTGAAAGTTTTGTGTTAGAATTGATTGCTGTTTGGAACTCTTCATGAATATGTTACTGGAAGACATTGCCAACAATGCAATGTTGGCAATTGCCAAATATAGTCTTAAAGGCAACAAATCCAAAAAATACAGTTAAAATAAATATAAATTACTTGCACTTCAGTAAAATCAAAATCAAGTCATAGTTGGTGTATCTAAAAGCATGTATTTGCCTCTAATCAGTGACAGTACTGTCACTTCAGTTGTGCAGGATCAGAGTTACATATGTGGAAAAAGTAATTCCTTACAGCTATTTATTTATTTTCATTTTTAAACATCTTGCAATATATTTGGGGTATGTAAACTTTACAAAGCCCCTCCATTGCTTAGTATTTACAACAAGTGTAATGTCATATGCAACTATGTTACCTCCAGCAGTGAACAGGATTTTAAGCTTTAACTATGGGTTGCACTTACGTTTTTGACCGAAAGAAAGCTTAATTTCTGAAAACATCATGACATGTTAAGTTGTTAATATTGCTCAATTCTTTCCAGGCAAAGCTATTTTTCAAATTTTCTCAGATAATTTTTTTTCAGGAGTCAAATGTTCAAAGCCTTTTGCTGTGTCTGGTCATTTTTAAGTTGCATTACTTCAACCGCAATTGAAGCTGTTCTACGTTATGTTCTGGTCTCTACTATGAGATTCAGCTACATATTTATGTATTCATTGCACAGTGAAGTGATGTGATATTAGTCCAGTGCCAGCCAGTAGGTCAACAGGCAGGTTGCAGCATGAATAATCAGCTTAATATTGTGATGAATCAAGGTGGAGAGGGGTCCAGATTCTGTTCCATTGGGGCATCATTCTGACTTGTTGCACTCTTGTTTTACATTTATCTACTTGCAACCAGTGTCAGCAGTTAGCAGATTTTTGCTTCTGTCTTACTTTTGGGTGTATCCATACTGGTGGAATGGAAAGACTGAACACAATGGGCTCCTGTGATGATGTGAAAGTAGAACTGTACGGATGAACCAGAAAAATAATATATATATATCATCACTTTCGTAACAAATGAGTGGCAGGCCAAGCTTAGTAATACAGCTGTCATTTATGTTTTTATGTATTAGGAAAGAGCCAAATCATGTTGCTAACATGGACACAAAAGTTATAAATGTATAGCCAAAGTGAGATTTCACTTATTAAATTCACTGAATTCATTACATAACTAAACATAACATCTGGTATACAAAAATTGACGAACAAAAACTGACTGATTAGAAATGTCAAAAGTTGGCCACAAGAAAACATTTTAAATATTCTGATGATACAACCATCAGGATGAAGGATGGACACATAAAATTAAGAGATTAGTAGATGGCAAAAATCAGAAAGAATGAAGCAGTAGCAAGAGAAACGGGCATCTGATAATCCCTCAGGCATCAGATGATCCATCTGAATTAATCCAGACCATCAAACTTTTGCTTTTCACACATGAACACCCACACCTCCCGCACTGCCTGCACCGCCTGTGCCCTGCAGCTACAAAAGCTTTCAGACAGAGAGGCTTCCTCCACCTCACAGTCTTTGGATATCACTCCCCCGTTCTATTTTTCTGTCTCCTCTATCTTTGTTGTTACTCTTGGCTGCAAGATAAAATGCCAGTCATCCCACGCTCCACTCGTAAACAACAAATGAGGGTGTGACAGTGTAAGAGGAGACCAGTGGGGACCAGGCGAGAGAAGAGGCAGAGAACGGGGGCGACTAAAAGAGAGAGAAAGGCAGCGGTTATTTGATAGCGTCAGTTGAATGAAGGAGATACAGACAGGCCATTCATCTCAATGGATCAGATAGCAGCCTCCCTGGAGTGTGTGTGTGTGTACCAACATGCACACGCAGACACGCACATGCATGAACACTCACACAAGCTTCCACGGATGCAGACAGCAAGGAAAAGTGGAACTACACAGAGACGGAATCTCTCACACACATAAACCAAAGTAGGATTAATACAGCACTTTTCAGAATGAAATGCTCCTAATGTATTTCACTCCTAATGTATTTAACGTTACCTAAACAGTTGCAGAGGTAAGACAAGAATTGGAGTGTGTGGGTCTTCTTTTCCAGCCTTCTTGACCTCCAGTGTGCCAGCCACATAGCAGAGAGGAGAGGGGAACAGAACAGGCAGAGGAAGATGGACAAAGTTCATTGCAATGCTCCAACATGCAGACGCTGTCTGAACCAGGAACTCTCGCAAAACTAATTCGCTGTGGAAATGGGAGCCGTAACAGCTGGCCCCAGGTGACTGAGAAGGATGTTGAGGTATAGTAAAATCAGACCTCTTCACAGCCAACACTGAATTAGGCTCAGACCCCACTAGCCTCCCCCAAGTCTACTAGCCTGCAATCAATCAGCTCTCTCTCAACACACACTCAATTCAGTTGAAAGTTTGTTTTGCACCCATAGTAACAGACAACCACACAGAATAAAAAGATTATTATATCCTAAATGTAATATTTATAAATAGTAACAATTTCAACTTATTCACGATAAACTGAACGGGAGATAAACTGTCTTACTGCAGGAAGGTTACGAAGAAAAACAAGGAAATAGGTTAATGAGATAATAATTTCCTCATAAGAGGACAGACTGAGTATGCATGTTCTCCTCGGTCATAGATGCACTCTCTCCTGGTACTCCAGCTTCTGTTCACAGATTTTGCTACAGAATGTGATCTGTAGCATAAATAATTAACTTGTTCATTATTTCAGAAAACTGGTTACACAGGATGAGGGAACAGCAACCCTTCATCCATTTGGTAACTAATACATGTTTTAATAGAGAAGGAACATTACGGCAGCACTTGTAAAACTGAACATGTACATGACAGGAAAGTTTTGATGACTGAAGCTGCAACACAATTAACACCAAATATATATAAAATTCCCTTCTCACCCACCGCGGGTGGTTCTTATCCTCTAAGCTCGGGTCCTCTACCAGAGGCCTGGGAGCTTGAGGGTCCTGCGCAGTATCTTGGCTGTGCCAAGGACTGCACATTTCTGGACTGAGATGTCTGATGTTGTTCCTGGGATCTGTTGTAGCCATTGCTCCAGTTTGGGGGTGACTGCCCCAAGGGCCCCGATGACCACAGGCACCACTGTGGTCTTCACCTAACAGGCCCTCTCCAGTTCCTCCCTGAGGCCCTAGTATTTCTCCAGTTTCTTGTGCTCCTTTTTCTTGATGTTGCAATCACTTGGTATTGCTACATCTACCACAACGGCTTTGCTCTGTTGTTTATCCACTACGACAATGTCTGGTTGGTTCGCCATTACCATTCTGTCTGTCTGGATCTGGAAGTCCCACAGGATCTTAGCTCTGGCATTCTCCACCACCTTTGGGGGTGTTTCCCACTTTGATCTCGGGGTTTCCAGTCCATATTCTGCACAGATGTTTCTGTACACTATGCCTGCCACTTGGTTATGTCGTTCCATGTAGGGTATCTTGCACCCTGATGTTATGTGCTGGACTGTCTCAGGGGCCTCCTTGCACAACCTACACCTTGGGTCTTGTCTGGTGTGGTAGATCTGGGCCTCTATTGCTCTGGTGTTTAGGGCCTGTTCCTGGGCGGCCAGGATGAGGGCCTCTGTGCTGTCCTTGAGTCCAGCTTTTTCCAGCCATTGGTAGGATTTACTGATATCAGCCACTTGGGGTATTTGCTGGTGGTACATCCCATGTAGGGGCTTGTCCTCCCATGATGGTATCTCTGGCACCTCAACCTCCGTTCCCTGTTGTCTGAGACATTCACTGAGCACATTGTCTGTTGAGGCTTTGTCCCTGATGTATTTATGGATCTTAGTTGTTTCGTCCTGGACAGTGGTGCTCACACTCACTAGTCCTCTGCCTCCTTCCTTGCGGCTCGTGTACAGTCTCAGGGTGCTGGATTTGGGATGGAACCCTCCATGCATTGTTAGTAGCTTTCTAGTCTTAATATCTGTGGCTTTTATCTCCTCCTTTGGCCAGCTAATTATTCCAGCAGGGTATCTGATTACTGGCAGGGCGTAGCTGTTTATCGCACGGATTTTGTTCTTGCCATTGAGCTGGCTTCTCAGGACTTGCCTTATTCGCTGGAGGTATTTAGCTGTGGCTCCTTTCCTTGTGACCTCATCGAGGTTGCCATTTGCTTGTGGTATACCTAGGTACTTGTAACTGTCCTCTATGTCTGCTATTGTTCCTTCTGGGAGTGAGACCCCTTCTGTGCGGATCACCTTCCCCCTCTTTGTTATCAGCCGACCACACTTCTCTAGTCCGAATGACATCCCAATGTCTGTGCTGTAGATCCTGGTGGTATGGATCAGTGAGTCGATGTCTCGCTCACTCTTGGCGTACAGCTTGATGTCATCCATGTAGAGAAGGTGACTGATGTTGGCCCATTTTTGAGTCGGTATCCGTAGCCAGTCTTGTTGATAATTTGGCTGAGGGGGTTCAGGCCTATGCAGAACAGTAGCGGGGACAGAGCATCTCCTTGGTATATGCCACATTTGATGGACACTTGTGCAAGTGGTTTGCAGTTGGCTTCAAGGGTGGTTTTCCATAGCCTCATCGAATTTGCAATGAAGGCTCTCAGAGTCCTGTTGATGTTATACATCTCTAAGCATTCAATGATCCAAGTATGCGGCATTGAGTCATAGGCTTTCTTGTAATCAATCCAAGCCATGCACAGGTTGGTGTGAATGATCCATTTGCAGTCTCGGGCAACTGTGCGGTCTATGAGGAGTTGGTGTTTGGCTCCTCTGCTATTTACACCGATACCTTTCTGTGCCATGCTCATGTGTTTATCCATGTGTTTGCTTATCTTGGCCGCTATGATGCCTGACATGAGCTTCCAGGTTGTGGAGAGGCAGGTTATTGGTCGGTAGTTGGGTGGGACTGGACCCTTTGATGGATCCTTCTGGATTAGGATTGTCCGCCCTTCAGTTAACCATTCAGGGTGAGTCCCACTTTGTAGCAGCTGGTTCATTTGGCCTGCCAGTCGCTCATGGAGGGCAGTGAGTTTCTTTAGCCAGTAGGCATGGATCATGTCAGGCCCTGGTGCTGTCCAGTTTTTCATACCTGAGACTCTTTCTTGGACATCTGTCACAGTGATGGTTACCGGGGGCTTGCTCAGGGAGGTTGCTATGGTCCTCTCGTAGAGAGATCAACCACTGTGCATTGCTGTTGTGGGACGCCTCCCTTTCCCATATGCCTTTCCAGTATTGTTCCGTCTCCAGCCTTGGTGGGTCTGCTCTGTTATTATTACCCTGCCATTGAGAGTACACCTTAGCTGGTTGAGTGGAGAAGAGCCGATTAATCCTTCTGGATTCATTCTCCCTTGTGTATCTCTTTAGGCAGCTGGCCAAGGCTTGGAGCCTCTGTTTGGCAGTTTCGAGTGCTTCATGTATGGGCATCTGTCTGTAATTTCTGGGTATTGGTCTTTTCATTGTACCCTTGTGGAGCTCTGACAGTTGGCTCACTTCCCTCCTTGTTACCTTGATTTTAGCCTCTAACCGTCTTTTCCATGGTGGGTATTGGGTCTCATGGTTGCTCTTATAGCCAAGTATCTCAAGGATCACTGATGCTGAGTTGTAGATCAGCTCATTGGTTTCTGTTATGGTATTGGTAGGGATCGTTCTCAATGCTGCATTCACATTCTCAATGAGACTTTCTGATGGTACTTCACTCAGCCGTTGTAATTGGCGCCTGGGAGGCCTGGTTGTCATTCGGGTCATGATTCTCTCTCTCAGGTCAGCAGCTGTCTCGTTCAGCTCTGATTCGCTCACTGGGGCCGTGTATCCCCTCACTGGGTGGGGACTTGTAGTTAAGTCCCCACAGTTCTGACATCCGGGTTCCTCCCATTTGCCGTAGCATTTGTGTTGTATCTCGTCAATCTCAAGTTGTGATAGCAGTTGCCGTTTGCGGATGTTGGAACACTGAGCTACTAGTTGTTTAGCGCTTAGTGTTGACTGGGGATGTCGAAGTAACCATTCCTTCCCCAGTCTTTGCATGTAACCTCTCTGACTAGGGTTACTTGAGTAGTAGCATTCCAACAGATCCACATTTTCATCTCTCGCCCATTTCCGTCTTGTTCCAGTAGCCCATTTGTCATCAAGGTGCTCTGGTTCCCCAACACCTGACACAGACCTTGTTTGGCTGGGCGACGTCTGAGCCGGCATGTTACGCAACTTAGTATCTCTCATGGTATGAGGTAGGCAGTAGCTTGAAGGGTCTTGCCTAAGGACCCAGACTGGATTCGAACCCCGCCCTCTCGGGTGATATACACTGAATGCATTGCACACTAGGAAACTGACACAGATATGAACACGCACTCTAAACTAAAACACACTGGCTGCAGAAAAGTACTGGACTCTTTAGCAGAGAACAAACAAATGCTGCCTCGTTTGAATAAACAAATTAAAATGATTGCAGACTGGAAAGGGAGTAAATACAACACTTAGCTAATTACTCTGTGTGAGTCTGACTTCAACTAGACACTCGCTGCAACACAAACACACATGTAAACAAACTAACTGATACACTTAAATCATTAAAGCAATAGCCAAATAATAAAAAGAAGCCCTTAAAGGCACACGACTGTGAAGAATACAACTCTCTCCGATTAGCGGGGATTCATGAGAAAGAAAGACAGCAACAGAGAGGAAGTTCCAACCATCCACTCATCTTTTAACAGAAACCACTTATAGACATATGACTGCCTTCTAAAGCTTTTTGTTTTTTTAGGCCTGGGAAATAAAAGTGGCTGACAGCCATTTATTTTAGTGCTTGATGAAAAAAAAAAAAAAAAACAGAGGAAGGAGAAAAATGCATGAACACTTCACACAATCCATCTCACACACAGTAAACGAATGGCTCTAGATCAAACACCTCTCCACTGATTTGATGAAGAGAAAAAGCAATTTATTAAGGCTGCCTCTTAGGAGAGCAAGACTCCAGCTAAGCTGATGTACTGGCCTATTAAGACGTATGCACACATAAGGTAGGTGAAGAACGTCTTAACGTCTCAACGCCTATGTCTTATCAAAACACTCATTTACACACCCATGGAAACAAGGACTCCAGGAAAGACACAGAGAGCTCCCAGAAGACCATCTTCACTAATCTACATTGTGAATATAGCAACTAATGGAACTTCCATTCCATTATGCGATGTGATCCAAAGTGATACTTAACCAATCCCTGCACTACAACACGCATAGCAGCTGGTTTGAGGGCAGGTCTGTTGCTACAAATGAAAGGCTGCCCACTTCTCAGAGCCTAAACTTTCCTCTGATCTCTTCTTTAATTATTGGGTCATCTTGAAGAACCTAAAAGTTTTTCCACAGGAAAGGGCTGTCTCATTAAAATGTAGACTAGCTACAGTTCTGGTGAAAAGTTAATATCGACTTATTAATTTGGGGTTTTGATGATTAATCAAGTGATGGAATAAAAAATAAAATACTAGTAAATACTGCCATAACAGCAGCATTAATAACATATACAAAATTATCAAATTTGGGCATTCCTAAAAAATACTTTGCTGTAGTTTAGAGCATTAACCTAATAATAACTCACTTTTTAAGTGAACCTGGACAAAAATTATACAAATATCTGAAATTATATATTATATGTAATATATTTACTTGTAAATATATTACATTTATTAGGCTTACAAAGACACTTGTAGAAATGTCTAGAGCCCCTTTTTTAGTTTATGTATTCATCTTAGTCAATTTTAATAGATGAACTCTCACTTCACCAAGCTAATTATAGGTTTTGTGTGCATGTGCTTAGCTAGATTTGGCACCTTCACCAAACACAGAAACACATTGGTGGAGTTCCACACGGTGCACTCCACCAACCATTTGTTGCAACAGGAATGGTGGTAAATTTATTTTGTAGTTCGTCTATAAAGCTACACTAAGCATCAGCCACAGCACCTCAAACTGTTACATATATCTATATATATACAAGTCTCTGTTCCACCTGTATAAATACAGGAGAAAGACTGTTGTACTCCTAACATCACGCCAATCAGACAAAAAAATGACAACCCCCCCCCCAAAAAACCAGACGGTATCATCAATCAATTAAATCCCCCTGGATCCAATTTCAAATTTGGACTACTAGCTTCTAGGATTTGTGAACAATTCATAGCTAAAAGGAAGAGTGTTGTGCAACATAAACAACCACCCAGCCACACCACTGAATAGTAAAACACAATTTAACAAAATTCCGAGGCATATAATTTTCCTCAAGGAATTTTAATAATCGAAGTATTCAAATGATTCAAAGGCCTTAATGAAGACATATTCATTCAGTACTATTCCAGGAGTCTGTTGATGGCTAAAAAATCCATACATGATCTAAAGGCAACTCTTTGGGGGACATTTACTGTGTGATTATATTTGAGAAACCCATGAAAATTGCTTTTTTATTCAGTTAAATTATTTAAGAGGTTTGTTAATATTAATAATAATTTCACCTTGAAAAAACAATCCAAATTCATACTTAAAGTGCTTCAATGGCCTTGTTATGTTTATGTAAAGCGTCCAGTTTGCAGCCTATGCATCTGTGCTCCACATAAACATGTTAATGGAAGGGATCAAAATGAAAACTGGTGCAGTTTGTTTGTAAATATGTTCATTTGAAAGAAGAAGGTGTGTTGCAAAGTCAGCTTGAGACAGTCAAGCAGACAAACTAAACTAAATCTGGGCTTACCCTTTCATTTTAAATGAAGCACTGTTAAAAACCTCATTAACACATGGGTGTATACTGAGTCATATTTAAATACTCCAAACGTTTAATACCCACACACTAAATCTAACATCATGTTGGATTCATTAGTTCAGTCATGCAACCAGGACAAAGACCCAGCCGTTAGTGATATTTGATCCAGAGATTACCAAAGGAATACACATAGTACGTCTACAAATTAGAAGCACACAGCCACACAAACAGATTTCATTCTACTAAACATGGTCCTGCTTAATTAGATTAAACAACAGTGTGCAACTGTTGTGTGTGTGCACTCGTTTACATGCATGGAACAACAGGTGAGGCAGGGAGACAGCTCTAGACAGCATAAAGAAAGGGGGAGGCGAGGGAAAGAAGAGACCTTCATTCTGAATTCAGGGAGGTGGTGTAGATCGTTAGCTAAATAAATTAGAGCCTTGCGGCTGTGGATATCACACTACCATATGTCAGAGAGAGAAAGCGGGAGGGTGGAGGGGAGAGCAGAGAGGGAAGAAGAGGTGGAGGGGATTGGAGAAAAATCTGGTTGCTGCAGTAAGTGTGAATAAATACATAAGGTTAGGAACAGAAGTAGGTGTGACCTCAGCAAAGAGAATACATTGGCGCTGGGTTGGGTTGGAATGAGAAGGGGGCTGACGGAGAGAGGACTCGAGCTAAACCTGCAAAGTTGAACTGAGACCAGAGTTAAGCATAGGAGGTGTTGCTCTATGCCCTGGGCCCTCAGAGCTCACAAACACACGCATTTCTGCACTCTGGCATGGAGAGAGATTAATCCATGAGAATTTGGGAAATTATAAAGGGCAGCAAGAGATGGCTCACAGATTGGATGGCTACACAACAAACTTGGATAAGTAGACAAATAATTATAAGAAAGACAATGTCTAGAAAATAAAAACTGAGAATACTTCAGCTGCAATTCTGTTTGAACAACTTCACTTTTCTTCCCAGTCCTAACGGCCCATGAAGAAGCGATGGGGAGGTAGGAATTAGTTGCAAAATCAATGCACCCAATTTTGTGTCAAAATTTCAAGCAGAAAATTTACACTTTTGCTTAGGCATTGTACCTGCTTACCTTTCCTTTGCAGGGTTTCTCCCCGAAAACTTGCTAAGCACTGTGGTTGGGGTGCCGAGGCAGTTCATCAGTGGTCCACCATATTTTTGTATTAAAAGACAGAAAATGTAAAAATATCACAGGGTAATTATATGTTATGGTAAAACATTGCCAGTGAGATGCTATTTAAGCCCACAGCTAGTCTGAAAAACAACAAATCAAAAAATGAATATCAATTAAGCACTTCTGCTTAATCCAAATTAAGTCAGCAGCTCCATAAGGCCCCACGAAATTCAGGAGTCCCATAAACACTTAATATTTTAACACAGACCACAGATGCATAAATGTCACATTTGTTTATTGAGATTATCAATGCTGCTAACTTTGATTTTAAATTGTTTAACATTTAAATGTCAGATTTAAAGGAGCTGGCAAGTTTACTTTGTAAAACGTCAAAGAACAATATTCATAGTTAGTTTGTTTTGTTACCACAGCAACAATCTGATGCTGTGAGTTTAATGTTTGAGTTTGAGCTGTTTGTTCACAAATACAAATTAGTAAACTCCAATTGTAACTTGGTGCTTTTGAGGTTGGCCAATTAACCTACTCCCCTTCTCCCAGATTTCACTAAATCTAACACAGAAGCAGTTAGAGGTGCTGATGTTTTTAGGAGCAAGAGGGACCCCTAAGTCAAATTCTGCTCAAGGACTCATACAGCCTTGGTCCGGCCCTTCATGATGAGTTAAACATGCTGCACTGCCCTCAGAGATGTGCAACAAACGGGAGATTTGATGCAGGGGCACAACTGCATAATTTCTGAGGTGTCTGCGAACATGTCATTGGCGCCCCTTAAGCCCTCAGGTTTAATATGTCTATACAACTCTTCTTTATTCATGCACTTATAAAACACAGTAATTAAATAAAACCATCATGGTATTTAGGTTTTTGTTGCCTCCCTAATGTTATTCCTTTCTGATGTGTGAATAAATTTAAATAGAAAGCAATTAAAAAAGAATGAAACAAAAAGATATTATCAATTTAATATATAAGTGAGACAAAGAGCCACTTCCACCAACCTCTAGAACCACCTATGGGTTACAGGTCTGAGCCATTTTGTTAGCATGTTTTCCTTCAATCTTATAGCTTGATAGGAAGTCAGGTTATCCAAACTGGCAACCCACATTAATAAAACAATAGTGAAATAACATTGACCACAAAACACTGTATTTATAAAAGATATCAACATTTTTCCTACATAAAAAGCCCTAATAAACTAGTGTAGAAAAAATAAATGGTTTCTCCTCACAATATTTATTTATTCACCAATGATATATTAGTATGATTTGTTCATTAAATTGATATTTTTAGGTCTCAGGAGATGATTGAGGGATGAAGAGACACTGATGTCTGGTTCTTTAGGTTCTGGCAGGTCTGCACTGTTCCTCTCCTGACCCATTCTGTCTGTCATTATACAGCCAGAATGGGTCTGCTGGTGTGTCAGCATCACTGAATATCGCCAAGACATTTTCTTTTTAAATTGCCCCCATTTAACTTCACTGAAATTGTTCAGCCTGGAATGTGTGTCTTCCTACTTACGTCTGTATTTTTGACAGAGGTTCTGCTTCTAAGGACAATGGAGTATTGGTGGACATTTTAAAAAGACGTGGGTTGATAGTAGCTCACCGAGCCAGATAGTATCCATCTCTAGGCAACCGTAACAACAACATCCAAGCATCCTCTTTAGCTGACGCCATGACAACTTAGCTGACCTTAATATTTCCTGTGCTATGTTTTTGTCATTATTGTTGAGATTTGTGTGACAGGTGTGTCTATCAGACATATATAGAAATACGGAGCAAATTGCACCTGGTATCGGTTGTCTGCATAAATACTCCCACTTCGCTCATCCCCAACATTCGTTCTGAACAAGCCACCAGGCAGCAGCTCCAGGAGGAGAAAAGCTGCCGTACTCCAAGCATCATGCCAGTCAATTTAAGGATATTATCATCAATCAAATTTGCCCAGGGCAAATTTCAAAATTGGATCTTATGCTGTTAACACTTAGCATTTGTCAACAACTCATAGGCAGAAGTGAGAGCATTGCGGAACACAAATGATCACCTGGGTGGAACATGGTGTGCTAAATAATAAAACATAATTGGAGCAAAGGTTCGAGGCAGGTAATTTACCCCAAGGAAATTTAATAATCAATATATTCAAATCATTCGAGGAATCTTTAGAGCCCTAAATTACATAAATTGTCTTTTGTTCATCATATTCATATCAAACCTGTGAGAGAAAGTACGCATCATAATTGTTCTGAAAAAAGTTGCTCCTAACAAATTATGTATGGGAAATGATTCACAAGGGCTCTTTGTTGAGGTTACACTGCCATTTCTAACTTAGCTTATTTTCACATTCTTTCTGTATAAAATGGAGGAAGCATATTGCTTATAAACACACACAAGACATTATAACAACAAGGGAGTAAATGGCTCACACAACGATCAGACACACCCTAGTAAAGTTCATAAGGTAGTGGAGATCAGCAGCATTGGAGATGTTTGGTGGTGGAGGTAAAGGGAGTCCATAGGGAGTCAAAAAGCATGTTGCAAAAAGAGAGAAAAGGTTGCAGGGTGGGGAAAGCAGACACCATAGGTGGCAGCATGTAAAAATAACTGGGAATCTGTTTTTCTACCAGGAGGAGAAAAACCAAGATATGGGAGAGGAAATGTTGTTTGTAGATAGAGAAGGAGAGGTTTTATCACTCCTATTTGTGCCAAAAGGTGCAAAGACACTTTTTGGTACAGATGTCCCACTTTCTATAAATATATCAACAGAAGCATATGCATTCACATTCAAAACAACAGAAAAGCAAATCCGAGATCATGCCATTTCCCCATGCTGGAGATTTTAGTTTAACAGTAACAATAAATAAAGTTACCTTTAAAATTAGTCACACGAGTGACATCTAGACCCAACAGTAGAACCAGACTGCAATAAAATAAATCTGGTTGTGTATGTTGTTTTTGTCTCCTGCAAACTTAACTTTAATTCTACTTCTTTTTTCTATCTATTCATAAGAAATCATAGTCAGAGAGAGAGATGAGACAGGAAGAGCAGGTTCCCTGAAAAAAGAGGAAGTAAGTTTCCAGCTTGAAGATTTATAAAGTAGCTGAGATTATTCCTTGTTTCACAGCATGAAAGTTTTAAAGGATGATAAGATTTAAAGTAAAGTACTTATATTAATATTGGTTTACTTATAACAATACTTACTTACACTTGTGGGAAAACTTACAAGTAAAACAAGTAACTGTAACTTTGGTATCAAATAATTACAATAATAGATTATTCTTGGTTTCTTTTCAGAACATCTGTAATAACTCACATTATAATTAAAATAAGAGTAATAAGTTGTGGTTATCATAAAATTATAAATGAATGCTATATCAAAGAAACTAAAAGGGTTATGAATGTGATTTTGACATTGAACTTGAAATGGTGTAAAACGTGTAACTGCTATTAAAGATCACTGATGATGTGTTGGAGGTAGATAGTAGGTGAAAGGTGAAAGGTTAGGGGAAAATGGGGACTAATGGGAGAGCAGAGATGACCAAGGCCTTATTTGGAGATAGATTGTTGAACAACTTAAACGTGTCAGAGAAAGGACATGGAAGAAACGTTGAGCAACGAGACATTAGCACAGACATCAGGACAAAAAGGTCTCTGAGACAGTGATGGATATGAGATCATCTGTCCAAGCAGTCAGCCACTGAAACAAGCACAGCAACAGTGTTAGCCAATGCAAATGCACCGAAAGCGGGTATAAACCCTATATAAGGGGAGAGCAAAAGAGGAATCTTTGGTTGGATCCTCCAGGCAGCTTTGAGCCAAGACCAAGACGGACAAAGAACTCTGCAGCTGAAGAAGAGCCGGGGCCACAGGGCCGAAGACTGTCCTGCACATGGGGACCAATCTGTGAGCACTGCAAAATGTGGCTTCAAATCGCACTTCTCTCATCAGCTGGGTTCAGACCCCAAAGACAAAGATGAAGATCAAGGCAAAGATAAAGACCCAAGTCCTGTGTGACCTCACCATCGATGCAGAGATGAACGCTCATCAGACCAACAGATATCCCTGCCTTCATCAATCATCCTCCTCCTCCTGCTGCAACACCTTCTTCATCATTGAGCCAGTTCTGAGGTTAGAAACACCAAACTTCATCCGTCTCTCTCAAAGGTTCCCTTTTTAGTTCTTAGTATCAGCGTTAGGGAAAGATAGGCTAGATGATTGATTTTACTTATTTGATTATTTCTGCTACTGAATTAAGCTGTACTGACCCTTGCAAAATTGCTTTACTAATAAAAATATTTAGCATAAAGAAAATCTAAAAGATGTTGTTGACATTCAATCAGTGAGTCACCTCAAAGTTCTTTGATGGTAGTAAAATAGCTATGATGTTTGATTCTGGGGAAGAAAAGTAGGTAATGTTTTATAGGTTGCTTTAGCCCAAATTTAAAACAACATCCTTGGGACTCGCCAGAGTCACTAAAACCAACCTGGTTCAGTAACAAGTGCAAGTTGTAATAAAGAGAAGGAGCGACCGTTAACACATGTGCTCTGTGGAACTAGTTGGCTGCAGGCTGCTCAGTTTGGCTAATTCACAAGGGGGAGAAGGGAGAGACATCTGGATGGAGGCCGTTAGTAACCAGGCGAATCCTTTCTTGATGCAGCTTAAACACTTTACTTCAGTTCTGGACAGGCTAAATCCCAGCAGATTTGGGAAATGCAATTCACCCGTTATATGGTATGGAGAGATGGTAGCACATCTCCCCTCTCAGAAGAGGAAGTAGTGACTGAGAGAGAATAGAGGGTAAAGGAGGGGGTAGAGGCGGGGGGGTGTTGCGGCTTCGACCTAGCACTTGATGCCAGTGATACCCATCTAGATGTATTTATAAAGGCCTGGATTGCAGCACACTGGATCCTAACACTGGATTGCAGCATAAAGCAGCAATCCCCTTCTCCTTTAACATCCTTTCAACTCTTCCAACATCTGACTTTTTCTTTAAATCATACAACGTGGTTTGGAATTTAGCATTCCAAAGTGATTCTCTGTGTACATAAATAACTGTGTACAGTAAACAGCTCATCTCTGGGCATTTTCTTGTGCATCTGGACTGAAAAGACAAAGAAGGTATTACCTTCTCATTAAAAAAAAAACCCTACCGTGGAAAAAAAAAATATGTTTTCAGTTTTAAAAGTGAGAGGAAAGTTTTATGGATTACTTTCCTGCTGTGCTTCTACTTTTCTCGACACTTTTCTTAAAAGACTTGTTAGAACAAAGGAGAAGAAAAATAACCAGCAGTTTCCCCCTTTTCCTGTAAACACTTGACATATCAAAGTTCAAGCAGAGTATAAACCTTCAAGAGACAGCAGGGCTTTAGTAAAAATATATGCAGTGAACTAAATGGGACTAAATAAAGGAAAACTGGAGTTATTCATACATTTAGAAGGGAAAAACAAACATTTATTCACAGGAAGCCCAAATTATGCCTTCATATTTTACACATGCAGGAGCAAACACAAACTCATCTGTGCTGCTGTGACCCAATTTGTTTAGGAATAGCTTCAGAAATGTAGCTACAGGGCCCCTCATTTACTACTCTGTGTTTTTACTTTTTATCACAAAAAAAACAATTATGGTTAATGTACTTACAATCTGATTATATCCTTATATAACTACAGCCGCTAATCTAACAAACTCCCTCTCTTTCTCTCAGCCTTTTCTTTTGGATGATCAGTGATTCATGTCTTTTAAGGGAAGTGTAAGACCAAAAGTAACGGATGAAATGAAGTGTGAGATTAAACTAACCCTCCTCCACTACATTCTGTCTCTCCCTCCTGTGCTCCTTTCCCTCCTCTCTAAATTATCTGAGAGCTGTAATTAAAAAGTGCGATGCAGCTCTTGCACGCTGCTAACAAGCAGGCCAAAATGAATGTGTGCACAAACACACACACACATACACACACACACACACGCACACACACACACACACACACGCACACACACCCCCACACACACACATCCTGACTAAATTAAAGATAGTTAAAGCTCAACTAATCATCTGAGTCAGTGCCAATCAAGTAGCAGAAGACAGCCACATGTTGATTTTTTATAATTCTTCACCCTGCTGATGTCATTCTAATAAACAAGATGGTGGATGGCTGCACAGGCTGAAATATGAACAAAAACATACAGAAATTTTTAGGAATTCAAAAAAGATTTTATTGAAGAATTATCCAACTGTCCAAAGTGTACAACTCTCAAACCGTTTGACATTTTCTCATGTCACCATCACAAGTCTTGGACAAAGTAGCCATGATAGTTAAATGGAAGAAAAAAACATCTACATAGTTTTCAGAAATCTAAATAAAACACTGAAAAGTTTAATGTACATTTTTAGTCACTCTCCTTTATGACACCTCTAAATAAAATCCAGTCCACCCACCTGCCTTCAGAAGTCTAATGACTAATGTTGGCTGATACCCATGTTGGTATTTGCCGATATTCATTAATATGTTGGCCAATCAAATGACTATTGTATTGATACATTTAAATCTCCTTTCAAATTTCATAATTTTTTTCTTAATTTAACCTCCATAAATAAAAAGTCTTTAAACAGAAAAAAGGAAAATAAAGACAACTCGGCTCTGAATAAAAAGGCATTTAAAAACAAAGCCGTAAATAGCTGCATACAAAATAAAGAAAAATTTCAACTCATGACCAATATACAGTGTCCCCAAAATCATTTTATAAACTTCTGATTACCATAGTGCATTTTTCCCATTTATTGCAAGAACTACAGTTTTTACAGTTCTTGTTTAGATCAATGAGTCTTACCACACCACAGTCAAACTCCAGTTCAACTGAAAATGTGGTAAGGCTTGAAAACTGATACCAACAAGTTTTCTCCATCTAATCTGAGGGAGTCCCAGCTACTTTTCAAAGAACAAACAATAACAACAAGAAATTTCAGGCTCTTTATATGGAAAGTTGAAGAACTGTGGCTGTAACTGCATTTAATATTTAAAATGAATAAAAATGCATGCCACACATTTCAGATTTTCTAACTGTTAAAAGGTAGTCAAAGTACTCTGCTGTTTGTGCATAAAAAGTGTAAAAGTTGGGTTATATGCCTATGCAATGCAGTGTAGCTCTAATCTGTTTTTGTTTATGAAATAAGATTTACTGTCATGCTTAAGAAGAAAATGTGTGCTTCAGCACAAATCCTTGTAAAACATCTGCATTCACCAGCAGATCAAACTGGCATTGCTTTTCTGCTACATATTTGTCCCCTTGATGATTTAAGACTGTCTTGTGATTATCCAGCAGTGTAATCACAAAATCCGTTTGGGGAGTTCACAATGTGCCTGACACTGATGAAAACATTCAGCCCCGGAAAAACGACAGGCAGAATAGACAGCAAGAGTTCAGCTTATTTTCACACAATGCATCTGATTAGCATTCAAGCAATTATGAGCCACACTAGCTCACTAAATAAATAAGCAAACACAAGAACAGATCAGCAAGAACTGACATGTCAGTTATGTGCATTTCTTACAAGTCCACTTAACTTCATTAAGCAGCCTGGCACCTGAGCATCTGTGCCAGGTTGCAGCATAATCCCACAATTAACACTGAGAAGAAGAGTTATCACCCAGTGTCAGAAGTATTTGTAGGGAAGATGAAAGCACATCCAAACTGTCTCTTTTTAAGCTCCTTAGGCAGAAAGAAAATAAATGAAACTTGATTTCTGGTTGTGAATACATGATGCCTGCTCTGCAAGTTCTGCGACAGACTGGTGACCTGTCCAGGGTGACCCCGCCTCTCGCCTGGAACGCGGCTGGTGATGGGCACCAGCACCTCCCGACCCCGTTAGGGAGAAGGGTGACCGGAAAATGGATGGATGGATAGATGCTCTGCAAGTCACTTTGTGAAAGATTAAATGGCACACAACAAAGCAGATTCCAAATGTCAGCACTAATTGTAAGAGAAAGAAGGACAATCAGTATATTGTCTTGACAGACAATATATTGTGTGAACTTACAGTAACAGAATTGCTAATGTTTTTATCCTTTGGCTGCAGGTATAACACCTTTTATTGAACTGTGTAGAAGTATGACAAACTATTCCAATCCATATGTAACTGAGAAACCACATGCGTTCTTTTTTCGTTTTCAGACAAATACTATCTATGAGTTAGGAGATGTAAGTCTAAAGGTTAATTAATGATTTAAAACATTTTGATAATAGCCTGATACAGTGTTTCTCTATTTTCTGTCATGCTCCCTGCCCAGGGATTATACATTTTTTCACTCTCCTGTGTACTTTCATTCTCCAAATTGAAATACTATTCCAAATCTGGTATAATTTAATAATTTATCTGTACAAACCACTGGCTCCAGCATTGTCAAAATAGCTTTTTTATTGTTTTAAGTCTCAAAATAATTTCTAAGTTCAGTTTGTTAAGTCAATCAGTAACATTTAATCAAGACTACTTGGTCTGAAAGAAAAAGGTGCTAATGATATGCAATTTTATACTAATACAATATTACTTTTTAAAACTATAAACATTGATTACTTGTCATCTTCTTCAGCTTATTGTTTCTCACAAGGTATACATTTTTACCATTTTTTGTGCAAAATTAGTGCTTATTTTTTACTTATATTTCAGCTTGTCAGCAGAAATTAAAAGTACAAAACATTTAGCATTAAAAGTAAGAAAAAAATAGGCTTTTTATATAACTGGACTTTTTTCTACGAGTCACTGTTACTTGCTTATGAAGGAGTCGGGCAAGGCTCAGACTAGGAGTTTTTTGGTTTCTGTTTTAAATATGAGCAAAATTGTACAAGAATAGTGAGAATTTTATGATAACTCTTTGCCACATTGCTGAAAATGGTCAATATTTGCTGATATACAGTTCCTTACCTTTTACCCTTCCAAAACATAAATACCTCATAAATTTCATAAATGAGAGAAAAGATTCATCATTAATATCAGCCCAGCTTTCCAATTTTAGAATCTTTTTAAGATTTTAAAATCGACAGTCAGCCGATCACGATCGGCTGACTTTTTCCTGCCAGCTGACTGAGTGAGCTGGCAGTTTATGTTGACTTCTCTTTTTTATATATTTGTTCTATCAATCAATCAATCAATCAATCAAATTTTATTTGTATAGCACATTTCAGCTACAAGGCATTTCAAAGTGCTTTACATCATAAACACAAAATACAAGGTCATGCAACATAGAATAAAATGAAATAAAATACCAAAATAAATATAAAAATAAAAAATAAAATACCACGGAATTTAAGCGCCTGTTACCGCCGGACTCCGCCGTCCGTTTAAACACGGGTATTCGCCGGGCCCCGTTGCCCACAACAGGAAAAGGTCTCAACCTACAGCTTACATACATATCCACAAATGCAAATCCAAATACAAATCCATACATATTACATTTCAAATGCAGTTCTAAACAGGTGTGTTTTTAGTTGAGATTTAAAGGAAGTCAGGGTTTCCGCTGTTTTACAGTTTTCTGGAAGTTTGTTCCAAATTTTTAGTGCATAGATGCAGCTGAAAGCTGCTTCTCCTCTTTTGGTTCTGGTTCTGGGGATGCAGAGCAGACCAGAACCAGAAGACCTGAGAGGTCTGGCAGGTTGATACAACAACAGCAGATCTTTAATGTATTGTGGTGCTAAACCGTTCAGTGATTTGTAAACTAACAACAGTATTTTAAAATCTATTCTTTGAGCTACAGGGAGCCAGTGGAGGGACTTTAAAACTGGTGTTATGTGCTCTATCTTCCTGGTTCTAGTGAGAACGCGAGCAACAGCGGTTTGGATCAGCTGCAGCTGTTTGATTGATTTGTTGGACAGGCCTGTGAAGACGCTGTTACAATAATCAATGCGACTAAAGATAAACGCATGAATGAGTTTCTCTAGATCTGGCTGAGACATTAGTCCTCTAATCCTGGAGATGTTCTTCAGGTGATAGAAGGCCGATTTTGTTACTGTCTTTATGTGGCTCTGGAGGTTCAAGTCCGAGTCCATCACTACTCCCAGATTTCGGGCCTGATCGCTAGTTTTTAGTTGTAATAACTGAAGCTGTGCATTGACTCTAGATCGTTCCTCTTTAGGTCCAAAAATAATTACTTCAGTTTTGTTTTTGTTTAGTTGGAGAAAGTTTTGGCACATCCACACATTTATCTGTTCTAAGCATTTATTCAGTGATTGGACGGGTTCAGAGTCACCTGGTGACATCCTAATGTAGAGCTGAGTATCATCTGCATAGTTATGGTAGCTAATATTATTTCCTGTTATAACCTGAGCTAGTGGGAGCATATAAATATTGAATAAGAGGGGTCCTAGGATTGAACCTTGGGGTACCCCACATGTGACCTTTAACCTCTTTGATGAGAAGTTTCCAATTGAAACAAAGAAATCCCTGTTCTTTATGTAAGATTCAAACCAGTCGAGCACCGAACCAGAGAGTCCAACCCAACTCTCCATTCGATTCAGTAATATGTCATGGTCGACAGTGTCAAAAGCTGCACTGAGGTCCAACAGAACCAACACCGTGGTTCTCCCACAGTCCGTATTTACATGGATGTCATTGAATACTTTTACGAGGGCAGTCTCCGTACTGTGGTGAGCACGGAAACCAGATTGGAAAGAGTCAAAGCAGTTGGTCATCATGAGGAAACTAATTGTTTACACACAGTTTTTTCAATAATTTTGCTGATGAATGGGAGGTTGGAGATCTATCTACAGTTACAACAGAGTACAGTAAAAACTGTATTATCATCTTCCAGATTTCTTCTGTTGTTTACTCAGATGTTTCAGCTTAAGCAAATCTTATCAGACATACGTAACCCAGAATTGTTTTAAGTGAAATAATTTGAAAACTGCATTTTATATCTCATGTCTGTTCAGGGAGCAGTGTTTGCTACATGAGGATAAAGTTAAGGTGCATACTTACATAGATCATGATTGATGAGTGGTTTAGCTGTCAGTCATAACAAGTATAAAAATTCTAAGCCCTTCAGTAACTGATCATGAATAGACTTAATGGCAGTGTGGTGGGACCTGTGATTGCACCCCAGCAGGCCCAGCTCCCAAGCTACCTCTGATTGGCTGATTGAAGTAGACTAATGAATGACTGTGCATAGACCTGGAGACTTATTCCGGTCTGATTAATGTGTTTTCCTCAATGCCAATTAAACACTGATTACACAAATTAACAATGCTGGGCCACCATAATCACTAAGTACTCTCACAGAGACTACCGGTGATAGAATGGGTAAAGCACACGCATACACACACACACACACACACACATACGCACTCTACTGCAAGACACCACACTCCATTTGTCCTTCTATCCTTGCCTGTAGCCCCTTCCGGCGCTGCCAGGTCTCACAGTTGTTATAACCTAATGCTTTTAGCTGAAAGTTCTCTAAGATAGAGCTACCGAGCACATTTACCATCCATCCCATTTACGCCTCATTCTACTTCTCTCTCACACACACACATACACACACAAGATAGCCATGCAATAGTAGTCATTCAACAGGCCCGCCCAAGACAAACAGCTGCTGCCAAAAGGTGCAGTTAGCGGATCCCCCCTCTGGGATGGGCTGCTACTCGTTTTCCCTTTTATGGAACCAGAGGGAAAAGAGGGACAACAAGCGGTAAGATTAAAGGGAAGTGAGCGGTCTCAGGAGACAGAAAAGGAAAGTGACAAAGTAAGAGAGGAGTGGGAGAAATAAAAGATGAAAGTTTCTGCTGACTGAATGTAATGTGACACCACAGAGAGGAGGGGAATGGAATGAGTGCCAACATGGAAAGACAGAGTCAGTCCAGAAGGTGAGACAGAAGACGTGAAAATCAAGTCATGGAAAACTATTCAAAATTCTGAAATACTGCTGAAGTGGAGGAGTCAGCCCTCTAAGGCATTTCTCTAGTTTTATTACTTTTAGTCAAATATTGCTTGAGGTTTCTTTAAAAAGTTGTATTAAAAATAAATATATGCTACCCTCTTAACATGATAGGCACACAGATTACAGATGGGATAGAAATAAACACTCCACTGCAGGGTTAAAGACCAATAGCCTCTTTGTGTCAAAACAAAAAGTTTTAGATCTAGATTCAGTGCAGTTCATATTATTAAAGCTTCCCTTACATCACAACTGTGAGTTTTACAGCCCAGAACCACATCCAGCTCATGGTGAACAGAAAGACTAATTCAAAATTGAGTTTTTAACAAAACACTCATTTCCAAGTAAAAGCTATACAATATATAATTATCACAAAGGATCTGCTGAAAAATGTATCTTCTTCTGACTGTAGATCAGGGGTTTGGTTCAGACTTCTCCTGACTTGTGAAGATTCACACACCTAAGGCTTATGGGAAAGGCCGGTTCTTTTCTGTTTCCATTTTTTTTTTTTTAAAGAATAGGCCTGTCGCGATAAACGATAAATCAATTAATCGCACGATAAATTGAAACTATCGACCTCATTTCAATTATCGGCTATATCGTTTCTTCCTGCCTTTCTCCTCTTACTGTTGATGACACTGAATGAAAAAAGGCTCAACTACGGTGCTCTCCACTGACCCTCCCTTCCTTATTTCCTTAGTGTAATGCCCAGCGCGCGCTGCACGATCTTATGTCGCGGATTGTCGGCCCATTATCAAAACCTGAGACACATTAGCCGACAGAAATCCTCAGTATAACGGTTCGATCGAAAACGTGTTGTGTCCAACAATGGACACAAAATAATAAGTCCAGTTCACTAATTTTGAAACCACACATTAATCAATTCCTGATTACAATCTACCTGCAATGCATGTAGCGAGTGTCAGTCCTGACTGAATGAAATCATTATAACTCTAGGTCACATTAAAGAAGAACAGCTGAAACATTACCGGGTTTTCTGGTAGAAATTTCGCTCCAACTCCTCCCCTAGTTATTGATATTTTCTTTGCACGGAATGTTGAATAAACATTCATGTTGTTTCCGATGTCTGTTGGACTTCGGGTTGCACCGTGTCAGCTGTTCGGGATTCTCTCCGTGCATGTATTATTACATAATTTCCATTAAATCAATGTAAAAAGGTCTTCAAACAATATTATCATTTATCGCAATAATTTTTGAGACAATATATCGCAATAACAAATCTGTTATTGCGACAGGCCTATTAAAGAGTGACTCAAAGAAATGGACATCAATCTCATGTTACATTTTCACTCTGAGTCAAGTAGAAGGTAACTGATTTCTAATTAACACAATTTTACTTTAAAAATAAAGTACACATTTTAATGCATCAGTTAAAATTTGGGATAATAGTGGTTCTAATAATTATGGCAACTGTGATTTAGTTTAAAACCATCCATTCTTAAAGTGGGTTTATGCTACAGCAATACAAGATACATTTATATATTTATAAAACCAAATATAAACATCTTAAGGAGGGAATGAGTTTGGCGGGTCATGACCCATGTTCATTTATGATCTAAAGATATTAGATATAGAGTTAGAAGACCATACTATAAGACATAATGAAACAAAAAAAAACAGCATGCAGACCAGTTTCAGATTTCAGAACTTGAGCTGTAAGAAAATGTTTCAGTGGTGACTGAGTAACCCATTTAAAAGCTATTTTACTCCCTGATTGGACAGAATATCTCAATTTATTCTATGTATATACCTTATCCACATAACAGTTCAGATGCACAGATTTCACACACAGGCGCAACTTTATGAGCAACTGACATAATTAGTCACTTTGTTTGGCATAGTGCCTCAGGAAATCTTTAATTGAGTGCATTTCCCAAAAAAAAAAAAAAAAAAAAAAATTCAAGTTCTAAAACAAAACACACCAGTTATGTTGCTTTCTGCAGGGCAACAGGACCTATTTAGAAATGAAGGTTACTGTAATCAGCGTAATGTTTGCCTTGAGCTAACATTTAAAACAGTGAAGTATTACAGCAAAATCCACAAAGCGCCTTTCAGAGAACAGTATCATATTATTAGAACTAAATAATGCTTTATGTTCTTGTACCTATGGCACTCTAGCCAAATGATCATTATTTTTTTCACTGTGCATGTCAGACAATGTTTAGTCCATGGAAACCCATGGAAAATATATTTGTCTAGGATTTGTATGAATTGGCTTTACAAAACTCAGAACGAGAGCTGCTGACCATGAATATAGGACAAAGCATTGCGCTTAGCCCTGTGCTGTAATAGCAGTAAACAACACTCTTGGCTTCACTTAAAAATAACAATGGCAGGAAAGCGAAGTATGCCTGGACAGGTTAGGCTGCCCCAGTGAGTACATCACCACATGATATACTCACTCACTTCTCCAATCCTGAGGGCAAATTGTAGACTGACACTGAACATCATCCATCAGATTTTCTATCCTGAGGGCCATGCCCACCATTAAAGCCAGTGGTATATATTTTTAGCATTTTTTGACAACCCACAAATATGCATCGTTAGTGATTAGCTTAATCTACAAGACTACTTTATGTGGAAGATACATTTTCTGTCAAGGAGCTAAAACGGTAATGACAAAAATCAATCAAGGTTCATCACAAAACTTTCATGCAAGTATGAACTGAAGGTTAACTGCTCAACACACATTATAGGTAAATGCATCAAAATACTCACTTCCAATTTACTAAACATGTATGTGTCAACAACTAATTTCTACAGTCAGAGCCAGAACCCAACCTTGTGGCAGAGAAATCAGAGGTGTAGTAGATGACAATTTATTTGAAAACTTCAGGTCAGTTTTTTGAGGAAAAATATTCATGTAGCATACCCTGGTAAATATTACTTAAACTTAGATTTCTTAACATTTTATGTCTAATAGTCTAAATTAGCTTTAACGTCTATTTAGTCATGGCCTGGTTATTGGTATAAAGTTGTTACAGATGAGAAAATGATTCAAATTTGTGATACTGCAAATATGTCCCTTATCACAATGGATTTCTTGAGTCTAATGTGAGGTGGTATATTATACTTTAACTGTCAGTAATGTTTGCTGCTTATTGGCTGGTTGAATGAACTCCAAATTACCTTAAGGCTCAAAGCTACCATATTATTTAGTGACAGATTCTAAATCCAAATTAGTGGACATTGTAAATAACGAAAGATGAAGGCAAAATTTAGGTCCTACAGAAATCAATAGGTGGCCATAATTGTAAACTAATTCGGAGAGTCTCCTTACAGCAGACAAATGGCATTGGCCAATTGTACAGATCAGAAGCAGAAGAAAGAAGAAAATAGGAATATATCACACCTGATGTTATAATCACAATATTTACCAATATTAGTATTGCAAGATTTTTTAATGTCATGTAGCGCTAAGGTGTGGCCAACTCCAGTCTTAAAGCACACTTCATGTTTGCAAGATTCAACACACATGAATCAAATAAAAAGTAAGAACAGAAAGGGCATCAACTAGTTGGTACATAGGTAGTGTTAAACTATGGTTATGGAAACTTTGTGGCACGTGAGCTGATGCACTGATCAGGGTTTTTCATGCCAACTTTGATATCAATCACTCACGAGGGCTGATCAGTGTCAATCACTGACACCGATCACATGGATTGGTAATTTTCCGCTTTATGAGTAAATACTATTTTGTGATCTGTCAAAATGGAACTATAAAATCAGCTAAATTAGGCAAAAACATGCAAAATACTTGCAGACACAATGTGTTCAGTGAAAACGGCAACAGATAAACCTGCAATCAGCAATGTAATATTTAACAGTAAGGCTCTCAAAAACCTAAAGTTATACAAAATCAGATGAATCTCAACACTGCCTATATCGACTAAAGACAAATACAAAAGGAAACATTCATTCCAAGTCAAATGTAGGTTTCATTAAAATAAACAATCATTAAATCATTAAAATAAACTTAATAACCCAGTTTTGAGTTATTAAATCAAAACTGCCTGACAGAATGGTTAGCTGTATTGTGCTGGTTCTGACCATTTTTATTTCTCATAAGAAGTGTAACTGCAGAAAACATGGAAGTTATCCATGTTTGGTAAGATTAGTGAGATGTAAAACTAAATGTTGGTTCTCCATGTGTGATTCTATAAGTAAGAATAAGTAAAACTAAACGTAAATTTGAGATCCATAATTTTACTGACCTTCTGATATTTATCCAAGACTTCTATGTTCATCCTTAAAATGCTGCTAACCAAAAAGAATGACAAGTACTTTTGACCTGAGTGAAGTTGGCCCCCCCACTTTCTTCGAATCAGACGAAATAGGTGTCAATCAACTCAGCTGCGTTTGTGCTGGTTTGTGCAGCAAAAATTTTCTTTTGTGCTTGTATCATTCTGAAGATATTAAGAAAAATGTTCTCCAGGGGTCATCAGAGGTCAACCACTCCCCTGGCCCTGCTCACATTTGCAAAAATAAATACATTTGGTGTCAATCAGCTGTCCTTCATCAAAAATGTTTGAAAATGGGAAAAGATGGGGGTGGGAAATGTATTTTTTGTTTTAATATGGTTTCTGTAGGAGGACAAACACAACACAATCATTCTTAACGTTTTCCAATGCTATAAAAATGTGTAGAAGAAACATTCAATTCTACAATCCTGGACCGAATCGTCTGCATTCGTTGCCAGTGTGGAAGGATTGCCTGAATGTTTGCTCTGTAGCGACAAGTTGTCAAATGACTAAAAGAGTACCGTACTTTCCGGAGCGCACCTTAATAAAAGCGAATCTACAAATTTTGGGGAAAAAAATAAAAAACTGAAAACATACATAAATAAGCGATACAGTAATTTTCATCAGTATACATTTAGAATGACAGTGATATTATTTTGTTTCGTTGCTCAGGTTGTGTTGGATTCACTCCTCCCATTCCGTTAGTTCTTTACGTTGGTGCATGAAGGGAGGTTAGAAAGAAGAAGAAATTGACGGCAGGCCAGCGATGCACGGAGATCGCCGTTAGCCGTAGCTAACAGTCGTATCGAGCACAAAAGCATATTTATTGCCGTTCACGAGTGTTGCCCAACGTGGTAAGATGTATTAATGCTGTAATCTGTTGGAAGATTAGTTTCTTGTTAAGTTTATTTGCAGGCTTGGTATTTGCTAAACGTAATTAGCCATAGGCTGACTGTGATTTGCGGCACTTTGATGTTGAATGCTGATTGTTAATATGTTATGAAGTGTTCTAAGAGTAAACGTTTCCTTATAACCGGTTAGGTCACCAAGTCATGGTTAATCTAAATTTATGTTTAAGTCTGTTTTATTGAAGATTGCAATACTAAGTATTGATGGTTTGTTTTTATGTTTTGTTTACAGTTTAACCGGCATGTCCGCGTAAAGCACGAGGCAATAAAACAACAACAACAATGACAACGACTACCTTATGTTCTTTGTAACTGGTTGTGTTGCTCATGGCTGCGTGTCAAAAGAGAAGAGGAAGCTGCTATGTGTCGCTATTGCACTGACTTGCTTGGCATTTGCACAGAAATTGAACTTAAACTCTATTCATTTAATTTTATATACTTTCTGTTTTCAAAAGGCTGCCGTTTTATTACACTCCGTTGGTTGTTTTTTTGATCACACGCTTAACGGTGATTATTCACAAAGAACAGTTATGCAAACTGCATTTGGGGGCAGATTTTCTGAGTTCCAAAAGGGGAAAAAAATGACACTTTCCCTGTAGCTCTTCACAATAAAAATGATATAAAAAATCTCATTTATTTATTGCATTTCTTTAATTTAGTAAATTAAAGAAACGCAATAGTTTATGTAACCCACAAGTTACTTTAAATCACTTAATAATAGCAAAAGGCAGCCAATTTAATTTACTTCTCTGACTAGCACCAATGCTATAAAAGAAGTTGGGCCGGATCAAAAGACTCTAAATTCTAAAGAGCCTAGGTGTGAATGACTACACCGGAGTGCACAAAGTGTTAACAATGAAGAGTGAAATTTAATAATACAACAAATGTGGATCTACATATAGAATTATAACAAAATAGCGCGCGTTTTTGTTTAAAATAGAAAATAAAATAAATAACTGTCCTTTCAAGGTGTCAGTCGATCCTCTCAGTATCTCACAGATGGTGACCAGTCGGGTCACTATCTAAAATTTCTCTGGGTTCTCGGGGCTGGGGCTCGCCATCCAAGTTCAGAAGTGGGTCTTGAGATCTCAGGACACTCCAGGCCAAAGGTGCACCGTAATAAAAAAAAAAACCTGACCTGGAACAAGGCCAAAGCAAAACATCTCAGAATACAAGATGCCAATATCAATCAAATCCATGTATCAATAAATTATTACAATTCAAAGATCTTTCATCATTGCTCATTTTTTCTTTTCAAGTTGTAAAAAAAATCAGCAGTTTATCAAAATACAATGTTATTTACACATGAGTAAAACTAAAGAAATTAGCTTAATATGTTGTAATACCAACGGAAAAAAAACAACACATAACTGAAACAATAAATGCAACAACACAGAAAAAATATAATATACACAATAATAATAATAAAAATCTTACTGTGCTACTTTAATTTTATTAAATTTGGTCAGATATTATGTGGTTTTGCCAATTTTCATCCAAGTTACTGTGTCAACTGCCGAGCGCGTGCGGCCACTCACCAACGCTCTGACGGTGTCTGACTCTACCGGGGACTTTTTTTCTTTCGGTCTCAGCTATGCTCAAAGAAACTTTCAGAGATAAAAAAAAAAACAAACGAATTTACTCATTTCAATTATATATTTTGAGAAACTATTCCAATATTGTTTCTCTTACCGTTTCTCCAGATTTCATAATCTCTCTCAGCTCTTAACAAAAACAACGGTCAGCTGTTAGCTATCATCTGCGTCTGACGTGTTCTGAGTAGAATCACAGCGCAGCAGTGAAAGGGGCGGAACAATCAACGCCATTGGCTGATGTAATGTCAGACCACGCCAGCCATTGGTTGCCTTTAATTGCTGATGGATTCATCAGCAATTAAAGGCCTATTTCACAGTTTTTAGCGATGGTTTTCGCACGTTTGGATATATCTTTCTAGGTAAAATAAAACACAAAATCTATTTACACTTTCCAATCTTGTGAAACAAACAACAACAAAATATCAAATTAACATAAACTTTCACTTGTGTTTTTAACACTGGGTTACATTTATCTTACAGAAGGTAAACTAAAGTGCAACAGAACAGTCACATGGTGCGTCATTCCTTCCAGGACGCACTGCAGGGAAAATAAACATTTAATTATGTATACACTTAGTCATTTTGATAATACGCTAATATGAACACCTAGAGTCTGTTTTGCCTTCATTATAAGCCTTATATAAGGCTTTTACTTTTTTGCAGCTCCAAACAGATTTGTTTTTCGTTTTTTTGGGTCCAGTATGGCTCTTTCAACATGTTGGGTTGCCGACCTCTGCGTTAACTGCACAGATATTCTTGCCACAGACCTATAAATATACATAACTAGCACTTTCCAGAGACAATTATTGCAGGAACTATTGTCTCTTCAGTTAGCTCTAAAACAGCTGGATCTGAAAATAAGGCACAACTAAACTCCCAGATAAAGATTAGATACTTAGTTAAAAAAACAAGATGTATCAGTTTTCACATTTGAAATTCTGTTAACAACATGAACCTGGATACTAAAAATCCTGCAAAGTGTATTTAGCTGTAGACCAATATACCACAGGTTCAGCTTTTATGTGGACTGAACACAATAAACTACATTCAACTCTATATTCTGGCCAGATGCCATGTCACTTCTCACTGTTGCATACAAACACGCAGTTCTGTAAGGCGAGCCAAGTGCTCCTACAGCTGGCTGGCTCCTCAGAGGAACCCACCTCTACCTAAGATCAAAGCTAAAAACCCCTGGCCAAACACACACTTACTCTCACCCACACACACTGAATATATGTCTATTTTTAGTGGAGATCAAAAACTGCTTTTATTTATTTATTTATTTTGCTCTGAGCTTAAAGCAGAAATAATCATATGCAGTCAAATGTCACACACACACACACACACACACACACACGCACACCCCCCCCACACACACACACACTCACACACACACACACACCCTACACACATAAAGCTTCTTTCAGACACCGGTGGCACATCAAAAGCAACAGGCAGAGGACACACACCTGCAGCGTGTCATGGCCCTTAGACAAACAAGTATATCATCCTGCTCACAATGATAGTCACCACTTTACTGAGCCCTGTAAAACTTTGTGACTGGTCATTCACTATGCAAAGATGCTATGCCAATAGCAAGTGGTAAGTGCACTGAAATACAAATACGCACAAACAAGTAAAGAACATTCTACAGTGTAGTTAGCCCAGAAAGCACTGGACACAAAGGTCAGCTGAAGACAAACAGTTTGCTCTCTGGATCCCACACTTAAAAAAATTCAGACACTGAAGTGAATAAGAGGCAAAGATCCAGTGAGAGATAAACCAACAACCGTGTTCAAAAACAAAAATAGGAGACAAGCCTCAGGTCTGATCTATCACAAAGTTGCCAGTTTGAATCCTGGTGCACACTCAAAGATTTCAGATGAGGCAGTTACTCACTTCACAGCGCTCCAAGACAATTTGCAAGCATTCTTCAAATCTTTTTGCTGCTGAATGATTGGCAGTACAAACATGTGGTTTTACAGGCATTTCCCAGGTGTTCAAGGAAATTAATCTCTATTATGAATTTCCAGCTGCCTGGTACTTCTTTTCCACCAGTTGTGGAATAAAAGTACTAATGCAGCACTGGTATTAATTTTACATGCAAGTGTAAATACAAATCTGTTTTTTAAATTGCCATTGTGTTCATCACACAAAATCTAACATCAATAATTTTCATGATCCAAAATCTTCTCAGTATTTTAAAAGCTTTTAGTTTAAAATGTAGATTACAAAATTATATTCACAAATTATTTGATTTTGTTTCAGTCTGACATACTGTATATAGTTTTCTCCTGACAATCTGTGATTTCACAATTTACAATGGATAAGATTGCAGTGGTTGCTACACTATATGCAAATATTCAAAAATTATACCTAGTATAATTTTCAGTGGAAAAAAATGTCAATGATAGACAGCTTTTCTATTTAAAGAGCAAGTAAAACACAGCTTTGGGAAAGGAAACTAAATTGCTAACTTCCTGTGAGCTAGTCTGAAATATGGCTGTGAATAGGGTGAGACTTAATATAGTTCTGAAATACATAAACAACTTGCACTATTTATATACAAAGTGAGTTCCATGTGGTGCTCATGTAATTACTGTTTTGATTAGACACTAATCCTCATGCGCCTATCCGTAGTCCTCTGAGGAGGCATTCAGCTATACATAACTTTGACAGATAACTGCTATCGCAGAGTTGAAAACTGCTTAATAACAGAAAACCCCATAAATGTACTGCATATGACAAGTGTTGCCCAGGTTCTGAGGTTTATTTATTAGTTCTTGTCTTGTGGTTTCATAGCTACAGATTTGATAGCAAGACAAAGCATGAGACTATTTGTCACACACAGGTTATCTGAAAAAAGACTGAATAAACAGTGCTGTGAGATAAAAAAAATATATATATAAAACTTATACTCCCTTCTCAATTGAGATGTTGGTGCATGACTATTTTTGTTCATTTTGCTTTATTTCTCTAAGTGGCACATTCAGATTTCTTTTAATTCATTTTTCACTTTCACAAGATGAATTGTGAACAAAATACCCAAAGGTCTCAGTCATAATTAAATTCAACAAAAAAACAACTATTAACAGATTTTGAAAATAAATAAAGCGACTTGTTGCTCATAGTTTACAGTTCATATTTTTACTTAGCTTACATTATTATTATTATTATTATTATTATTATTATTATAGTCCTACAAATTATTAAATTTTTCATGTCCAAAAAACATGAAATTAATTACATCATGAGGAAAGAGGTTTTGTGTATATATTTTTTGTACAGTGAAAAGTGGTATGACCTTAAAATAGTAACCATGATGGAATGTCAGCATTTGCAGTGTCATAACAATAAACGGGGCAGTACCGCCCCCCAAGGGGCCATTCAGGGAATGGCAGGGAGTGCTGACAAACATTTACAAAAAGGGGGCGCTGTGATTCATTTGCTTGAAAGTAAACTTCACACTTATATCCACAACAATACCTGTTGAGACTTTGAGCTACTTGTTAAAACAGTGCTTCTGTTAGCTTCGCACTACTGCTACTCTTAGCTTTACCGCACTCAATTCAATATTAGACCGGCTAACTGACTTACTGTGATTCACTTTTCAGGTCATAGGTGTCTGGTTTTTATTTTTATTTTATGTCCTATTGTGTGTTTTTATATATATGTTTTAGCAGTGATGTAGTTGTGTCAAAGCAGCAACATTGACACAACTTTTAAAGTAAAACGGAAAACTGTTTTAATACTTGTCTGAATGCTTCATGCTTCCACGAAAGAGCAATCGAATATAGCTCTTATACTCTGGAACAACTTATGTGTGGAAATTAACACATCATCATATCGCACCACATGTTATTTTCACACTAAACCACAAGAGGGCGCTCTAAGCCTGTGTTACTCTGCCTTCAGAGTTAGCAGAGTTGTTTACAAGAGACACCGAGGATGAATATTTCATTGCGTTTAGTGATTTGGAGAGACACAGATGGTTTGGTAAACTTGTTAGCATGTTATTTATGCTATAGTTATCTGAATAACTGTTAATATGTTATGCTAACATACCAGGCATGTTCTCAGTTCGTTGTTTGTCATGTTGTTGCCTCTGTTCTATTTTTATTGCCTTTAAAAATGACATGTCTGTTCTTGGTGTTGGATTTTATCAAATAAATTTCCCTCAAAAATGTGACTTCTATTCCGGTGCAAATCATATATGTATTTTTCTTCTTTATTATGCATTTTATGGATGGTGCGACTTATACTTCAGAGCGACTTATAGTCTGGAAAATATGGTACATGTTAAGCCAATCTTATCGCCCAATCTTATCTACAAAGGTCTGAAAATCAGTCACTGTCCTCTTGCTGTTGCCAAATATATTTTTAATGATATTCCAGACCAAAAAATGGTACAGAGCAAAATTGGAATCGGCAAGTCAAGAGTTTTTAAAGATTGATAATTGGCGATCGGCCAGAAAACTGCGATCGGTGTATCGCTGGTGAATTCGCAGCACTGATCCATGCAGCACAACAGCCCAGATAACACAAAATTTTATCCTCCTTACTGGGGGATAAAGGCGTAACTGTGACTTTATCTTGACCAAGATCTCACATGCAAATATTCCAAAAGCATTCCCAGAAGACTTAAGGTATTTGTTTTTGTTTTTTTTGTCTTTTTTTTTTTTGAATAAAACAAAATGCTGTGACATACACATTTCACAAGCTGATGTTTTATTCTCAGTAAAGCAATAATAGTAAAGCTGAGCTCCGAGGTTAACAGTGTCAGTAAGGTCTGCTGCCTGTCTGCACCACCGTCGCATTGCTGGTAATACTGCTTTCTGCTGAGGTGTGACGGCAATACTTATGCTCGTAGCTAAGCCTGAAGTTGCATCACTTCATGTCGCACCAAAAAAAAATAGGGATCTGCTCAACTGTGCAGGAATCTGCTGCTAATGAACAGTAGATGCTCTGCTCAGTTTGGTTTGATCACAGTCACAAAGTCATATTTATATATTTTTTTTACAAAGTCCTTCTCTGTCACCTGGTCATCGAGCCAGTCGTGAAAATGTATACTTTCTCATGGTGAGGTGCAAAATGACACACTAGTCATTTTGGCATTTCCAACACTACACAAGCGCAAAGCAGATTGGACAGCGGAACCAATCAAGTCTCTCAATGTCAACTCAGGTCCTGGGAGCAGTTATAATTTTTAATACAGATTTGATAGTTAAACGAACTTAAAACAAAAAGTCAGTATAAATGTAAAATTTTAAATATATTGAAGAGGTCATAAAAGATTTCTTTGAAAAACTTACTGTCAAGTCTGATTCTATTTTTACCTTTTACTATATTTTACTGGCCTTAATTTGAGCTAATTTAATTTACTACCTTTTACTACCGTGCAGAAACTCTGTCTGTTGCCATTGATATGCTCCCTGACAGCAACTCGCCATTGGGGGTAAAAAAAAAAAAAAAGTGCACGTTGCGCAAAGCTCAGAAAGAGAAAAACCACGACATAAAATGTAGCAATGAACTAGATTTGAATCAGGATATAAAAACAAAGAATCCAACGCTGATTCATGCTGAACTGTGGAAAATCAAGAGCTCATAGTGGCAGATCAGGAGAAACATGATAAGGCGGCGCAGCAGGTACATGGCATGATGAGTGAAGATGGTGAGTGTCGATACAAAGGGGAAGCAAACTAAAAATAGAGAAGCTAAAGAGGACATAATAAACCAATAAAAGACAATACTAATCAAAGGAAACTGAATGAAAATGCACAAAAAAAATAATGCAACAATTAACTAATAAACTATACTAAATACAGAGGAATAAACTGGTATTTCAAGACCTTTCGAGCAATAATTAATACAGGGGACTGTCTGGTAAGAACAAACAGAGACTATTTTCAGATAAAAGGTAAAATAATATTGTGGCATGGGTTGGTTGGGACCATATCTAGGAATAAGAAGAAATATATTTTACAGACATTCATTCAAAGTCGAATGCAGGTTACATTAAAATAAACAATCCTGAGTTACTCAAAACTTCCTGAGAGCAGTTAGCTGATTGGTTGATTCTGACCGAGCTGAGTAATTCTGCAGAACAAGAGGAGGCAGAGGAGATTGATTATCTGTCTTATCTTAGGATAGCAAAAGTTTTAATACTAGTAATATTAATAATATCTAAAATCGTTTTGTTTAAGTTACATGCCCCAGCTTTAAGCAGCTGTCCGGAGTGAGAATTCACTGCTGGGTGGAGATTGAAATATTACTACTACCAGCAAGTAGTGGCAGTTCCACAGCCAGATCCCAGCGTCTTACACCGCCAGCTCGAAGACCTTAATTATTTTCTGGGTTGTTTGTTTAGCTTTCCAACTGTGATGTTAATCCGGGTGAGTGCTCCAGGTAGCACTCACCCGGAGTGCTCCAGGTGGCACTCACCAGGAGTGCTCCAGGTAGTACTCACCTGGATAGCCAGATAGCTGCTCCAGGTGACCTTTTGTTCCTCCATTTAGCCTCGACATATCCGAACTCCATATTAGATTTGTTGTGTTTATGCATTTTGACGTGGTCATTATCCGCTGCAACATGCAAACCTGCATCCCTAGAGTAAATCGGGATTTACTCTAGGAGCGTTAAAGTTCCATATGATAGGATTTATTCCCATGTGATTGCGCAGTGTGAAGGAAAGAGGAGATCAGCTGTACAAGCAGGCTGCAAAGTGAGATAAATGTGATCGGCAACAAGAGACCATGACTGGTGATAACCGATCATTCACTTTTTAATGGAAATTGGCCGATTATGATCGGTGGCCGATCGATCGGCACACCTCTAGTTTGCACAGTTAATGCCATGTGGGTGAAATTGTATGGATGATATGTTCCATTCTCCTGAAGGCAGCAGAGCTGCACCACCAGAAACTGACAGAAATACTGAAGAGAAGAAAAGTTATGATTGATATAGTTGCAGTTCTATTCATATTTTAATGTTGCAGAGCAGTGTGTTTTGCAAAGTTTAAATTAGTATTGCTATGCGACATATCTGGCCATTTTGTGCAAGATTTAGTAACTAACATCAGAAAATGGGATTCTTTTGACTCAGGGATGTTGGAGCACAGATACCTCTGAAAGTTGCAGGATAGTAGCTCTGGAGAACTGGACTTTAGCACCACTGATCTGGAAGCATCAAGATCAGTTCCACAAGGAGCTTTATACTCTGCTTATTAGTGGGTAGACTGGAACCATCTGTGTCCGCTTAAGGTGCAAACCCGCAGCAGTCACCACTGCATGTTACAAATGTCCTTACAAAATGTATAATGAGAATATATTTTGATCACATGCTGCATTTAGACTAACTCAAGGCCCTGTAACACATTCCATGCTTGCACTCAACCATGCTGCAAGCAAACTTTCTTTTTTCTTTTTAACTACATATAAAGAAAGTTTAAGAAACAAGTACAAGAAACAGGTTGTTTTTACAAATGTACAAAAACAAAACATGTACAAACATACTGCAACAGATGACAAACGTTAGTTAGTTTTAAATGTGTGATTTGCTTCATGTGCAGTCCAGAATAACTCATGGCTGAACTAGGTTGTAACAGGAGATTATTTTCATCTTCATTTGGACTGAAAAAGTCAATGTATTCAATATTCTTTGGTGTTTTTGGTTTTTGTCCATTCATTACCTGTAACTGATTGAGAGAAAATCAGATTGACTCTTTTGTTCTGTCCGACAATCTGTGGCAGTTCTCACTTTGGTCTTACAGGAAATACATTTCCTTAACTACAGAATTATATAATTTTCTTGTTCAGATTTCACCCTAAAAGTAGGCAAAAAAAATGGAGAAAAAAAATTGTTATACAACCTTCACTTCATTCTCCACAAAGTGGATCAATACCCACCATATAAGACAGTAAAAAAAAAAAAAAAGATCCAACATCAAATCTACTTCCATTCCACCTGTGTGGTCAAAGGCAATGGATTCTTAGTTCCTTATGGGAACACATGCAGGGGAAAATAAGAAAACAAAAATAGAGAAACTGAAATAGAAGTGTTTGTTCTAAGATACTGTCAGAACAAGCAAACCAAAAGAAGACAGTAGTGAAGGGATACATTGTGTTTACTTTATTCTTATTTCAAACCTCTTAAGTGTTTCTGCTTTTGAGTAAAATATAGAAAACACATTTGCTGCACAAAGAATCTCCTGTGGGACAAGGTTGAAGCATATTTTATAGAAAATGCTTTTGGGTATAAAATCTGCAGTCTACAGCAAAAGTCTTCATAACCTTCAAAAATGACCTCTGTCATCCAACAAAAAAAATTTTGATGCAGGTTTTATGTGAAAGACAAGCAAACTATTCAGACTATGCAGAATACAAACTATTCAACATGCAACAGCCATGCCATTTTCTATTTGCCTTCATAAAATATACTGAAGTTTAAATTGTAACATCACAAAAAGTTCAAGACGTGTCAAAACCTTTGCTAAGCAAAGGGGTTGTTACTTAAAGTGACAGCACTGATGAAGCAGGAAACAGAGCATCTAAAACCCATTATTCATTGAAAAATCAGAGTTAGATGTTAGTGCCTGAGCAAGAGAGGTTTGGATACATATACCGTCTGTGCTGCAGCCCCACTCCAACCCACAGGTGACTATCTTCTACGCAGAGGCTGCTGCATCTCTAGGAATGTTAGGTGTGAAACTGATAGAAGGTTAGCAATACCAGTCTGAAGCAGATCCTCACACTTAACACAAAACTGCCTGAAATGTGTGCTGCATGTCATTTCCAGCCCTGTCAAGAACTCTTTCTCATACTAGGCCTACATAGAGATGACAAAACAGTTCAAGACTTGTCTGTCATACACATTCTTGCGCCCGCACGTATGCACACACACAGCACAGTGTCAGATGGCCATAGAAATGTGGTGATTTGTTCCTCCTGACAGACAGGAAATAAAGGAGTCGACCAGGGACCTCATTTCCTTTTGGATCTGACTAACCTGACATCTATCAGACAACTGCACCACCCATTACACTGAGACACACACATATCCACACTGCCTTCACCTCCATTACTTTGACACTTTTTGTACAACAGAAGCAGATACACACAGAGTAGTCATCATCCTGGGTTAAATTCTGGTTAGGGTTGTAAACAATTGAGGTTCAGGCTAGCAGCTAGCTTCATACATGATGAAAAACACACTTCATCTGCCTGAGTGAAAACGTTTTTTTTCTCAAGCATTGTAGACACTGCTATATGTTTTATTACCCACAGCATCAATGTTGGAATGCCTAAGGAGACCCTACCCTAACCCTAACCCATCAACAGCTGCATAAGATAAGTATTATTTCCTTCCAGTGACAAATCAACCAGCGACAGCTATAGTAGGTAGCATCTAACATTCTAGCATGCTCATTTCTATAATGTGTGACTTTATGAAATAGGACAGTCTGTTGTGGAGACAAGGAAAACTTAATCCGGTTTTCTCTATTTTAGAGCCTGCATGTGGATCACTGCAAAAACTAGACACCAATCTGTGCTCCTCACCAGCTTAGGGCTACTCAGTGTCAGGAGGGGTCAAAGACATGGTGAACTCTGGGCAGATCATCAGTTGGAATGGGCTTGTATCATATTCTCCTGAAATAAAACCACTAGTAAAAGTGATACAGTTATAGATGTAGAGTTAAACATCCATATGTTTGGATGTAGTTTAACTGAATACACACTTGTATTTTTGACGCACACACAAATGTATCTTGATTTACAAGTTGCTTCTGACCTGTGAGTTCTGCTGCATTTGTTTGAATTTTGAGACTCTCCTCCACAAATATCTTTTTTTTTTAAATAAATGGTCTATCTGGAGGCTGGGACAAGGAGGGGGGAGAACTCTAAAATGCTACTTAGAGTTTGAGACAATAGTGGACCACACAAAAATGACTAAAGTTCTTTTTGTACTGTTGTTACAATTAAGCAAACTGCCCTTCACTTCAACCTTATACATTGTTGATTTTACCATTATAAAATAACTTGCAATTAAGTACTGGCAAAGCTCAATGTAATTTTCACAGGTTGCGGGACATTATTGTCTATGGCTGCTGAAAGTAACTAAAAACCTTAATGTTACTGATTACTTGTCCAAATCAAGTAATCAGTAGTCCAAGTCACTTCTTCAAGGAGTAATCAGTAATTAGGCCTGTCGCGATAAACGATAAATCAATTAATCACACGATAAATTAAAACTATCGACCTCATTTCAATTATCGGCTATATCGTTTCTTCCTGCCTTTTTCTTACTGTTGATGACACTGAATGAAAAAAGGCTCAACTCCGGCGCTCTCCACTGACCCTCCCTTCCTTACTTCGTTAGTGTGATGCTCAGTTCACGCTGCACGATCTTATGTCGCGGATTGTCGGCCCATTATCAAAACCTGAGACACATTAGCCGACAGAAATCCTCGCTATAACGGTTCGATCAAAACCGTGTTGTGTCCAACAATGGACACAAAATAATGAGTCCAGTTCACTAATTTTGAAACCAGGCATCAATCAATTCCTTACTACAATCTACCTGCAATGCATGTAGCGAGTGTCAGTCCTGACTGAATGAAAATCATTATCACCTACTTAGGTCACGTTAACGAAGAACAGCTGAAACGTTACTGGGTTTTCTGGTAGAAATTTTGCTCCAACTCCTCCCCTAGTTATTGATATTTTCTTTGCACGAACTGTTGAATAAACATCCATGTTGTTTCCGATGTCTGCTGGACTTCGGGTTGCACCGTGTCAGTTGTTCAGGATTCCCTCTGTGTTTCCCCTCAGAAAGCACAGAGGAGAATCTGCACTTTCTGATTGGCTACCAGTCACATTCAACAGGCTGCGTTCAGCTCCCAGTCTGGATAAATCCTTGATTTAGATCAGAGCGGCCACGACGATCTACCGTAACACGCAACACAAGTGACAATCTCAGAACGAAGAACGTTCTAAGATTGTCACTTGGGGTAAAAAATCCTGCAGTTTGAACTATTGCATCAGGCAGTGGGATGTCTTCTCTATTTAAATCTAATGATTACTGAAGGGCAATATACTATACAGACTTCATAATCTGCACTCTTTTGGTTGAATGCAGTATTTATTTCCACTTTGGCTTCATGTTGTTTAGTTTTTATTCAAGTACATTTATTGTTAATGGAGACTGAGAATCTATTTTGTGTTTTTGGTTGTTTTATTTATTTTGTGTATCAGTCCCAGTGTTAAGTGTTCTTTTGAAAGTAAAGTGTATCTATCTTTGACAGGAAATTGCATGTATTATTATGTAATTTCCATTAAATCAGTGTAAAAAGGTCTTCAAACAATATTATTGTTTATCACAATAATTTTTTGAGACAATCGCCCACCAAAATCTATAATCAGATTACAGGCCTATCAGTAATCTGATTAAAGTTACTTTTTCAAAGTAACTATGCCATCACTGGCCTTCACACAGCAATGGGTATGAATCCTGCTGTTTGATTTTCTCCTTTCAATGTGCAGCCAGATGTTAGACTCTGTAATCACACTGCCCTTGGTTTATTTCTCTTCTCGCCCAGTTTCTAACTGACAAAAAATACAAAAATGTTCAAACAAGAATTACTGATGGGTTGTATGTACAAACTTAAAAATATCTGATTAGCAGACGCTTGTGAATTAGCCTACATATAGCCCAAACAAGTTAGGTCTAATTAGATAATCTGTCATCTTCTGATTATTGAAAATACTTAGTTGCCTCTAACTAGTTCACATTTACAGGGTATACACAGTGAACAGGCAACAAAGTAAATTGTATTAATAAAATTTTTTCACCTGTCTCTGTGAAATTCTCAATATAGACCATTGCAAAATGCTTTGCAAAGCCGGTTCTGTTCATATTCTCCTCAGCCTGCGGCGCTCATAAACATGTTTAATTGTCTGGCTCTTCTGTGTCAATTGGCTCCACTAACAATCAGTAATGTAAGAGTGCTTTGTGAATCTGCCTTGTTCCAAAACGGTAAGCGCAGCAGGGAGAAAGCTGCAGGGAGCAGGGAAGTGAAAGGCATGCCCACTGAGCCTGCAGCGAGTGGAAACTGTGCTATCATGTTTATTCACACATAATTCCCCACTGTTGCACAACAATGTAAATCATTGAAAAAACACCACAGTTATTAAAAAAAAGCATTCCAATACACAAAAGACTATATAATTTTAAAAATATGTAAAGTAAAAGACAATGGAAGATTGATTATGTGCAATGTGTAGGGCATTAAAGACAATTACAAATACACTTGGAGTGTTTGAAGAAATGTTTTTTGTTTTGTTTTTATGTTGTTGTTTTTTTGTTTTGTTTTTTTCAAAAAATAGACTCTTTGACAACCGACCCATTATTGAAAAGTCAATTTATTTCAGAAATATACTAAGTATATTGTATAAAAAATTTACACATAGGTGTATGTTTGAATGCCTTTATTTTTGTTACTTATGATGATTTTCCATTCAGTCTCTTAAGAAGCAATGTCTTTTTCTCTAAACTTAGTTCTCGAGTGTGTACCACACACACCTTTTGTTGTTACCTCATGGATGTATCTTCTGGCAGCCATCTTGGAACCCTGCAAAAGCTGAGGCCTGCCTAAAACCCAGGTCTATAGTAAGTGTGGTGAAAAGAGCTGGAGTTGTCATTGGTTGATGTTTAGCTTAAAGTAGTAAAAGAAATGAAAAGCTTCATAAATTGCACATTTCTATAACCAGACAGGGTCGTGATAGACCTCTCCAGTCAAGATACACTTTTCAGTAGCAAAGTTCAGAATTACCAACAATTCGTTGTACAAATTAAGCAGGAAAATGTTAATCAACTGAAGGCTTATTTAGGTACTAAATAGTGATACAACAAAACAAACCAGTGCAACCTACCCAGGTGCTGTAGTTCATCAATAATGAAATGAATATTACTCTGAAAATATTATCATGCACACATAAATTGTACAGAGTTGCTACTGAATACATCTTCATGGACAAGAGTATTGTTTACGATGTAAAAAATATTTTATATGCACAATATCCATGTTTATTTTGAAACTTAACTTATTTTAGTATAGAATGATCCTTTCTTTGTCTCCCTGTGGTACAATTTCCTAAACTGTTCAGCAGTAGTAGATTTGCCTCCATTAACAGGCAAATGGAGGCACTCAGTGGCACACTACAGAAAGATAAACAGATCCTCCTGAGACCCCGCATCCTCATATGAGGACATTACATTTTTGCTGTTCTACCCCATGATACTTAATTTGTAAGACTTTTGACCAATTGTCCTCATCTGGGGGTCCTGCCTGCACCACCTAGTGGTCTCTTAATGAAATTACACTTTTTTGAAAAAAAAACAACCACATGGCGGGGATGACAGCGAACGTCTTCTACAGCAGCTCCTGACAGAAACATGGACAAGGTAAAAATCCTAATCAAATTTTATGATTGAAACTAGTTTATTTATGCACAATAATGTCTGTAGCTTCACATGGCATGCTTATTTGATATATTTGAGTAAAATTAGCAAGGTATAACGTCTGTTAACATGACATACTTCTTTGAGGACATCAGGTCTAGCTTCAGTGCAAAAACGTAACATTTTTGTTTGAGTTTGCTATAACACATTCATAATGATGCTCATAAACGTTGCACTTTTCCATGCAAAGCCTTTCACAGAGGCAAGCATGAATACTTGAATTAATGACTGAGTTCATTATGACATGCTCATAATGAATTACATAAACTTTGCACTTTTCCATGCAAAAGCTGGACACTTTTATCTGCACTTTTGTGTTTGTTGACAGTATAAAATAAACTTTTGTAGTTTGTTAACCAATGGTGTCTTCATTGTGAAAGTCTGGACAGAAAGCAGCGTAAATGTACATACTGTGAAACACAGATGTAAATAATAACATTGATTGAATGGTCTTATCATCACACAGATAGATCCAATGTCCTCATATGAGGACATTGGGTTTTGAGATAACCACTTATTGTAGAAAGCTAAAATTTAATTTCAACTAAAATTACGTCATAATAATCCCAAATAGTAAAATAATAAAAAAAATGCACATCAAACATAAGCCCGGGTCTCAGGATTAACAAAATACAACTGACTCAAAGGTACACAGATAGATAGATAGATAGATAGATAGATAGATAGATAGATAGATAGATAGATAGATAGATAGATAGATAGATAGATAGATAGATAGATAGATAGATAGATAGATAGATAGATAGATAGATAGATAGATAGATAGATAAAACCATCAGAAAGCCTAATTGAAAATGTGAATTCAGCATTGAGAACGATACCTACCAACACCATAACAGAAACCACTGAGCTGATCTTCAACTCAGCATCAGTGATCCTTGAGATGCTTGGCTATAAGAGCAACCATGAGACCCAATACCCACCATGGCAATGAAAAGACCAATACCCAGAAAGTACAGGCAGATGCCCATACCTGAAGCACTCGAAAATGCCAAACAGAGGCTCCAAGCGTTGGCCACCCGCCTAAAGAGATACACATGGGAGAATGAATCCAGAAGGATTAACTGGCTAAGGTGTACTCTCAATGGCAGGGTAATAACAACAGAGCAGACCCACCGAGGCTGGAGACTGAACAATACTGGAAAGGTATATGGGAAAGGGAGGCGTCCCACAACAGCAAAGCACAGTGGTTGATCTCTCTACGAGAGGACCATAGCAACCTCCCTGAGCAAGCCCCGGTAACCATCACTGTGACAGATGTCCAAGAAAGAGTCTCAGGTATGAAAAACTGGACAGCACCAGGGCCTGACATGATCCATGCCTACTGGCTAAAGAAACTCACTGCCCTCCATGAGCGACTGGCAGGCCAAATGAACCAGCTGCTACAAAGTGGGACTCACCCTGAATGGTTAACTGAAGGCCAGACAATCCTAATCCAGAAGGACCCATCAAAGGGTCCAGTCCCACCCAACTACCGACCAATAACCTGCCTCTCCACAACCTGGAAGCTCATGTCAGGCATCATAGCGGCCAAGATAAGCAAACACATGGATAAATACATGAGCACGGCACAGAAGGGTATCTGTGTAAATAGCAGAGGAGCCAAACACCAACTCCTCGTAGACCGCACAGTTGCCCGAGACTGCAAAACCCGACACACCAACCTGTGCATGGCTTGGATTGATTACAAGAAAGCCTATGACTCAATGCCGCATACTTGGATCATTGAATGCTTAGAGATGTATAACATCAACAGGACTCTGAGAGCCTTCATTGCAAACTCGATGAGGCTATGGAAAACCACCCTTGAAGCCAACTGCAAACCACTTGCACAAGTGTCCATCAAATGTGGCATATACCAAGGAGATGCTCTGTCCCCGCTACTGTTCTGCATAGGCCTGAACCCCCTCAGCCAAATTATCAACAAGGCTGGTTACGGCTACCGACTCAAAAATGGGGCCAACATCAGTCACATTCTCTACATGGATGACATCAAGCTGTACGCCAAGAGTGAGCGAGACATTGACTCACTGATCCATACCACCAGGATCTACAGCACGGACATTGGGATGTCATTCGGACTAGAGAAGTGTGGTCGGCTGATAACAAAGAGGGGGAAGGTGATCCGCACAGAAGGGGTCTCACTCCCAGAAGGAACAATAGCAGACATAGAGGACAGTTACAAGTACCTAGGTATACCACAAGCAAATGGCAACCTCGATGAGGTCACAAGGAAGGGAGCCACAGCTAAATACCTCCAACGAATAAGGCAAGTCCTGAGAAGCCAGCTCAATGGCAAGAACAAAATCCGTGCAATAAACAGCTATGCCCTGCCAGTAATCAGATACCCTGCTGGAATAATTAGCTGGCCAAAGGAGGAGATAAAAGCCACAGATATTACGACTAGAAAGCTACTAACAATGCATGGAGGGTTCCATCCCAAATCCAGCACCCTGAGACTGTACACGAGCCGCAAGGAAGGAGGCAGAGGACTAGTGAGAACCATGTCCAGGACAAAACAACTAACATCCATAAATATATCAGAGACAAAGCCTCAACAGACAATGTGCTCAGTGAATGTCTCAGACAACAGGGAACGGAGGTTGAGGTGCCAGAGATACCATCATGGGAGGACAAGCCCCTACATGGGATATACCACCAGCAAATAACCCAAGTGGCTGATATAAGTAAATCCTACCAATGGCTGGAAAAAGCTGGACTCAAGGACAGCACAGAGGCCCTCATCATGGCCGCCCAGGAACAGGCCCTAAACACCAGAGCAATAGAGGCCCAGATCTACCACACCAGACAAGACCCAAGGTGTAGGTTGTGCAAGGAGGCCCCTGAGACAGTCCAGCACATAACAGCAGAGTGCAAGATACTGGCAGGGAAAGCTTACATGGAACGACATAACCAAGTGGCAGGCATAGTGTACAGAAACATCTGTGCAGAATATGGACTGGAAACCCCGAGATCAAAGTGGGAAACACCCCCAAAGGTGGTGGAGAATGCCAGAGCTAAGATCCTGTGGGACTTCCAGATCCAGACAGACAAAAACCAACCAGACATTGTCGCAGTGGATAAACAACAGAGGAAAGCCGTTGTGGTAGATGTAGCAATACCAAGTGATTGCAACATCAGGCAAAAGGAGCACGAGAAACTGGAGAAATACCAGGGCCTCAGGGAGGAACTGGAGAGGGCCTGGAAGGTGAAGACCACAGTGGTGCCTGTGGTCATCAGGGCCCTCGGGGCAGTAACCCTCAAACTGGAACAATGGCTACAACAGATCCCAGGAACAACATCAGACATCTCAGTCCAGAAATGTGCAGTCCTTGGCACAGCCAAGATACTGCGCAGGACCCTCAAGCTCCCAGGCCTCTGGTAGAGGACCCGAGCTCAGAGGATAAGAACCACCCGCGGTGGGTGAGAAGGGAATTTTATATATATATATATATATATATATATATATATATATATATATATATATATATATATACTGCTCAAAAAATAAAGGAAACACTCAAACAACACAATATAACTCCAAGTACATCAAACTTCTGCGAAATCAAACTGTCCACTTAGGAAGCAACACTGATTGACAATCAACAATGATTTTGTTGTCAGCACATTCAACTTTGTACAGGACAAAGTATTCAATGAGAATATTTCATTCATTCAGATCTAGGATGTGTTATTTGAGTGTTCCCTTTATTTTTTTGAGCAGTGTATATTTATTTGTCTATATAAATTTTATATTAAATCTAAATCTTCCAGGTAAAAGAATAACTTATGGTTAATCATGTTCAATACTACCATCTTTCTGCTGATAGCTTATCCATATATTTCTAGAAAATAAAAATGTCATAAGATGCAAGAAAAAGAAGTCCAAGGTCCAGACATATAAGGATCATTTGAGTGTCACTTTCCGGAAGCCTAGAAAGTTGGAATTCCTTAAAAGGTTGTGTTGTATAGACAGTGATAATCAGTTAGCCAATGCTTTCCTATTCACTCTGTGGTCATAGAAGCACCATTAAGTTAGTCTGCTTTTACTGATGAGAGAGGACTTGTGTTTGTGTGCATATACAGTAATAGTGTGGGCTGGCCTCCTTGATTGGGTTTTGACATTAAGCGCAAAGACTTTCTCAGCCTCAGATCCAACCATCTAAGGGCCTTTTTATGTGACCTCAATTCACTTAAGTATGTCCAGCATACCAATCAGCACAAAACTCAGACTTAGCTGAACCAATAGCATGCCTCATATCAAATCTAATCACACAATTAAAGATCAATGGGGAAGGTCAGCATTTCTCTGAATGACAGAGTTACTCCAAATTATTATTAAAAACTTCAATAAGAACCCTGTACCTCTGAATACACTTTTATTTTGAAAAACATCAACACTGTAAGAGCTAGAATGAATGATGACACCTTCAGCAAGGTTAGCAATAATGACAACTATCTCTATGTTTTAGTTATACTTTAGATACAGACCATTATCACAAGGCCCATTAGTAACCAGAAAAAAATGTTTCATTTATTTCAAACCTAATTATCATTAAGTCTGCTGTCAACTTCTGACTTTAGTCAGCTCAGTGTTTCCATGTGCACCTGAGGCTGATGTTGCGGTTCTCAAGAACGGTCTTGGTCTTGAGACAGGTCTCGAGACTTCTTTTTCATGGTCTCAGTCTCATCTTGGATGTGACTGCATATGATATCTGTCTTGTCTCGCTCTTGGCCGTTGAGGACTCAGGATTTTATTTCAAGAGACCATAACTGTAAAATTATCACTAAATTGCAAGCATATTGCCCAGTTTATTTGTTAACATCAATGCAAAACATGCCGATTGAAATCTATGCAATAATGTGACTTACTAATTACGTGTTTGTTTCCACCGTCAATCATCGCCTCCCCATTTCACTTGCACACAGCACTCCAAGACATTTGAATTGATAATGATATGAAAATTTATTTCAGCTCTAAGCATTTAATATCTAATGGGAATGTGAATCTTTCAGATTAATTTAAGAAGCAATTTTGACCATATTTCACATTTTATTCTGTCATTTAGTGCGGGGTGCTGGTCTTCTTCGTGACTCGGTGTCACGAAGAAGACACCGAGTCTCCCGGTCTTTGTGTTTGTGTCCATATAACAGTGTGGGCTGGTCTTTTTGATTGGGTTTTGATATTAAGCACAAAGTCCAACCAACCATCTGAGGGCCCTTTTGTGTCTTTGTCTCAGACCTAAAAGTCTTGGTCTTGATACACTCTGGTCTTGGTCTTGGTAATGGGTTTAGTGGACTTGACTACAACACTACCTGAGGCTGAGTTTAAAAAAAAAAAAAAAAAAAACACTGAACAGCATTGCCAATAAAGGCAAACCTGCACACAGAAAGTACATGTCCTTTGATCATTTCCATAATTTACCAAGTAAACCTCATTGTATTTTTATAAGAAAGTGAAATGGCAAGAAAGTCAGCTGTGAGAGAGGGGAAGATACACAACAAGGCTTCCACATAAGGGCTGTCCATTTCACTCCTGCACTATCACTGTGCCCAACTTCACTGTATTTTTTATATTTTTAGGAAGAGTCCAGTTTATACAATGCATTTAGAATAAAAACCCAACAGCTCTGTGAATACCTTCTAAGTTATTGAGTGAACATTAGAGAACAAACAATATCAGGAAGACAGCAGACAGGTCAATTGATTACCAAAAAATAAAGAGTATGAATTAACAGCACACCTACCAAGACGTGGCTATCTATCTAAACAAAAAGGTTGGACAAGGAGCACACTAATTGCAGACGTAGCCAAGATGCTAATAGTAAGTCTAGAGAAGCTGAAAAAATCCCCAGCTCATGTAGAAGAATGAGTTGATTAGATTAGTTTTAGCTGTGCACTCACAAGTTTGGCTTTAAAGGAAAATTGGCAAGAAGAAATCTGTTGAAAGAAAATAATAAAAGTAGTTTGTTCCTCAATCTCTTGAGTCCAAGACCTGCACAGAGTCTTGGGTTTATTGGTACTAGACAGAAAAGATGTTGTAATTTTGGCAGCATTGAAATATTAAAATAAAAGCAATGCAATTTTATTTTAGAACCCTCATTGTCTCCGTACACGTACCAGCCAGTGAACAGCATGGCATGTTGTTGTTTCACAAGGTTATTTGTGAAAGACGCCATTTCTCTTCCTCCCTCCCAAGCACAATTTAGATCGGGCCTAAAATATCCAGCCCGACCTGGCCCGAGCCCATGGACATTGTGTCAAACCTGATCCAACCAGACTAATTAACTCTGATTAGACTTGTGAGTCTGAATTACTGCTACCAGCTTAAATGTGCGCTTTGGTTGTGATGCGCTTCATGCAGTCTAACCTCTGCATTTTTTTCTTTCCTTGACAGGGTAAACTACCCATTTCTCCATATAGACTACAATAACTGAAATAGTACAACTTTATATTGTACATTCTTGTGTAGTTTTCTCTCTGCTTCTCTCTGACTTTTTTAACACCAACAGAGGTTCTGACCCTGTCTGACCATCAAGTATATAATTTTGGCCTGAACCTGCCCAAATATTGGGTTGGGTTCAGGTCAGACTCAAGATTATAAATTTAAACTATCCTCTAAATCAACAAAGTCATCTGTGAGAGCAAGCCTGGTCCATGTTGAGCAAAATGTTTGGCACCTCTGATGCAGTGGACACAGCAGACATATTTAAATGAGTTTTCTGAAAGTTCTTTCATGGTATGCATGTGTGGTAGAAAAATAATTATGGAATAATTCCCTGAATTTACCATCTCCACTGTGATGTAAGGTAATGGCTGAATTATGCTGCAGGTTTGTTTCTTTTCAGCAAGAATAATGAAGCAGCCAGACTCTGAAGGAGCCAGGGAGGATAAATGGAACTAAATACAGGGTAATCATGATAGAAAACATCCAAGAGACTACAGGAGGCTTGGGACTTGGGCTGAAGTTCAACAAAAACTGTATCTGTAATTGAATGGTTTAGAGCAGGGGTGCTCAATACATCAATCGCAGGAAAGGAAAGGAAAGGAAAGGAAAGGAAAGGAAAGTTTTGAGTTGATCTCGGCAGCAGGTGACAAACTGAAGGCCTCCAGGACGCTGAGACCAGCACTTCCTCTTCTAACAGGCTTATCAAAATATTCACTAAGAATATTGTTCTTCATTAAAGAACAATAAAATCAACAAAACGTGTTAAAATGAATAATCTTAGTAATTATTGTTTCAAGGTAGTGTGCATTTCAGTGCGTTTGAAATGTTAATAGGGTTCCATTAACAAAACAAAAAAGAACTCAAAGACCGACAGGAGTTTAAATTAGCTAATCAACCACCGCTGTGTTCATGAGAAGCTTATTAATAATCGATAAATAAATATCAAGCCTGAAAACCTGATATCCTAATGGACTGAATGTTATGTTTTTGATGTAACCTCTGCTGGGCTTGCAGGGTTCAGGCCGTTGCCACGGCAATGGGTGTGCTTAATGATAAAGTGAGACAGAGAGTAAAAAGGTGCGAGTGGGTTTGAGTTGATCACCTGATCGAGTTGTTTTATTTTTGTTGATCTTTGCTGTGGTTCATCACAGCCACTGTAGTTTCTGAACGATCAATGAACGACAAACTTGGACTAATTACCTCGTTCGTTTGCAGTAAACGTGTCGTAACAAACAACCAGTAGGACAAATATATTTGATTAAGTTTTACAAAACAAATGGCTTCTACTACGGTGGTTATGTGAAATTAAATTAATTAGATCCCAGCTTCAGAAGATTTGCCTTTACTTTTACAGAGCTCATCACTTCCTCCAATCAGTCTGCAGTTTCTCATATTGACGTCATCAAACCAAATTTCACATCTACCATAACTGACTGACACCTGCTGGCCTCAGGTTTGCAACCAGCTTCTGACTGAGAAACCAGTAACCTGCTCCCAGTGTCAGAATCTCACTGAGGAAGAAACCGCATTAGGTTTTCTATCACTTTATCATTTCTAATATCACTGATGTATATTCATATAGGAAATGAGTCAATAGGGTTTAATTTACAACGTTTATGTCTTCATGTCATGAGGTAGATCTCAGCCAGCTGCTGAGAGAAAAAGTAGATCTTATTCTCAAAAAGTTTGAGCTCCCCTGGTTTAGAGTGAAGTATGCTGACACGCAAGAATGGACATGTCAATGCCCAGTACAAAATTTAATTGAATGTCTATGGAAATTGTTGAAGATTATTGTTCACATTATGTGCTTCATGCTATCCCTATGAATTATTTTAGCAAAAATTAATAAGAAAAATATTCTATGTGTAGATGTGCAAAAAACTTTAAAACCTTCATGTCATCCCCCAACTTCACAACTATGAACTACTTTGTGTTGATCGACCATGTACAACTCTGCAAAAATACTCTTAAGGGTGTAATATAACAAACTGTGGATGACATAAGGTGTAAGAAACTTTTCCAAGTCACTGTAGCTTTTTATCCACCATCTGTACTATTAAAGACAGCACTGGATTTTATACAAAGTCTGTCTGGAATGTTCCATGATATTTTTAAAACCAACAATGACTCCGACTCCCACCGAAGATCAGGTTTAGGTGCAGTCTGAATCTTTTCTGGAGATGTGAATAAGTCAAACGGCTGTGGAACAGAGACCACTCTGTGACAGAGAGGCAGTGTCAGAGGTGGAGGGGCAGAGAGGTGAGTTATGAATAACGAAGAAAGAGGGTGGAGAGGTGAGCAGATAAGTTGTGCAGACTAGAAAAAGTGGCAGCAAAGAGACAGCAAAATGCTGCCGTGATTTAACTTTAAAATGAAAGATCGATGAGCTTTTTTAAATGTGCTCCCAGAAACGACGATTTGGCTCATATAACCCTTCAAATTTATGAGGAGGGGTGTGGGCATCGATTGACTGTGAGAAAGGGGGGAGGAAGCAATGAAGGCAGAAGGGGGTGGGAGGTGAGAGGATCAAACTTGCCTCATGAATTTCATCTTTCCTCTCCTAAAACCAAACGTCCTAATAAATGTGAGACGAAGGGTTCGGAGCCTGGAAAATCTACAGGCTTCGATTGGTCACTTGGCAATGCTTACCATATCAATAGTCCAACTTTCTCCCCTTCCACCAGCCCAGCCTTGTCCCAAATTTGGTTCACTCATTTTCAGTTTAACTCCCCCTCACCCACATCCCAAACCACAACCCCTTCAGTCAAGACAGCTGGGAGGAGCTGGAGGGATTTAACGGGTGGGAAAAGTATTTGTGGAGGAGCCAGAGGGTTGTGGACTTGGATCTGATGGTGAGACCTTGGCATTAATGGGAGAATTGAAAGAGCTGACTCTGCAGCCACAGGAAAAAGAAGTGAGGGATGGGGGAAAAGCAAACTGTGCAACAAGGAGCAAGTTTTGACACACACTGAGGAGTTGTCATATCATCATCATCATCATCATCGATTAAAGTGCAGGCACAGCTTTCTCAGTGACAGCCATGGCGCACCGCATTCCCACCTTTCACTACCAATCTATCCCTACTAGCCCTCCCCACTCTCACTGAAGCAGTGTACCCCCACTTCTCTTTCATACAGACATTCCTGAGACCCACCAAACCCCCTACCCACTTTTTCAAAAAAGTCTCAGCCTCCCCCTCTCCTCCCACTGCGCCATCTGTGACCCACAGAAAGGCTTGTGTGTCGACACCCAGTCTGACCGTTTCTGTGCTTTTGTTTTGCCACTGTGGCACAGTGAGGACACAGAACAGAAACATGCTGCCCTGCATCCAGCAGAGCACAACTTCCCCTGAACCAGAGCTACAAGGAAAAAAAGAAGCACATGCACAAAGATGAGGCATGGCAACTCAGTATTTCTAGCTTTGGTGAGAAATCAATATCTCATCATATCAGACTTCTCCTCAGTAGTCATATTCGACAGTTGCCACAGCCTGCAGCCACAGGCCTCACATACTAATACTAACACCTGCCTATTCTATCAACTGGACCAAAATACAGGGCAGCTTATGTTAATATGTTGTGTCTGCATGAGTTTAATTGTTCGTGCATTTGTAAACTCTCCTGCCAAATCAGCTGCTGTCGTTAAGCAGGTTGCTGATTAAGGGCATGCTTACCAGAGACTAGACACTGTTTTCAGACCCATGGGGCCACCAAATACATGAGTGGGGGCACTGACTGCATCAATAAATTTGCTTTATAGAATTCCATCCAATATTTTCTTAAGATACACTTTAGTTATGTTTCCCTCCCTATGTCTAAATTTTTACTGAAATGTTTCTAAATTACGCAAGAAAATTGCTGGGTTGGTAATAGTCTGGTGACTATTATTAACAATGAATGGGCAGACAAAACATGGTGGGCAGATCTGTAAGTCAGACTCTCACAGCAGAGCAAAATGTGACTTGATTTTTAGATATTTGCCAAGGTAAATAAGATCAATGGATAAGAGCCACTTCAAATATAAGTATCAGCCAATTACACATCTTCCAAATCTAAGAAAATCAGAGTTGATTTATCAGTTGGTCGTAATATCAGTGCACCCCTACTTTAAATTAAATTTTCAGATGATGAAATATAGCATATTTGGGTTGGGACCTATTTTAAGATTATGGTAATTTTGCTGGGACTCAAAAACATGAACTAATATATAAATAAAGCCAATTTCTTCAGAGCTGTCTAGCCCCATTCTTAAAAAAATCTCAATGAGATCAGGCATTTTCACCTCATTTGACCAAAATGTCTTTCACACAGCAGCTTACTGGGGTTGAAGTGATAAATTACCAAGTCGATCATTTTTTTCTAAGTTGCCAACTCAGCAATATTCTTGGTAAATTTAGAAAAATTTCAGCTTTCACACAACTTTTTGGAGGCACCCCTCCACAGATCCAGTCATATTGAGTGTCTCAAAACAGTATTCATCACAGCTGAAATTGTTCTGATTTTGTCACATTATAAACAAACATTTGTAAAATTTATTGAAATTTTATTTGATAAACAAACACAATTAATCTATTTAAATTTAAATATTGTGGAAGATTAGAGAGAAGATGGGCTCTTTTGTGTTCTTTTGGCCAAACACATTTTTGTGTGGTAGAAATGCTACACAAAAGCATTTCTATACATGCCACACATTTTAAATCTTTTAATAGTTGCTAAAAGATTTAATTTGAGTGAAATGTGTGAGTTCCATTTCCCATTGGAACTCACACAATTGTGAAACATGGTAATGCCAGAATTATGCTTTGGAGATAATTTTATTTAGCAGGAACCAGACAGCTATTAAGAGACGTTGGGAAGAAAACCTGTCTGAGGCTTCAAAATACTTCCTGCTGCTGAGATTCTCCTTCCCACCAAACAACAACCCTGAACATGCAGTCAACACTACAGTGGGATGGTTTCCATCAAAGCATATTGTTATGTTTGCAATGTCCCAGTCCTAAATCTAATTAGGAAGATGTGGCAAAATATGAAAATTATAGTTTATTTTCACCCTTCATCTAACCTGACTCAGAGATATTTTGTGCATTAAAATTGGAAAAAATTCTAAGCCTTTATATTTCCAACGCAAATACAGAGGCAACTATATTTCTGTAGTTGTGACTACAACAAAAGTTATGAGGGTTAAGAATCACAATTATGCAATATTTTGTGCTGATCTGTCACATAAACTTTCCCAAATAATAGATTAAAGCTTTTTGATTTAATGTGACAATGTAATGATGTGGACATGGACCCGCCAACTGTGGCCTGATGGGGACTGTCCCCACCAAAATTTCCACCTTTTCTCCTTTATGTGTCGTACAGAATGCAGCAGTGTGCCACATCTGCTGTTACGCTGCGCCACATTGCATTGAATCTGGAAAATCAGTGGTCGGGAAAAAGACACAATCAAAGACTCTGAAAGAGGGAAGCAATGATTTTCTATTAATGGTCAACGCTACAGCAGCAAGATAAGATCTAATGGAATCACATTTCACAGGTCAGTAAAAGGTTTAAATTAAAAAAATACATAGTCTCAGGGTTCGTAGCCTAATGCTATCGCTTTACTTTGACAACCATAATATTAACCCGCGCTGGGCAGATCGGTGTGTTTCGGAGTAGTTAACTCAAATGAAGCAATCTAAATATCTACTTTCTGACAGATCATCTTTAAAGCAGGTGTTTAAATTGGCTAATAAACCACCGCTGGTATCTTGACAAAACTGACAGAAACCAAACTGTTTACAGGTTTATGTCTAGAGAGATATACTGTAGATATTTTAGATATCCAAACATCAGCACTTTTCTCAGCTTTAATTTAAGAAAAAAATTCACTTTGTCTTTTAATTCTTTGTACTTGCTGCAACACCAATTGCCCATTTGGGATACAAATAAATAAATCTAATAATGTATGGAAACTGAATAAGAAATATGGGGGCGACAACCATTTTTTGTGACAGATACCTGCTCATCCTGCATTGGAACAGTCTGGTTTAGTGGACATCAAATAATGCATAGTAATGGCATCCGCAGGTTCACATCACTAGCTGTAATGGCTAATGGGTGACGTCCAATCCAGTAATATCGATGGTCACTCCACTCCCCAACCAATGTTTTAACATCTTTATATCTCTTAGTATGTTTTAATAGTTGCTAAAAGATTTAATTTTCGAAAGATACTATTAATCTGACAAGTCTTATCAGGATGTTCATCCTAATTTATTGAATGAGACTGTGTGGTAAGTACTGGCTGTATTCTCAGCACAAAAGGCATCTTCCTCAGCACGTCCCCACCAACTTGCAGCACAAAGTTACACCCTTACTTCCATGGATTACAGTGATAGCTGTTTATACCCATTAGCCTGTTATGCAAATATCTGGAGTTAAATAGAAAAGAAAAGCAGAGTCTCTACACATGTTTCCAAATTGCCAGACTAACTTTGATGAATCATTGTTTTTCTTCAGGGTTCTTTATCTCACCTCTCCCCTGTTCGTTATTGTTAGTGATGAGTTTGTCAGCTGATGCTTTCTAATGTATTTTTTACTGATCAAAAAGTCATTGCGTATTTATTTTTTCTCGAATGATTTCAGATAAATTAAAAACAGCTCTCTCACCTTGGCCGTGCAACATGTGGGAGCTGCAGGCGAGAAGGATCATCAGGAAAAGAGGCAGATTCCCATTCCGGGATCTCTCACGGCTGCCTCTCGGGTTCATCCTCACGCGTAAAAGCGGTGGAGAAAGTCCGGTTCGCTCCAGCAGCTCTTCCTGCCCGCGCGGCGTGTTGCGGTAGAAGAGCCTCGGTGTTTCGGTGCTCCACAAGCTGGCAGCGCAGATCGGGACTGAAGATCCAGGAGTTTTTCCCCACTGCCAAGCCTTTCAGCTTCCCGATCCAGGTTTTAGAAAACCGTAATCTCTCACTGCGATCCAGAGAGCTTGTGAGACCCACGACGCCTCTTTTTATTTGGATTGATGAACAGAAAAGTTAATACATTCCAGTGTGTTTTATCGGCTTATTCTCTGCAACAATCTACTAATTCAGTCTGTGAATAACTCTGGATTTGGGTAGGAAAAAAATGTGATCCTGTGCTTCCTTTTAATCTCAGGAACCACTTTGTTCTTCTCCCCTCAACTTTAACGCCAGTAGTAAATGATTTCCGCTCCTTCTCTCGTATTTCACTTGTCGCGTTGTGATGCTCCAGCAGCTCGTATTGAACGGGGGAAATTTACGACACACAGGTTTTAAAAAACACACACACACACACACACACACACACACACACACACACACACAACAGCTTGTGTGTGTCTGAGGGAAATGGGTTTGTATACACTGAATTAAAAACAAAAATAGATCAATACAACGAGTGATCTATTTTGCAGCTTTTACGTTGCGTCGCAGCAACGTAAAAGCTGTTGCTGCGACGCCGGTTCAGCCTTCTTCGCTTTTTTCCGTCCCAGTCTTCAGCTGCTTCCGACCAAAACTACGCCACTTCAAATATATCTTAATTATTCAGCTTTTACTCACTGGGATTCTCTTCCTAATTGAAGCAAGCTTCACGCGGTTTTTCCTCCGTCTCGGTGGAAGTCGGCGCCCTGTTTGAGCTTCGAGGAGACCGTCAGAAGCAAAGTGTCTTCCACAGCTGAGCGCTGCCGCCGCCTGCCGCTTCGCTCTTCGGGGTGGGTGGCGAGGGGAGAGAGAGACACAGGGAGGAAGAGCTTTTACATTAACAACCAACCTTTGGATAAAAGTAACAACGTTAATAATTACAAATCTGCTTTTTATAGTGCTTCTGCTACTTAACTTTAAAAAAAAAAAAAAAAAGAACCTGGGGAACCTTCATCAGCTCCATTTTAAAATGTACAAAAAAAAAAATAACTACCACAGGTATTAGTTACTTTGACCAAGTCTTTGAGTTTTCAAAATATATTTTATTAATATTTGCAATATCAGAACAAGCTTGACTTTGTTGTCTTTTTAGGTATTAATTTAAAATTACAGCAGTGGGTATACAGCTATGCTAAAAGTTGGTACAATGAACTAGGCAAGAGGAGCATGCCCACACCTGCATGTTACCACTTGGTGATTTTTATTTCTGGAAAAAAGGCTGAATCCTGCAACCCACCACCATGCAGTTTGCCACAATTCAAGCCGGACACTTTAAAAGGGTTTATTACAGATCAGGACCCCCTACAGCAGCATTTATATGAACCCTCTGTGAGGGCTCTTTTACATGTCAAGCATGAAAGCTACATTGTTTGTTTGGCTCACACACACAGAATGCAAACCTCTAAAATTGAGACTACAACTCAGCCTATATGTATATATACACTGCTCAAAAAAATAAAGGGAACACTCAAATAACACATCCTAAATCTGAATGAATGAAATATTCTCATTGAATACTTTGTCCTGTACAAAGTTGAATGTGCTGACAACAAAATCATTGTTGATTGTCAATCAATGTTGCTTCCTAAGTGGACAGTTTGATTTCACAGAAGTCTGATGTACTTGGAGTTATATTGTGTTGTTTGAGTGTCCCCTTTATTTTTTTGAGCAGTATATATATATATCGACAGACAGACAGACAGACAGACAGACAGACAGACAGACAGACAGACAGACAGACAGACTGGTGATCTGTCCAGGGTGTACCCCACCTCTTGCCCAGAACATTAGCTGAAGATAGGTACCAGTATGTCCCGACCCCACTAGGGACAAGGGTGTAAGTAAATGGAAGGATGGCTAGATAAATATATATATACATCAGCAATATTAAAAAAACAACATTTGAAGCCTACTCTTAAGAGTTGAAAGGGTGTCTGCCTCATGAACAATACATGAGGGAAACATATAAACAGACATATAAACCTAAACTCATAGTTGTGATAAACCACAGGTATTGTGGTTTCTCTCAAATCACTTCTGATTTTTTTTTTTTTTATCATTATTTAAAAGATCTTGGCAGTACATTTCTTTGTTTAATGTCTTAGTTTATTTATTGTTGTGTTCTATTCTTTACTCATTTGGATGTATTTCCCTTTAATTACTGTCTGTATTCCCCATTGTTTAGTTTCTTTGTGTCCAGTTCAGCTTCCTTTGTGTTAATTACTCACCTCTCCCCAGTCTGCTGTTTGCTGTCTCCCACAGCAGTTTCACATCTGCATCCACTATCATTCTCCAGTCTTCTTTCCATACATAAGCTCGCTGGTTGTTATTGTTCTTTGCTTCACTGCTTTAGGTTTGTTTTTGGACCTATTTATTTTCTTTAGTTCATCTTTCTGGTTTCTTGGACTTTGCTTTTGTAAGTTTACCTTTGTATTATTAAGCATCTTCATTGTACTTCCATAAACATACATAAACATGTATGACAATGTAGTGACTTGCAATGGGTGATTTTGAGTTTTTGTCATGATGTCATGTTCTGTGTTGTTCTCTGTGTTTATTTTGAGTTTTCTGTGTCTTTGAGTCTCAGTGTTGTCCATGAACATATTTATTTCCAGCTGGTCTTTTTTTTCATCAGAGCTACACCTCTCTATTTTAATGCACAACAATCTGTCCTGCAATGACTGAGTATTACTAATACCTTAATGTTCTCTGTGGATAATACTGTACACTTAGCCTCCCTGTGTCTTCGTTGGACAAAGCACCAAAGGAACTGCTGCTTCAGCAAAGTGCACTCTCCTTTTCATCCCATGGATGGCACTACTGACTCAGAGTTGTTTAGCTGTTTTTTTTCTCTACTATAAAACATACTCTTGGGACAGTGCTTCTATAGTGTGATGCTTTTTTTTTTTTTCGCATCACGCAAGACATGCGATCAACATATGATATTACTATTGGTGAAAATTACAAAGGATATGGCAAGAAGTTGTTTGAGCATTATGGGGGGTTTTTTGTTTCTCTTTTTTTTTTTCAGAAAATGTGCAGCTGGCTCCGAGAAGGCCTTGTTTTAGAAAGCAGGGCTAAAAAACTGAGTTATTCTGAACAAACCTGAACACTCAGGGTTTTTGATTTCAGAACAGGGGACATCAACTAGGGGCTGTACAGTGGCGCAGTGGGTAGGGCTGTTGCCTTGCAGCAAGAAGGTCCTCGGTTCGATTCCCGACTCTGGGTCTTTCTGCACGGAGTTTGCATGTTCTCCCTGTGCGTGCGTGGGTTCTCTCCGGGTTCTCCGGCTTCCTCCCACAGTCCAAAAACATGACTGTCAGGTTGATTGGGCTTTCCAGATTCTCCTTAGGTGTGTGTGTGTGTATGGTTGTTTGTCCTGTTTTGTCTTTGTGTTGCCCTGCGACAGACTGGCGACCTGTCCAGGTGACCCCGCCTCTCGCCCGGAACTCAGCTGGAGAGGCACCAGCACCTCCCGACCCCGTTAGGGAGAAGGGGGACCGGAAAATGGATGGAATATGCCCGATTCATTTGGGAAGAAAAAATCCATTAATGGAATAACCTGGTCATTCAGTATATTCAGGTAGTCAGCTGACCTCATTCTTTGGGCACACAATGTTGCTGGACCAACACCTGACCAACTGCAGCAACCCCAGAACATAGCACTGCCCCCACAGGCTTGTACAGTAGGCATGATGGGTGCATCACTTCACCTGCCTCTCTTCTTACCCTGATGCACCCATCACTCTGGTAAATCTGGACTCATCAGACCACATGACCCTCTTTCATTCCTCCAGAGTCCAATCTTTATGCTCCCTACAAACTGAACATGCCAATGATTTGACCCTTCTTGAAACGACTAACATCTTTTCCACGACCACAGGATGTGTCTTTTGCCATGGTTGTTTAAGAAATGAGGAGTTACTCATTGCATCAGCTGGGGTTAAATAACTTGTAGCCAGCTGAAAGATAATCGCCTATGCAGTAATTATCCAATAGGAGGCTGGTACCTATTTGCTTAGTTAAATCCAGGTGGCGACTTTTATTTTGGCCAGGCAGTATATTTAACAAAAAGAGCAATACTGTTCCTGCTGCAAAATGGCAAGTTTGCATGGACAAAATCAATACGTGAATGTGATTCAGCAAAGAATTTATATTTTTGATGTTGCACTTATTTAACATAAAAAAGGAGGATAATTTCATTTGTATCAATAAAATACCAATATCTATTGTATTTCAGACACCCAAAAATTTATAAATAGATGTCAAAATGTGATGCTGACTACATTATTGCCTTCATTGATACCTGCAATTCTGTGGAGTTTTTCATTTATTTTTGTAGGTCTGACTACAGAGAACCCCACTAAATTGTACAGCAGGGCTGCCCTTGGCGTTCAGAAACCAGCTACTTATAAATGTTAGAGTCACATTTATAAATGACAGTGCAGTTGTACAGCTCAGCAGTGGGAAGGCTCCTATTTAAACAGCTCCATTATAAAATGAAATGTACCTAAAAGTAAGGTTTTCGTGCCTCATATCAATAACATAGAGAAACAGAATAGCTTTAATAAAGAGCATCAACCTCCGATGGACTCACAACCTGTCCAGGGTGTATCTGGAATGTCTCGCTGGAGATAGGCACCATACCCCTCCTCACCCCACTAGGGTCAGGAGGGGTATTCATTGCACCACCCAGTGCAATGAATGAAGAGCACCACCCAGGGTTTGAACCCTGGTGTTCCATAGAACCTCATCATGTTAATGTGAGTTATAGAGTCATGTCCACCTCTTAGGCACCTCTGCTGTATATTAACAGTTCATGTTAATATACACTTTCTAACTTTTCTAACAGGATAGGGTTGGAATTAAAACAAAGAGCAGCACATAAAATATCCTAGTGTCATATGAGTGATGTGCAGGCTGAAATTTCATTGAGATTAACAAAAAATTATGGAAAGGTTTTGCCTCCCAAGTACAAAATAAAGTCATATATTGTTCTTTGACAGTGTAAAAAAAATTACAATTCACAAACTGTTCTAAAGAATGTTCCTTCCTTTTTGATGGGATATATCACCCCAAGTTGGACAAGTTTAAACATTTTAAATTTTGATTCAGAGCTGTTTCAAGGTAACACAGAGTCTTTAAAATCAATGACATATATAAGTTATGAAATAAGAAGCTAATTTTAGGATCAGCTGAAAAGTTGAAACTGTGTGTGTTTTGTCAATTCTCATATTGAGGAACAGGTGCTGCCAATGCGGCCCAAAGCCTCATTTCTTCCTATAAGAAGAAATCCTGTTTTGGGGTTAGAGTTTGGATATAGATATAAATGAAGAAAACATCACTGCAATGGAAAAAACTTGATGGAAAGTTATTTTGAAGATAGAAATGTCCTGGTTTGTGGTTGAAGATGAGGACTCAAATCCAGCAGAATGGAGGGGTGGAGTACTGATGTGAATATATTCAATGAAAAGAAAGCCAACTGATGAAAATCCAGAAAAAACAAAAGAATCCAATACAAAGACAACAGGAAAATAATAAGCGAAATAATGTACTTTAAGTAGAATAAACAAACTCTATTTTACATTACAAACCTCAGAAATTAAGTCATATTATACCTGAAGAGTATAAGAAAAAAAAAAAAAAAACAACATTAAGGAAAGACCATAAGAGATCCCACTTGTATTTTGCCTTAAGCCATGTAGAGGACACAACATGAGAAAGGAGGGTCAGATATCCTATTCCCCACCCATAATAAGAAGAAGAAACCCAACCCTCATAAGCATGAATTATGATCCTGTAAGTCAGAATTTTTTTAAAAAAATGTGTTTTTTATTTTCTTAGGGCATAGAAAAAAGGTGGGGGTAAAAAACTGCAAAAAAAGTTTTTCTCTAGGATTTGTCCATATGTCTACTCAGGTGGACAACACACTCTTACGTTTTATCAACTAATGAAATGCTGTATATTAAAATTTAAATATATTTTGACCTTAGTTAACAGAATGCATAAATATATAACATTGTATAGCTCTCCTCCTTGTCTAATGGTCACTACTATCTGATCCCTTAATTCAGTCCCTCTTATTCCACTGCTTGGTCTTATTTTAGTCTCATTTTGGCTTCTCTCAAATAGTATGATATTATTATGGATATTAAATTTTATAAAACTTACAAGATTGAATATGACACTTCAGCCAATCTGTTTTCTGTAACATAACAGTGCAGTCTCTTTAGTTGCATCCATCCATTTTCTGTACACCCTTGGCCTTAGTGGGGTCAGGAGGGGTACTGGTGCCTATCTCCAGTTAAAGTTCCGGGCGAGAGGCGGGGTACATCCTGGACAGTTCACCAGTCAGTTGCAGGGTAACACAGAGACCGACAGGACAAACAACTACGCACACACACGCGCACACACACACACTCACACCTAAGGAGAATTTAGAGACCATTCAACCTGACAGTCTTTTTTTCTTGTACTGTGGGAGGAAGCCGGAGTACAGAAAGATCTCGGGCCGGGAATCGAACCCAGGACCTTCTTCCTGCAAGGGAACAATGCAACCTTCTTTTAGGGGCATCATTTATTTTCTTTTTTTGGAATGCATACTGGTTTATGTTCTGTAGGTTCTGCATCTCCAGTTATTTCATGTCCCTCAACATCTTGATTTACTTCAGTATTCAAAATTTCTTCTTCATTCTCATCTCCACTGTCACTCTTGCTACCATTGGCCAGTAATATGTCAGTTAGTTTACAGTCAAAATCCTTGTTGTGTGGTGTTGTATATTTTAAATCTGTAATCAGAGTACTGATATCAATACCTGTCAAAATATTTCCACTGATGCACTGATGATCCATTTTACTGGACAGATGATCAGTGGTAATTTTCTCCAAATACAAAGATGCTATTTAGAAAATACATCAGTAGTATAAGTCTTCAGGGGTTTCTTGATGTCACAATAATTTTTTAACTGGATGCTATTTTATTATAGCATCCAGTAGGGAACTAGATACTCCTGAGTTAGTCTGATACGTTTCCGTCTGTCCGCCAAATTGGATTTAGCAAAACAATTATTGCACTTATTTTGGATGGACAGTCGTTGGCCTGATGCACTGGTGTCCACTTTAGTGGCCTGTGTGCATTTATAACATAAAAATCCACAAAAACACTCGAAAATAGCTTTTAGATGGCTGTCCACTCTAGTGACCGCTATGCATGAAAGGGTTAAAGTTTATTTCATGCTAAAATATGAAAAACCTGATGTGAATGCTGTTGTAAGACAATTTAAGGAGAACATTTTGAAGCACTGCTGAAAATCTGCTGTAGACAGTTCCTCAGTTATGCACTGCTGAGTTCTTGTGTTTCATAGTGACCCACCATCTATTCTTGTCAGACTGTCTGTATGTACAAACGTACCCAGATGTTTAACAGCAAAGCCTTTAATTACTATCTCAGTACTCAATATTGTCAATCATCCTTCTTACTGAGTCTCCACTTTGCTTTGCTGACAGCAGGAGAGCAGAACTTTAGTGCAACTCACCTGTCCTGCGCCTCAGAGATTTTTGTCTCACTACAACATTCCAAATTTTTAAGAGCAGGACACTTGACCCATTTCACTGTCCCTAGCAACCCAGTGCTTTTTACGTTCTTAGGTCTTTGCTCCGTCACTCACCCTGTTAGTCTCGGATATTTTACATACACTGACAAGTGGAAACCTGTTGGCAGATAGGGACAAAGTTCTTCCATATTTTGGATGTCTGCCAGTTGCTTTGATACCCATACTGTTTTTACAACCTTTAAGTTACTCTGACAAACCTTTGCTTTCTTGTTCTTTTCTCTGCTTTTCAAGCACACATTTCTACTTAAAAGTCTTCTGTACCATTTTATCTGGTGCCCTTGAGTTTGAGTAGTGTGTCTTTAAATGGCACAAATTACTATCCTCTGGATACAATGAAACCACTACCTCTGCCTTCTGCATTATCCCTGTCAAAATATTTCTACCATCTTTCAGATTCTGTGTTGTTCTTCTTTAAGCTACAATTGCTCACTAAGCTTTCACTCTATCTGCCCTTTTGCAGTCCAGACAGTTCATGGATGTTCCCTAAATATTATATAAATAAAGAAACATTTTTACTGAAGTGGCTTGATTTTCACTACTTGCTCTGCATCAGAAATTGGAATAGGGCATAAAGTTCTTTTAAAAAACTGAAAACAAAACTATCAAGGTGATATGTTGCCCATATTATATTTTATTCTCAAGTGGATTGAGTTATAAAACTGTGCAATAACAGGTTATCAAAAAAGTGTGTTATCATTTTCAGTTCATAGATAGTGCATTCATCTAGCTGTTCAGGGAAAGATATGATTTAGCCAAAATCTACAACTAAAATCTGGGGTGTGTAACCCAGGGTAAAAACTGCCCTTAATCCCACCTTTGCTGTTCCATTGTTTATAGTGACAGTCAGTCACACAATGCATTCAGCCAATCACTGCACCTGAAGTGGTTATTCATGCCTGCTCCAGCTTTCCCAATCAGGTGTGAAGGGGAGAGCTGGAGACAAAGGAGCTACAGGTTTGTGCTTCCAAACAATTAGTTTATCTCTTTGTTTATTATCCTCTTTTAAAACTCACAATATAAAAATCATATAGATCTGAATGCCCAGTGACCCACATTGGAGTAATAGGAAATGAGCTGGTAGATAGTTTTACTAAAAATGCAGCAAAAAATAGTATTGTTGATTTAAATATTAAAATAAACAAAAATGAGGTTAAAAATATTCGTAAAATATATACAAAGAATAAAAGGAAAAGTGGGATAGAGAAAGCAATGCAAGATTTTATTATAGCATCCAAAAAAAAGTTGGGAAATTCAGGAAACGTAACAGGAGTAAAAAAGAAGAGGATGCTATATCCAGATTAAGGTTTGGACATACAGGTTTAAACAGTACTCTTAAAGTAATTAATAAACATAGTACAGGTTTTTCTAGATATTGTGGAGAATTAGAAACAATACAACATGTTTTTTTTTTAGAATGTAGTAAGTATGTTCAGGACAAAGAGGTTTTAATTACATATTTAGGTTGGAATAAAAATAAATTAGATATTAGGGATTTGTATTGTATTTTAAGTTCATCTTCTCTTAATTCATGGATTTTATTCACCAGGAAATAATTTAAAATGATTAGATTCTAAAGTTATTATCCTAATTTAAAAAAAAATTTCTTTAACATGGGAAATACTGCTCTGTGTCTTCTCAAAACGCCGTGGCAGAAGGCCATGCATACTGAGTCAGGTTCTGGTGGAGGTTTCCTCCTGTTCATGAAGAGTTTCTTCCCTCTATCACCGTATGCATGCACTAAATGAGGGATTGTTGCAAAGTCAACGACACAATGCAAGCAAATGTCCATTATCACTGCACTGCCTATAAAAAAAACTAACCATTTTATATGAATGGAATTCGAATACATTGTTCTCCTTTTTTTAAATATTCATCCTTTTTGAAATGATCCTCGATTAGTGTGAAATCTTTTTTCTACAAAATAAATGGAACTTAACTGCATTGACTAATAATTAGTACCAATTTGAAATGTATGTACTTGATTGGAATCTGATTTAATATGCTTAGATTGAATTGACTTTTTTTTTAGTGTTACTTCAGTGCCGCACTTGAGACATTTTGTAAATTGACACTACTCAGATTCTGCTGTTCAACACTCATGTTAAAATGAGCCCAGAAGAACATAGATTAAAATCTTAGACTTTATGTTAAATGAGTTAGAACAAATGTCAATTGTAATTTGGAAATAAGCTGTGTTTAAAACAGCCCTGGTGCTATTTGCAATGATCCCTTCAAGTTTCGTTTTTGCATGGCATATTTGTTTTTTAAGGTGCCCTGCTCCAATTAGTCATCTGCGTAGACGAATATGTCTCTTGAACTGCCTGTAAGTGGAATTGTGTGGGTACAATTCCACTTACAGGAATTGAGTGCATAAGCGCGTATGTATGCATACATATCCACTCACACAACTATGGGTTATCTAGTTCCAATACACAGACTGAACACTCACACTGAAGCCAATTTAGCTTCCAATTACCTGTGTATCCAGTAAGATTACCACTCCATTTTCTAACCCTGATCCATCAATTCCTCTCTTATAACCAAAGCATCTTATTGAAACTTTTAACCCTAACCTACACTAGTATAATTACAGAACACAAACATTGTTTATCTTGTAAGGTCACATCAGATGCATATCTGTGCTGATAAGTGTAAGGGCATCTACCTCCCCACATCTAACTAGAACCATTCTGTAAATTCTTTTCACTTTGTATCTTCACCTACAAACCCCCTACCCACCACATTCATACACAGTGCTCACCCACTCTTCACTCAACCCACTATGAAGACTCTTTGATAGGGTTGAGCGATGACACGAATGTCTGTCATTCTCTCAAAGGCAGACACTGGGATGTCCCCTGTCTCCTTAGCATCTCTTTAAGGAGGCTAATGATTTTTTGTTCCAGCTATCCACATAATTTCTCTCAACATACACAAATGTACACAATGGCAGGAATGTATACAGCTAATGAGCTGCTTCTAGCAGCTCAAGCTGTCATGGTGGTGCAAGAATGTAATGTCAGTATTAACTGATGTGACTTAACTTTGGAGTGCTGAGAAAAGAGAGAGAGAGGGCAGCTAGCAGGCAGACTACCAGCACAAACAAGTTATCAGCAATGGCAATTCTTGAATGAATCATCCCTTGGGTGAGCTCCTCCTTCTACTGTTTCTCAACGAATCATAATTGAGGATCTTATTTAACATCTGGGCCAGGCTAAACTGCCATGCAGCCTCGGACTCTTGGACAAACATGAAAATCATCCCTCTGTTACAAACAGAAAACAGGGGGTTCAGCTCCACATATGTCTGCACATAGGTTTTTCTGAGGCCAACTCACACAAATATTTTACTCTGGTGCTTGTACGCCACCTTCTCATATGAAATGCTGCAGTGGATAACTGTCACTGGATATCATCGAATCCTTTTGAACAATTAGTCTTACTTAATGTTAATAGTTAATTGTTGCAGGATGCTGCTCCACAAGAACTGACTGTTCCTGTCAAAATCAGATACATGGTGAAATGATTATGGAGGCTCCTGGTATCCATGGTGTTTTTTTAAAAATAATTCTACTGTAATCTGATGTCAAGTAAAAACTAAAATCAGTGTTTCATTTGAGCAAATGCTTGATTTTCACCTGATGTGCAATAAACCTTAAGCTTTATTGCATATTGTCATGTTATAACTACAAGTAATAGAACCAAACAGCCTTTATTGTTCCACAAACGGATGTAACACAACATACATGAAGCTATATATAGAGCTTCACACAAACTATTCTTATTTAGTATCACATCCATTTTATGTCCGAGAAGTTTGAAAGCCATGTATCACTGCACCTTATTGTGTGTATATATCTGTATATATATATCATTACAATAATGTACTATAAAGTATATACACGTACAGTGTATCACAAAAGGAAGTACACCCCTCACATTTCTCCAGATATTAAAGTAGATCTTTTCATTGATACACTTTGACATTAATAGCTGTATATAAGTTATTTTGAGGGAAGAATGAATGAGTTATATAAGCTGCACACAGACTACTTTACATTGTGTCAAAGTGTCATTTTGTCAGTGTTGTCTCATGAAAAGATATACTTGAATATATGCAGAAAATGTGAGGGGTGTACTCACTTTTGTGATACAATGTGTTTGATGAATGTATATCTTTGAAAAGGTGAATAATAGTAATACAAGGTTTTTAAAACTTCTTGGACATAAAAATCTGAAAACTTAAAATGGATTAGTACTGAGATTCTGTTCCTGATCTTAAACACCATAAGTATGATGCAGCATGGTGCTGTAGGGATTATTTTCTTTAGTAGCCATTTTTTAGATGTCACATTTTCAGAGATGGCATTTATTGTGTTAGAATGAATGGCAGTGTCAATGTTGAAATCAAATTTAATTTACCATGGGAAGGCTTTCTCCATCCAGTAAGACTGAGGATGAGTTGTTTTGAAAAGAAGAGTGAGTGAGAATGTGGTAGGGACATAGCTCAACAAACATCAAAATGATCAATGAGTGAATGAAAGATGGTCACATATTTAACACTTTCATTTGAAAGGTTTTGTAAAGTCTTAAAGCATTATTGCATACATTATCTGGTTTTTAGGTTCCTCCTGTTTTATTATCTTTGAGGGAAAATATCAAAAGAAACAGCAAATAACTTCAATAAATAAAAATATGATATTCTAATAAAACTCATTTGCAATGGGGATGCTGGGTGGTCGCTGAATCCCAGTACATGTGTATTCTTGTATTTCAGTAAGACAGAAACCTGATACTTGTGCCAAAAGTGGTGGCTCCACCTGTTATCTGTGCTATGTCTTGAGGCCAAAAGAAAGTGTGAGGGAGAAGAGAGTGGGAATGAGGGTGAGCTGAGGAAAGTAAACGATTTTTTTATGTGAAAAAAAAGGGGGATCGAGTAAGAAAATGAAAAGGGAATAGTAAGGCATCAGGACAGACCTGTACAGAACTCAAAGAGACAGGGAGGGATACAAGGATAAGTGTAACAGCAGAGGGAGAGAGGGAGAATGGCAGTGCAGAGGGATCCTTTTATAGTGTGTCGAGCAGATAGAAAGGGATGTGAAAATCACAGTCTAGGCTTTCAAGACTCCTTTATTTAAGGAGAATGAAGAAAAGAAAGTGATAAAGCAGAACGGAGGAGGCTATTGAAGTGGGAAAAGGAAAAGAATAACCAGTGATTTCAGGGTCTTTGTATGGACTGGGCAGAAAGCTCAGTGAAATCCAAAATGTGAGGCTCATGCTGTGTTCAAGTGGATGAGTCAGGTTGGCAGGGATTTTTTCTTTATTTGTTTTACTCTCTCTCAGCACATGATTCCAGCTCCATGTCTCCTCCCTTCAGGAATAAAGCAAACAATTATGGAGCGCCACCTTTTCCCATGCCAGAGTAGGCTGGACCCACAAGAATGGGGATCCACGAGGACGCATGGAGAGCAGGACCCAGGAGGAGCTGCTCCTCTTGGGTCCGGTCCGTTTGTGGCGCAGGAGGCTTCACACAGCTGCAATGTGGGCTTTTAGGATGGTTCTGTTTTCTCTGCACCTGTAATCACATACAGTTATCCAGCACCACACTGTGGAGGAAGAGGAAGAGCAGGCACCATCAGCTCTCATGAAGCTCATATAAAACAAAAGCAAACTGAAGATTGAAGCAAAACAGACTTCAAACTGTTCAGTGCAGTTATTTCCACAACAGTCCATCCTGTGAGAGTGTAAAAGGACTTTGTAAAACGAGAACTCTTGAAAGAGCTTTGTCCAAGCCCTTCATGAGTGGTGGACATTCAGAACTATGCCATACCCTGAGGGAAAAACAGATACTCTGATATCTCCTTCTTTAATCAGACGAGCTTTCACTCAGCTTCTCTCTCTTTCAGTCCTTTTCCCATTTTCTGTGAAATCACGTCTTTTCTTGCTTTCTTCCAATTTCATCTTATGGACAAATATCAATTTTCTATTTTTTGTAGGGATAACAAGAGGCAGTGGTAAAATTTTCCTTATTGTTGGCCCACCTTCCACTCCTTTGAGTCTGACACATCCAGTGAGAATTACTGAATGGCTTGATACCCCAGAGGAATAAAAATCAAAAGGTTCTGAATTTGAGCACATGTAATGGGACTTCTGTACAGCATAAATACTGTTTTATCACAGATTTAAAACTAAATTCCACCTATTCCACTTTAAACAACTATTGAGTGTTTCCATTTAAGAGGAATAGAAACATAGAATCATGCATATATGTAAAAAGAAAAAAAAAAGTCCACTGTCGCTGCTTTTTTATTTAAGAAGGAAAAAACGTGATAATTAAAAGCACTTTATTAGTTTATCATTGTAAGATCAACCATCTCCATAAAAGCAGCAGTTGTGTCTCTGGAAATGCCTTAAAATAATGCCATTTGAAATTGTTTTTGCCTGTCACTGCACAATCTGTGCAGAAAGAACAATTAATATACTATAGTCAGCTCATTTGCACATCTGCTAAAAGAAATACTTCTGGGTTGGCTGTTTTTTCTTTTTGTTATCTTTTTGTGTTTCATTGTAATTTAAACACATATAAATAGTTTAAGATTTAAAGAGAGATGCAAAATTGAGCAGTAACAATGACTATTATCACAATAAGTCTTCTCTTGTTGGGTCTACCGACAGGCGAATTAAAAGCATAAACACTTTATAGTACAATTAACAAGTCCAGTGAAAAATGTCCCTGTATAAAACTTGGGAGGTGGCAAGGCTCCAGACAAAAACTTTGGCTCTTCAAAAAAAATTTTTTAAAGTTAATCAAATCTCTTATTCTCTGTTTTTAAGTTTGTAAATTTAAAAGTGTTGATTTTATAATCTATTTAAAATCAATTATATGATGGGCTTGAAAGCTCATTTGTTCAGGCTCTGGGGACCTGTGTCCATGTCCGTCTGGTCTTTCGAGGAATGTGAATTTCAGAAAACATCCATCTCATTCCTCGGTTACATTCTTCAGGGTGGACAGATTCGCATAGACCCCGGGAAAATAAAAGCAGCACTGAAGTGGCCAGTTTACCAAACCCAAAATCAGCTTCAACAGTTCTTAGGTTTTGCAAATGTCTTTTGACGCTTCATTAAGAATTACAGTGAAACCGTTGCCCCACTCACTGCTTTGACCTCTTCCAAAAGAACCTTTTTCTTGGTCACCCAACACCAACTCCACCTTCCTCGACAAACCTCCCACCGGACTCCTTCATTCTTTAGCTGTACCTAAACGTCCCTGGTCAAGCATTGCAGACGATTATGTCTCTGGACCTCCACTCTTGAAAGGTATGACCACCATCTTCGCAATTATTGACCGTTTTTCTAAAGCATGTCATCTCATACTCCTCAGAAAACTGCTTACAGCCTTTCAAACAGTTCAACTTCTGGTCAAGCATGTTTTCAGATGACATGGCTTCCCCCTGGAAATCCTCTCTGATCATGGTCCCCAATTCATCTCTCAGGTCTGGAAACACTTTTGTTCCACCCTTGGTTACGCTCTTGTCTGGTTATTGTCCCCAGTCAAATGGCCAAGCTGAAAGGTTAAACCAGTGTTTCTCAATTCCGGTCCTCATAACCCCCTGCCCTGCATGTTTTAGGTGTTTCCCTTCTGCCACACACCTGGATCTACTGTGTGGGTGATTTACAGGCTTCTGCAGTACTTGATGTTCATGCAATCATTTAGATGTGTCTGGAATACAGGCACATCTAAAATGTGCAGAGCAGGGGGGCCTGAGGACTGGAATTGAGAAGCACTGAGTTAAACCAAGAAATAGAATCTATTCTCAGATGTCTCACCTCTTCCTGTCCCACAGATTCGAGCCATGCCTTCCTTGGGTTGAGTATGGATATAATTCTCAAATTTCTGCTGCATTGTTTTATCTCCATTTGAAGTCTCTCTCAGATGTCAACCTGCACTTTTTCCCACAGATGAAAAGGAAATCTCAGTTGCCTCTGTCCTTAACCATATCCAACACTATAAACACATCTGGTCCTAAACCATAGAATATCTACGTCGCACCTCTGAAAAACATCGCCGCTTTGCCGACCACAAAAGAACTCAAGCCTCTCAATCCCAGTCAGAAGGGAGTTGGCTTTTAACTCGTGACATACACCTCAAGGCCATTTCTACAAAAAGTTCTCCCCAGATACATTGGTCTGTACGAAATTGACTCCATCATCAGTCCCACTGTCAGTCTTCGTCTTCCCATTAGTCTTAAGATCCACCCCACATTCCATGTTTCCCAGATTAAACCGGTCCAGACCAGCACTTAGTGAGTTTTACTAATATGAAAATTCCAGAAGGAACATTATTTTATTGTACATTCCATTTGATTTCCAACTTCAAAATTTCAACATTCTAGCAATTCAAGTGGTAAGTGTTGGCAATTTCTCACCCACGCTGAACTGAAATTCCAACATGGCTGCTGCATGTTTACAGTATCAAGATAACTGTGAGATTTATTGCATATAAAACATTTTTAAAAATTGTTTATATGCAGCAAATCTTTCGCCTACATAAATACATGTTCAACTTATATTTGTAAATGTGGGACCTGAGTGGTAAATTTAATGTAAAACTGCAGGAGGTGTGGGCAGGGTTTTAAAAATGAACTGAATAAAAGTTGACAAACAAATACCAGTGAAAAGAAAATGCAAAAGAGAATATTTTTAAAAATTTTATTTTTGAAAATCCCCAGAAGAACCTTGAAAAGACAACAGTTAACCACAGACAAGTACTGATGTCTGTTTATGATGTGTTTTATTTACCAATGAAGTTCTATCATGCTCTAGCTGCAAGTTCAAAAACAAGTGAGACCTAATTTTAGGGCAAGACAAGTGGTAAACCCAAAAGATAAGCTGCTAAATAAAAGAAGTAATACTATGCAGCAGAGTCAATAAGTCTGTGGAAGAAAGTTAGAAATGGTATTTTTAGCGAGGCAAGGGGGATTGTGGCTCTCTCTCCGGCGCTCTGTCCCCTTTTGCAGTTTGCCGACCGATCCTGGGCAGCTACCAGCAGGCAAATCTTGGCAGCAATCCAGCCACTCGTTCTCTACAACAACCAGCCGTCTGATCCTCGATGGCGACTAGCCTTTGGATCCTCTGCGGTATAAACATGTTGAATTAGTGTTACAAAAAGAGACTTACTATTAGTGTAAGAGAATACACTAACATTAAGTTAATGCAATTTCAGTCGAGAAATGGGTTATGGTAGTATTCCTGATCACTTTGACCTGAAAAGGATGTTTGCATGCTTTAGTAATGTCAATTGGATCCAAAAAGTCAAGAGGGGACGTTTGGAAAGATTCAGATAAGTAAGGAATAACAACTTCAAAAGTAGTTACATAGGCTGTTAGAAAATATTCAGCTGTGGATGAATTACTCATTAAACTGGGTTACAAAAAAAAAATTATTGGAAGTTGCGTTTTTGCACCGGTGAATTAAAAAAAAATAATGACATCCATTTTTCTCAGTCAGGGGAGGTTTTTATTCTATTTTGATTTAGAGAACTCTTCTGACTAAATTAATTAAATTTTTGTGACATTGTCAGTTCATTTCCATTAATGTTTCTCACCCAAAAAAAATCTTAGAGAAAAAATGTTTTCTAACAGAGTGTATTAATTAAATTGTACAAACTTGGATCTCTGTACATTGAATAATAAGCTCTTACAAGATAAGTACAAATTGAACATTATGTCTTCATCGTGCAAAATTCTCCATATCTTTTATGTCCTGATTGAATCTCTCCTCCTTTTCAACACTCAGTGATCCCAGATTCTCAGGAAACAATTCCATATGTGATAACAAGTGATGAATTTTGATGCTCATGTTGTATCCATAGTTCAGAAAGTTGACCTGGCTGAGTAAAACCAACATGCTTATTGGATTCATCACATCATTACCCTAAAACATTTGAAAAATCCCAGATAATATTTTGCCTGTTGACCAGTGTTGTGAGTTGAGCCAAAACAACTGTGTAAATCAGGGAAAACAATGCCATTGGTTGAAATATCAAAATACACACCAACAGAGATGAAGTTCTATAAAAGGTTTTGTAACCATTAAAAATTGGGAGCTTTTTGGATATGTTGTGAAATCTTGAAAGATTTGTTGTAACTGTTGAATTTGCAATGTATACAGATATGTTCTAAATAAATTCCCTCCTGATTGACTCAGTGGAGCAGTGAGAAATACTGCTGAAGTGGTAAACCTCCATGCGTTTACCACTTGTCTTGTCCTAAAATTAGGTCTCACTTGTTTTTGAACTTGCAGCTAGAGCATGATTGAGTTAAGGTGCTTTTTCCCAAAAATAACTTCCAACTTCATTGGTAAATAAAATGCATCATAAACAGACATCAGTACTTGACTGTGGTTAACTGTTGTCTTTTCAAGGTTCTTCTGGAGATTTTCAAAAATAAAATTAAAAAAAAATATATTCTCTTTTGCATTTTCTTTTCACTGGTATTTGTTTTAATTAATAAAACTTTCTAAGACCCCTAACCCTACCCTACATCCATTAATAGTTTCCCAAATACTACCAGTGGTATTTGTGCTAGAGTTTGAGCACTAACTAAATTTTAAGCATCAATAAAGCCATGCATGAAGGAATGACTTCAGGGCTCCATCCCAATCTGAAGGTGCATTCACCTGGCTGAGTTGATCGCTGACGCGTACACATTCCTGACATTCATGCACATCTGTGACAGATGCACATCACATAGTGTGTCTCATGCCTTTGCCCTCTGTGTGTCTCTATTCTTCCATGTAAGCGTCACTACAGTCGTTTGGAAGAAAAAAGTCAACTGGGAGTTGAGCATGTCAAAGACTCAGCAAAGTGAGCAACACAGACGAGAGCAGAAAGTGACAGCTGGACGCTCTGCTGAAATAAGCGGTTAAGGAAGCAATCACAGGTAGAGATTATATTTCATATTACGTGTTATTATGGGGAAAGGCCATCATTTATCTTTTAAAGGGAGTAATATGTTGGATTGATGTTCTCTCAAAAGGAGAAATACTTTAGATAACCTGCAGCTGTCATGATAGCTGGTTAGAGATGGTGAAAAAGATGCTGTGGACCCAGGTTGTAATGAAGAAAATTATGATTTAATGATAATCCAAAAATACAGTCCAAAATCCAGGCAGCACAGAAAGCGCAGAAGGCTAAGAGGTCATGACTGGTGGCAACTGGTAACACAATGAACAAAAGACAAGAAAAAGAAGTGAGTGACTTCCAAAGAAGTGCATTTAACTGAGCATGGTGCAATTGCACCATCTTTCTAATTGTGCAGAAAGATGTTTGTGCAGATTATCTTTAATATTTTTGAGGGGGGAATTATACTGTGCCCCTCAAGCCAGCCAGTCTCCCCCAAAGGTCTCCCTGAAAAAACAAAACTTTGGATTCTGTGAAAACTGGGAAACTGTCTGTCTTTGCACTCTATCAAATGTGTATGTATTATTCAGAACAGAAAGATCAAAACTCTGGGAAAGACCAATCGTATTCAGCGTTTTGTCTTTCCACCTCCTAGTCTGATCACAGGAACCAATCAAAGCCCTGTGCTTTGTTCTCTTCCAGTGTTGATCAGCACCTTGCACGGCTGGAGGTGGTGTCAAGTTGCCTGAAACATGAGGGATTGAAGGTTAAACTGGAAAAATGTGACAGGTTCAGTACCTGGGACATCTCATCTCAGAGGACGGTGTGGCCACTGATCCAGACAAGATCGTTGCAGTGTCAGACTGGACTCACCCTGCTAATGCCTCAGAGCTGCAGTCATTCCTGGGATTTGCAAATTATTATCAAATTATTGTAGAGGAATTCTCTCAACTGGCTGGCCTTCTTCATCATCTTGTTTCAGAACATGCTGGGTTGAAGATGTGTCAAGGATCAGGGAAACTACTGGAAGGAGGGTGGTCAGAAGACTGTGAAAGGAGCTTCCAGGTGCTCAAGGCCAATCTAGTAAATGCTCCCACGCTTGCTTCTGCTGACTTTTCACTGCCTTTTACTTTAGAAGTCGACACTAGCCACAGTGGGCTAGGAGCCGTGTTGCCTCAGGAGCAGAGTGACGAGTACGACCAATCACTTATGCCAGTCGCAGTTTGCATGCTGCCGAGAAGAGATATAGTGCCATGAAACCTGAGATGTTGGCTATGAAGTTGGCCGTGGCTGAAAACCTCAAGGAGTACAAGGAGTACCTCAAGGAGTTTGGACTGACAGTAACCCATTGAGCCATTTGGACACTGGCAAATTGGGTACCACGGAGCATCAGTGGGTTGCTGAACTTTCTGCATTTGACTATACAGTCAGATACCCACCAGGTCATGTGAATAAGAATGCTAAAGTGCTCTCATGGCAATCGACAAGTAAGGACAGATCACAACTAGAGCACCACCTCCCAGGGACAGGCATTCCACAAATAATCCGGAAGATGTCTGGGAGGGCGCAGGAGGATGCTGCCCAGTTGGTGATCACTGCCCTTCCATCTCACAGCAAAGAAGATCTGTGCCTACTTCAAGGGGCTGATTTGGCTATTTCAGCCTTCCTGGAGTTTCCGCATCTTTTTACTGCAGCATCTGAATGTACCAGAGTGTGTGGCTGATTAAGATTGTTGCGGCTGCATATTATGCTCTCATCCAGGTGCATATTTTTAGATGCTCTCAGATTGTTAATAGGTTGTCCTAAAGAGTTGTAGTTGTAGCACGGACCACAGAACCAGAACAATAATTTTTATCTTTGTAAATCAGCTGATTGGGCACAGTGTTATGGGACCGGCCTGACGCAACCTGAGATTTGTTTTTTTGTGTGTTTTTGTCTAACATTAGTTTGTGTCATTTTGTGTGGTTACTAACTTGGTTTGCAGTTATTTTTGTTTAAGTCTCAGATTGCTTCTCTTCTGGGTTTTCTGTGCTGTATTATGTTTTAAAGTACTATAATAAAGTCTATTTTTAATATTGTAAAATGAATAAGTAAAATGTGTATTGTATGCTATTTCTGTTTCATCATTTTAAACCAAACTTATCTGAAGATTTTTAATTGGGAAATCCTAAACCACTTTAGTATTTGAGAGGTCTACCAGTTGGCTTCATGGCCACATCCTCAGTCACAATCCGGGTCCTTTCCCCCGTCTTACAGGTAACACCAAGGTACTTGTACGACTGAGCCTGGTCCACATCTGCCCTGAAATGGACATTGGGAGCAAATGTATTTTCTTGTTGCAGAAACTGAAAACCATTTCCTTGGTCTTGCTTACATTCAGCAGAAGTTGGTTTTCTCCGCACCACGTCACAAAATTATTCACCAATGTCTTGTACTCAAGTTGCACAGTGGCGCAGTTGGTAGCACTGTTGCCTTGCAGCAGGGTCTTCATGCACAGACTTTGCATGTTCTCCATGTGCATGGGTGGGTTTTATCCAGGTACTTCAGCCTCCTCCCATAGGTCTGTTTGTCCTGTCTGTCTCTGTGTTGCCCTGCGACAGACTGGCAACCTATCCAGGGAGAACCCTGGCTCTCGCCGGGAAGGTTAGCTGGAGATCGGCACCAGCACCCTTTTCCCTACCAAAAATCAACCATTCTGACTATGTGTGTTAGAAAATGGATGAATGTCATGTACCTTATCACCTGTTCCCTTTCCATACGCCCCACGATAGCTATGTCATCTGAGTACTTTTGCACATGGCACAGTTTGGAACATTACTTAAAGTTTGCAGTGCAAGTGGTGTAGTATCAAATAATTATTCTACTACAACACAAATCACCTTTTGAACTATTTTTCTGTTTCTGGTTTGTTTAATCAACCCTGATCCTCCTTAAGTTTTATCTTTAGGTCTTCTGATAAACAGCCCTTTATTTTAAATATTTATCCCCTTATTTTAACATGAGTTCAATATCATAAATTCTATATTATGCTGCAGGTTCATAAGCAAATGTAATTGTATATGTCAACTAATATTAAGATAATTATTCATGAATATTCATTAGTGTGTCCTTATTAATTTAACTTTGAGTGTACATGGGGAACTGTACAATTTGTGTTTGTTCTCATACTTGTAACCAGTACATTATTTAATATTTCTATATGTTTCAGATATTTATCATCTTCCTAACCAGCACCTTCCCCACTGTGTTTTTCAGCTCCAGCTCAGCATAAATATTAAGGTAAATGACATTTACCTTAACAATGTTAAGGTAAATTTTATCGTCTGCCAATAAAATTGTGTTTAACATCAGTGAAGAAACTTTTAATGGAATCTTATTAATGGTATCTTATCAAGTGGACCTATCAGTCCAAAAACATTTTACATGAATGAACATTGATTCCTTAGCTTTCAACCAGTATAAAATCAACCCAAATGTGCATATAGATCCACATTCAGATGATTACTGAATCAACATTGTTTAACTTTATTCAATGTAACATCAACATAAATCTGCATGCAGATCCACAGTGAATGAAGGTTGAAGCAACATTTATTTCATGTAAAGTCAACACAAATATGCATGCAAATCAATGTTCAAATTAAATTTGAATCAACATTGATTCCTAACTGATTCAATGTAACAACACAAATCTGCATGTAGATCCACATTAGATGAGGTTGAATCAACATTGATATAGTGTCAGTTGTGGTTGAAACCTAACGTTGATTCAACATGCAAGTCACTGACCACTTTCAATTTTGTTTCAATGTCAGGTTTCAATGTAGATTCAATGTTTCTGCCTGACATTGTTTCAACATTGTTTCACACATATTGTGCTATCTGGGAAGAGATCAGGCCCAAAATATGAGAGGAGTGATGGACTCTGACCTGAACATTTTCACCCACATAAAGACAGTTACAAAGGTGGCCTTCCATCACATGAAGAACATTTCCAGGAATAAAGAACTAATGTCCCAGCAAGACCTAGACAAACTCACCCATGCATTTTTCTTTAGTCTCTTTGATTACTGCAACAGTGTCTTCACCAGTCTGGCTTAAAAAAAAAAAAAAAACATTCCTTCAGCAGCTGATCCAGAACCCTGCTGATGTTCTCACTAAAACCGGGAAGATAGCACATCAACCCAGTTCTTAAGTCCTTCCACTGTCTCCCTGTAGCTCAGACAATGGACTTTCAAATACCATTGTTAGTTTATAAATCACAGAATGGCTCAGCACCACAATACATTAAAGATCTGCTGTTACAGTATCAACTTTCCAGACCTCTCAGGTCTTCTGGCTCTGGTCCTGCTAGGCAACCCCAGAACCAGAACTAAACATGGAAAAACAGCGTTCTGCTTCCATGCACCACAAATTTGGAGCAAACATCTGGAAAATTATAAAATAGTCAAAACACTGAGCTACTTTAAATCAAGACAAAACCCCCACTTGTTTAGAGTTGCTTTTGTGCCATAACTAATGAAACACTGACCAACATATTAATGTGTAAATAACGACACTTGGAAAAAGATGTTTCGATTGTTGATTTTTGTGTTTTTATGATGTGAAGCCTTGTTGCTAAAATGTGCTATATAAATAAAATCTTATTTGATTTTGTGACAGTAGATGGTGAAAAAAATAGAACTTAAAGGAGAAAGATGATTGAATATGATGACCTCTGAAGTCACCCCATGATATGACTAGTAATGAATATTTTCATTCATCACTTGATATATCATTTGTAATCAATTACCTTTAATGATTACCTTTTTTATATAAAGTATTATATATAAAGTATTATTGCATTTGGTTTCGAGGTTTGTCCTCTTCCTGTGGACTTCTTTTCTGCAGCATAGCTGGTTATGATGTATGGTGTGACTGCCTGTATTAGAAAGTGTCAAAAGAACGTGATGAAGGGTGGGTTGGATGATTAATGAAACTGTGTGCAGTATTAAGAATCACTGACCCTGCAGGCAAGGAAAGGACATTTAACTTCAAGCTGTTTTTATAAAACATTGCGCATGTTAGGGACCATGATTTTCTGTCCCCGTTCCTACATTTTTGGTGTGTTTTTTTTCTTTTCAATTTCAATTGTCTTTTCATGCAACTATATTGTGTAGATTTATGGCTAGTTGTATTAGGAGACCTTTGTGATTTGTTCTATTTTGCTGGGTCAGCAAAACAGTTTTGCTTTGTCCTTTGGCCCATTTGTCATAATTAATAGACATGTATATATCTTAAAAGAAAAAGAATTTAGAAAAATAGCCTACTGCTACTTAAAACCCTATGTTTTTATGAAACTAAGCTCGAACACAATTTTTTTCTCAACATAATAGCCGACTGAGGGCTCTGTTGAGCCGCAATGACTTTATTGCGGCTCTATTAAAAGATAAAATCTATTAAAAGATAAAATCTATTAAATATAAAATCATCGGCATACTGCCAAGCACAATTATTTCATCTTCATTAAATGGGGCAGCACTGAATTTAACTGTTGAACCGGTTACATGTTTGAACTGTTTTCATTCTATTGAGCTCTCTGGGTTATTAAAAACATTAACTTCATCTTCAACTTGCATGTTGGACCCCGTCCTAACCAAATCATTTAAAGAAGTGTTCCCTGTGATTACTGTCTCCATTTTAGATATGATTAACCTGTCCTTAGTAAACAGACATTCACCAGATCCATCACAGCCTGTCAGGGTCTGGGGGTTTTTTAGGTTCTCGCTGTGGGGTCTTTGTGTGTGTGTGTGTGTGTGTGTGTGTGTGTGTGTGTGTGTGTGTGTGTGTGTGTGTGTGTGTGTGTGTGTGTGAGTGTGTGTGGGGGTGTGTGTGTGTGTGTGTGTACCATTTCCTCCACAAGATGGCGCCATCATCATGACGGAGGGCAGGGATGACGTCAGAAAGCGCACCGGTTGTGAGTTGAGCTCGTCAACGACAGGATCTTAAGGAGCGGCCTGCCAGTCCTTCGGTGCCTGAGTGTCTTCCTGTATTGGTACCTCTGAGCTTCCTCGAGTCGATTCTGTGTTGATTTTCTCCGTCGTTGATTTTCAAGCCAGTGACTTTTCCTGTTGACTCGCCTTTCACAAGGTCATTTCCTGTGACGCCGTGGAAGGTACCCACGTGTGCCTGAGTTCCCAGACTCACCCTCTCCGTACAAACAGCCCATTCTTCCTGGATCCCTTGGCTGGCAGCTGCAACGCTCCTCGTCCTGCTCCTCGTTCCTCGTGGACCTTGTGCCTACATGTCCGCCCTCCAACACTCTCCTCCGTTCGCTTCAGGACCTCAGCCCACACGCACAACCTTTGCCAGCAAGACCGAGCTTCGGACCCCGCAGTGACTCTCTTTCACGCTTTCCCCCATTTTCACACAAGTAAGATCAGTCCAGCGTCATATTCACACTGCACTTTCCTACCACCCCTGAACTCACCACCTCCTCTGTTCCCATAGTGTGTCGATCGCTTCCTGAGACCCTTCTCCTTCCGTGGACCGGATTCGATTTATTATTTTCTGTTTATACACTTGTTAATAAATTCAGTATATCTTCACTCCCAACGTTCAGCGTGTTTGTGTTCTGCATATGGGCTGGAATCTCACTCCACAAATATGACACAGCCTTTTAAGGTAGTGCATCGCTAGTACAAATTGCTGAAAACCGGATGGCAGCCCCCTAGTCATTCACTTCTTGTCATGTTGGTTCCAAGTTTCTTAACCCACATGCGAAAACACAACCAGATATGGCTAGTAGTGAACAATAATAGTTTATTGAATCCAATGGAATGGGGATATGGGAATGAATACTGGCTGCACAGTGGCGCAGTGGGTAGCGCTGTTGCCTTGCAGCAAGAAGGTCCTGGGTTCGATTCCCGGCCCAGGGTCTTTCTGCACGGAGTTTGCATGTTCTCCCTGTGCATGCGTGGGTTCTCTCCGGGTACTCCGGCTTCCTCCCTTCCAAAAACATGACTGTCAGGTTAATTGGCCTTCCCAGATTCTCCCTAGGTGTGAGTGTGTGTGTGCATGGTTGTTTGTCCTGTTTGTCTCTCTGTGTTGCCCTGCGACAGACTGGCGACCTGTCCAGGGTGTACCCCGCCTCTCGCCCGGAACGCAGCTGGAGATAGGCACCAGCAACTCCCGACCCCGTTAGGGAGAAGGGTGACGGAAAATGGATGGATGGATGGATGGAATGAATACTGGAACAGATGACCCGACCGTCTGACTGTCAACGAGAGGCAACAGGTTATTAAGAGTGATAGCGAGGGTCTTTCCAGAACAAACAGGTTTGGTCTTACTTGGAGTGGATGAGTGTGGTTGCTTGCAGAACGCTGGATGGGAGAGCTTTGATGGAGGGTGGACAGGAAAATGTAGCAGGATGAGCGGAGTCCGACTAGGTCCAGTTGTAATGACTCTCCCGAAAGATTCGGGTGCGACCAGGTAATCCGGTGGAGTCCCTAAGGGGAGTCCAAAGCAGCAGGTGGTAGTGATGGGTCTGACGAAATTGAAACCTCGGCGCATGCGCCCAGCAAACAAGGCGAAGCCCCGTGTCAGTGCATGTATCCCTTTAAGGAAAACCACGTGACCGATACAGTTCCTGTGTCGTTTGGTTGTGAACGCGCCAAATTGTATTTATAAACAGAAAATGTATCGACATGTTTGTGGGTTTTGTTGGATGGAGATAGTTTGTGTTGTTTGCACAACGCAAACACCAATGCAACATTGGTGTTTGGCTCGTCATCAAAAACTATGGATCAACCGAGGAAGAGGAAGTTTTCTCCCCTGTGAGATCATTTTGATCTTATCACGGAGAATAAGGTAAGTTATTATTCTGTTCTCGTTTCCACTATTGATCATTCTTCTGTCGGGCTATTCCAATTTCTTTCTGTAGAATACTTTAATTAGTTTAAATGGATTAACTTTAATTTCTATTGTAGGTGGAATGTATACAACAATGTGATTATTAGGCCTGTCACGATAACAGATTTTGCTGGGCGATAAATTGTCTCAAAAAAGTATTGCGATAAACGATAATATTGTTTGAAGACCTTTTTACATTGATTTAATGGAAATTAAATACATGCAATTTCCTGCCAAAGATAGATTCACTTTACTTTCAAAAGAGGGATTGATACACAAAATAAATAAAACAACCAAAAAAAAATAAAACCCTTAAAAAAATATGATAAAAACTAAACAACATAAAGCCAAAGTGGAAATAAATACTGCATTCAACCAAAAGAGTGCCTATTATGAAGTCTGTGTAGTATATTGCCCTTCAGTAATCATTAGATTTAAATAGAGAAGACATCCCACTGCCTGATGCAATAGTTCAAACTGCAGGATTTTTTACCCCGAACGACAATCTTAGTATGTTATTCGTTCTGAGATTGTCACTTGTGTTGTGTGTTACGGTAGATCATTGTGCCGCTACGATCTAAATCAAGGATTTGCCCAGACTGGGAGAGTGACGCAACCTGTTGAATGTGACCGGTAGCCAATCAGAAAGCGCGGATTCCCCTCCTGCTTTCTGAGGGGAAACACGGAGGGAATCCCAAACAGCTGACACGGTGCAACCCAAAGTCCAGCGGACATCGGAAACAACATGAACAGTTCATGCAAAGAAAATATAAATAACTAGGGGAGGAGTTGGAGCGAAATTTCTACCAGAAAACCCGGTAACTTTTTAGCTGTTCTTCGTTAACGTGACCTACGTGCATTGCAGGTAGATTATAGGAAGGAATTGATGAATGCCTGGTTTCAAAGTTAGTGAACTGGACTTATTATTTTGTGTCCATTGTTGGACACAACACGGTTTCGATCGAACCGTTATACCGAGGATTCTTTTGGCTAATGTGTCTCTCAGGTTTTGATAATGGGCCGACAATCCGCGACATAAGATCGTGCAGCGCGCTGGGCATTACACTAAGGAAATAAGGAAGGGAGGGTTAATGGAGAGTTGGGCCTTTTTTTCATTCAGTGCCATCAACAGTAAGAGAAAAAGGCAGGAAGAAACGATATAGCCGATAATTAAAATGAGGTCGATAGTTTTAATTTATTGTTCGATTAATTGATTTATCGTTTATCGCGACAGGCCTAGTGATTATACAACATCATATCGTTGTATAAAATTGCACTGAATGTTGTCCTAAAAAAAAAAAAAAATTGTTTTTAATACCAAAATGGTTCAAATTGTCTATTCTTGACCTCTTGCTATATTGCGCTTTACTGCAACTACTTTTTTTTAACTGGTTTGAGGTCAAGAAGGAAAAGCCATACAGCTAATATGGACTAGCAAAAGCAGTAGCTCTGTGTGCAAGAGAAAATTCCCTAAAGCTTTCGGGCAAAATGAAAATGCTTTTAAGTGAATAATCACATTATATTCAAGATTCATAAAAAGGACCAGAAACTATTAATATGTCACTTCTCTGATGGGAATGTCTGCATGAGGAATATTGTCTTTATTCGAGACCTCCGAATGAATTTATGTATGATCTAACAGCACTTTCAATTTTTCAAGCTAGAAACACATCAGAAGGAAGAAACTGCAGCATTCATCTTGGCTTATTTGTAAACAGTTAAAAATAAATAAATAAAAAATACAAGTCAGTTTTTTTTTGTTTTGTTTCCTTGGCAATCGCCTTGGCCCAAAGATGTTAACGCAGCTGATGTTTCTAAATAAAAATGTGTGAATGAACCTTGTTCAGTCTGTTTCCAGTCTTTATTGAAGTTGCCTGCAATTACTTTTTAAATCCAGCAGATGTCGCCATTGAGTGATAGAGCAACGCAGTTTCAACACAGTGTCGACAGTTTGGGAAACGTGCCATACACCCAATGGGGCCCTCATCTGCCCATCACTAGTGGGTGGTTTTTACTCGATCAGAATCCCCGGAGCAGACGGCACACTCGGGAAACACGAGGAGACAGCGGGTTCACCTCGGGCGTGGAAAACAACAGGGATGTGCTCGAAGAAAATCTCAGAGGGCCTTTTTCCTGGAACGAGAGTTACCAAGGTGAGCAAACACTCAGGCGAAGAGAAGTCGTTCCGCCGCTGCTATATACATCCAGACCACATTCAATTTTATAAGAAACGATAAATGCCTGTATATTATAAATATACTTGAGTTACTAGAATTTCTTATTAGACTCAAACCAGCAGTATTTTTGTCATTTATTCTCACCTTTCATCTGCTTTGACTTTCAAATCTGTATTTGAATATTCCATTTGTGATTCTTTATATCCGCAAAGGTTGTCACTTGACAGCTCTAATCTTTGAACTTTTCGATATAAATTTCTAAAACGTCACAAAAAATTATAATCCACTTATCTTTTTTTTCTAACAATGAGCTTTATGAATTGATGCGGAAACTTAAAAAACTGAAGAAACGCAATAATGTTTCTTTATTGAGTAAAGATATACATTTTGAAAATACGTTCTTGTTATATTGGTACTGAAATTTAGACCAATATTAATTATAATAAAAGCTTACATTTACTTATTCAAATTACATAAATGTAGTAAATGTGCCAATTAGGTATTACCCTTTTGCTACTACTTTGATATATTATATTTTCTTTTAAATTATTACTTTGTTTACAGCAAACAATTACAGATGAAACTTGTATTTTATTAATGCATTCATGGACTCAGTTGTGTTAAAAATGCAGTCTTGACAGTGAACAACTTGAGAATTAACAGTTTAATTTCATATTTTATATTAGACTAAAAACTGGAGCATGTAATTGATCTGATCTGTTGAATTAGCAGACGGAAAATTATAACATAGTGACAGTTTTAATAAATATGAAAAAACCATTTTGATAATAGTTATATACTGCTGCTTCAACAGGAACCCTCCAACCCTTTCAGGACTATTTTTGACTGTTGCTATTTATTTGTACAGTTCATATTACAAACATTCTGGTAAGCTGTGAGAAGCAGTGTCAGGAAATTTTAGTATTCCACAGGTGAGGCTGAATGATAAGTTTTGTGGATTGTTAGTGGAGTGGCACCCCATGCATCTGCGTAGTCCTTGTCAATCCACTACTCGCAAAAAATCTGAGATTTTTTATGTTATCCTTTTCATGAATTTTTAAACATTTCACATGCTAGTGAAGTCTCTAAACTTTAGTAAAGAGCTGAGTGAGTCATTGTTGTTGTTTTGTTTGTTTGTTTTTTTGCAATTTTGTTTTTGTGATAAAGACAATGACAAAAAATAAAGAAAAAAGACAAAGTTTTATTGGTAATACTTTATTTGAAGGTGTGCATAAAACTGACATGAGACTGTCATAAACATGATCAAACCTGCCATGAACACGAATGGCTTTTTTATAAGTGTTTTCAACTGTTTTCTACAAAGTATCATTCAGCAACATCACACTTTAATGCAAACTTCCATTAAAGCTTGCATTAAAAGTCAACAAAGTGTCAACATTGAATTAAAAGTTTCTATTTACTAAATGACACTTCATAACAACAGTCATAAGCATTCATGAAGACGCCTTCATATTTATCACAGGTGGCATGTCATGCTTATATGCAAATAAAATGTTGCCTTTTTGCCTTATTGAGAATCATATTTATTTTTTGTTTAATGATAAGAGTTCAAATGTTTGGAAATAGCCTTCAAAACTTTCATGAGGGTCCTCTGCCTTTACCTCATACTCCCACATTACTCTGTACAAAAACATAGGACACTTTCTTAAAAAATGAAAGAAGACTTCAACACATAATCCTGAACATTTTATTCTTCTATATGTACCATATTTAAATGTTTTAAATTTCACTAGGCCTATACATGCCATCTCAAAAACAACATGGCATGAGCATTACAACAAAAAAGAAAAGAAAAGCCCCCTTCTGGTGCTACTAATCTATTGGAGCTAAGAAGTAAAATGACTGTTACATAGTAGTACTAACCCATAGTACCCAAGTACAATAAGCAATAATAGGAATGAAATTTTGATCTTGTCTGAACTGCTTTCTTTTACTGCTGGATCGACTTGTTTTTATACCTGCAAGATTTCAGTAAATACTTTCAGCATAAATACTCACTCTTGCAAGAGAAGCAATTTGGTTGGAGCATGCATCAAAAGTTGGAGGCAAGTGGTGTGTTTTTGGACCTGATGTATAGAATCTAAAATTAGTTTTGTAAAGAGTCAACTCAATTCTGTCATTGTAGAGTGAAAAATAATCTGGAATAAGATTTTTTTTAACATCTGTCCTTATGATATGTAAGGTCTATTCTTACTTTCCCTTCTATAAACAGTCGCAATATCAGCAATTCTGGCATGATACAGCATAGCAAGCGTATGTGTTACCAATACTATAAACATGCCTGTTGGATTCACTCCTCCCGTTCCGTTAGTTCTTTACGTTGGTGCGTAAAGACTGCACATGTGCAACACTGTCAGGTAGTTTGCCCGCTCACACTGGAGAATACATACAGGTCGCATATATTTGGAAGTGAACAGCCATGGCAAAAAATACAATTTGACAAAAAATTGAATTTGGGTCACTTCAAGCTGCAGTGTGAATGCAGCCGTAAACAATATTATGTCTTCAAGCAAAATTTTGATCTGAGGAAAAAATTCTTTCAGCTGGTTGAGTTCTGGGGTTTTGGGAGACTGATCCCAACGTTCATCCTTTAAGGGTAAAGAAGATTAAACCCTGTTTCCTAACATGCCCAGTCTGAATGTTTTTATTTGTTTTATTCATCTCAATTTCCCCTTAAAATACCTTTTTGATTTTCTTTGTCTTTAGATATTCTTGACTGAAACCTCAGTTCTGCTGGTAGTTTATGAGAAAATAAGTTGTGATTTATAGGAGAAATAGATGCAAGCAAGCAAGGAAGTTATAGCGGCATTCATATAACCTGCTTAAGCACAGTGTTTTATATTAGGTATCTTTTATGAATAAGTCCCAAGCATACCATTGGGAACTACAAGGTTCCTGTTATTAAAAGATGGTCGTTAAAGTTACAATCTTGGCCTTTTGTGCTGGAGCTTGTTCACTGAGCCAGCACTCATATATAGTCTTTACTGCCTCACTGTTCTGCAGCTTGTGCATGTTATAATCCCCTTGCATGAGCCCATGTTGAAGGAATTGACAATGCTGTTTAATAGATGTAATGGAAAACAACCTTGTAGGTTTTAATTTCTGTTTTTTTTTCTCTTAGAAACGCAAAATAAAACATGTTTTAAAATCACATGGCAACATAAATTTAACCTGCGGTGGGAAAAGCGAGTTTGTGGAATTTCCAACAGCTGCAGTCACAGATGTGCTCAGTGGTCAAAGATGCAACTACATATTTTCTGAAGTGTATGCGAGCATGTTATTGCCCCGCCCCATAACATAAACTTCTACAACTAATCTTTAATTAAAGTATAAATAAAACTAATATATAATATATATATGTGTGAATAAATTGCTGCCGACAGGACAATTAAAAAAGAATTAAACAAAAAACAGTACAATATTCCATCATTTAATATATTTTAGCCAAACCTGTTTGCTTGTGTCTAGAACCTCTTATGGGTTGCAGGTCTGAGGCATTTTGTTAGCATGTGTTCTATCATTCTTATAGCTTGATAGGAAGCCTGATCCAAACTGGAAACAGACCTCTATGAAACAATATTGACCACAAAACACTGTATTTAAAAAAGATAAACATTCTTCCTACACAATCCTAACAAACGTTTTTAATGTTCTCTTCACAATGTTTATTTATTTACTATTAATCTATATAGAATAGAATTCAACTTTATTGTCATTGCACTGTCACATGTACAAGCAACAAAATGTAGTTTGCATCTATCCAGAAGTGCTATACATGATATAAATATTTATAAACAGGTGTATGAAGATATAAACAGAGAATAATATTGATGTGCTATAAATAAAATGTTTTGTACAAATATAAATATAGATTAGAGCTTATGTACATACTATACAAATTACACAGATTATACAGAATATACAGGAATATGAAGAATGGATTGTATATATATTAGTTGTTTTATGATACAGGTTAAATAATGGGAAATTAGATTTACAGATTATATAAAGATTGTATATAGATCATGTATGTGTGTGAGGGGAACAGTCCAGGGATGGGGGGGTACAGTCCTTATAGTTTGTGTCAGGAGGCGTTCAGGAGCGTGACAGCTGTGGGAAAGAAGCTGTTCCGGTGCCTGGTGGTTCTGGTCCGTAAGCTTCTGTAACGCCTCCCAGAGGGCAGGAGAGAGAAGAGTGTGTGTGCAGGGTGAGTCAAGTCCTTGGTAATTTTGCCGGCCCTTTTCAGACACCGCTTCCTGTAGATGTCATTGATGGCAGGAAGCGATGCCCCGGCGATGTGCTGGGCAGTTTTTACCACCCTTTGCAGCGCCTTCCGGTCGGAGACAGAGCAGTTCCTGTACCAAACTGTGATGCAGTTGGTGAGGATGCTCTCAATGGTGCAGCGGTAAAAGTTGGTGAGGATCTCTGAGGACAGGTGGTTCTTCCTCAAGGTCCTCATGAAGAAGAGGCGCTGGTGCGCCTTCTTGATGAGTTTGGAGCAGTTGGTCGTCCAGGTCAGGTCCTCGGAGATGTAGACTCCCAGGAACTTAAAGCTGTTCACACCCTCCACCGCTATTCCCTTGATGTGGATGGGTGGGTGGAGGTCAGCGTTCCTCCTGAAGTCCACAATGAGCTCCTTGGTCTTCTCGGTGTTCAGCTGCAGGTAGTTCTTGTCGCACCACTCAGCCAGACGGTCCACCTCCTCCCTGTAGGCGGCCTCATCGTTGTCTCTGATGAGGCCGATCACCGTGATGTCATCAGCAAACTTGATGATGACGTTAGAGCCATGGACAGGTCTGCAATCGTGGGTGAAGAGAGAGTAGAGGAAGGGACTCATCACACAGCCTTGTGGCACTCCGGTGTTTATGATGATGGTGGATGAGAAGTGATTGTCCAGCCGGACGTGTTGGGGTCGACTGGTCAGGAAGTCGAGCAACCAGTTGCACATGAGTGAACTGATGCCGAGGTCTGTGAGTTTGGTAATGAGTTGTGATGGAATGACAGTGTTAAATGCTGAACTAAAGTCTAAGAGCAGCATTCTGGCATAAGTGTTCTTGTTGTCTAGGTGAGAAAGAACAGAGTGCAGCGCGATGGAGACTGCATCCTCTGTGCTCCTATTCTGCCTGTATGCAAATTGGTGGGGATCCAGTGTGGGGGGTAGACAGGATCTGAGGTGTGCTAGGACCAGCCGCTCCAAGCACTTGGTGATGATGGGAGTGAGGGCTACCGGACGATAGTCATTGAGTCTGGTCGGGTTGGAATTCTTAGGAATTGGGACGATGGAGGTAGACTTGAAGCAGGTCGGTACCACGGCGCGGGCAGGGACAGGTTGAAAATGTCCGTCAGCACTCCTGCCAGCTCCCCAGAGCATGCTCTGAGGACACGACCAGGTATGCCATCAGGACCCGCAGCCTTGTTGGATTTAATCCTGCTCAGAGCCGCTTCTACATCAGTGGAGAGGAGAGTCAGTGGCTGTTGATCTGGGGTGGTGGCTGTCTTAATTGCAGTTGTAGTGTTCCCTCTCTCAAAACGAGCATAGAAGTTGTTAAGCTCGTTGAGGAAGGAGACATCAGCGGAGGCAGTGGAGGTGTTGGAGTTCTTGTAGTCTGTGAGAATCTGAAGACCTTGCCACATGTGTTGGGGGTTGGAGTTGGAGAAGTGATCCTCCACCTTTCTTTTGTAGTGGTGTTTGGCCTTCTTGATTCCCCTCTTCAGCTCAGCCCTGGCTGCACTGTAGGTTTGTGCATCCCCTGTCCTGAAGGCGATGTTACGGGCCTTCAGCAGGAGACGAACGTCTCGGTTCATCCAGGGCTTCTGGTTGGGGTACATGGTGATGCGTTTGTGGATGGTGACACAGTCTATGGTGGTGGAGATGTGGTCCAGTACAGATGAGGCGTACTGGTCCAAGTCTGTGTGGTGGAAAGTATTCCAATCTGTATTCCTGAACTGGTCCTGGAGCACAGCGTCTGAGCCCTCTGGCCACACCTTTACTGTCCTCACAGTGGGTTTCACACGTTGGATGAGTGGTGAGTACCGCGGTGTGAGGAACAAAGAGAGATGGTCTGATTGTCCGATGTGGGGGAGGGGTGTCGCCTTGTAAGCTCCAGCCAGATTGGAATAGACATGGTCCAGGGTCTTGTCTCCTCTGGTGTGGCAGGAGACGTGTTGGTGGAATCTGGGGAGGACTGTCTTCAAGTTGGAGTGGTTGAAGTCACCCGCAACAATAAAAAACAGCCTCGGGGTATTTAGATTGGTGTTTGCTAATGGCCGCATAGAGTTCTTTCATGGCTAGCTTAGCATTAGCATCCGGGGGGGTGTACACAGCAGTGAGGATAATCGAAGTGAATTCCCTTGGGAGGTAATAAGGTCTGCATTTGATCATTAAAAACTCCACATTCTGTGAGCAGTGACTCTCGGTAATAGCAGAGTCTGTGCACCAAGCTTTGTTGATATAAATGCACAAACCTCCGCCTCTGGTCTTACCGGAGTGATCTGCTATCCTGTCGGCTCGGTGTGTATGGCGTCCAGTTAACTGGATAGCATTGTCCGGGCAGCTGTTGTTTAGCCATGTTTCGGTGAAAACCATAACATTTGAGTCCATAATCCGTCTGTCACTAGTGATAGACAGACGTAACTCATCCATTTTATTGGCCAGAGAACGGACATTGGCGAGGAAAATGCTTGGTAAAGGGAGCCGGTGTGGTGTTAGCTTTAGCCTAGCTCGCACCCCTCCACGCTTACCCCGCCTTTGTTTACGTTCTCGTCTCCGCCTACGTGCACTTCCACCCGGTCGAGAGAAGTGGGCCGCCTCCGGTGTTCTGGAGATCTCTGGGATAAGTCTGAGATCGGCGATAAAAGTGTCAGGATTGTAGCTCCAAAGGTCCAAAAGTTCTTGTCTGGTATAGCACTGCAACACGGTGCAGTTCTTGAAAAAAAAAGTCCGGTGAGAAATAGGTAAAAAACCACTAAATAGCAGGTCCTGGAGAGACACTGAGCCTCGCGTTGTTCACGCGCCGCCATCTTGTCAAAGAAGATATATGTTTAATTTGATCTTTATATTGCAATTTATGTTATTTTTTGGTCTGAGAAAATGACTGAGGGATGAAGAGACTGATGTCTGGTTCTTTAGTTTCTGACGGGCCTGCGGTGTCCCTCTCCTGACCCATTCTGTCTGATATCAAACAACCCATTGTGGCCCCTGAATATCACTGACCCATTGTTTTAATGCCCCTGTACCAATACCATCTGTATTTTTGCCAGAGGTTTTGCTTCGAAGGACGGTGTAGTATTGGGTGAACCTTTTAAAAAGATGCGGGTTGATAGCAGCTCATCGCGCCTGCGTAGTATCCATCCTGGATGGATGGACGGACGGACATAAATACATATAAACAGGGTTTCCCCCCAAAACCTTGCGAAGCACGGTGTTCAGGGCCCTGAGGCTGTCCACTGGTGGTCCATTGTGTTTTTGTATTAAAAGATGTTAAGTACTTGGTCCCTGGAAAGAAAAGGGACATGTAAGATAAAAATAAATAATAATAATAATAATAATAAAACATGCAATGCAAAAGAAAGCAAATTAGTAAATCAAAACAAAAATCACATTAGTAATTTCAATAAATACAAATACAATCTGTAAAAGAAAAAACAAAAAACTCTTCAAGCGATGGAACAAATTGTTGTTGCCCAAGTTCAAATACCTTTCAACAGGGCCAGAGGAATCATGCCCCATCTGCTCAGCCTGCCCAAGCAGCAACATGTTAAGTTGAGAGAGCGGGCCAAACAAACACCATCAAGACAAGACTGCAGAGCATTCAAAGTGCTGCAGGACCAAAACAGTCATGCACCTAAAACAGAAAACTCATAAACTGTGGATTCAGGTAAAGTAAATTAAAATCTAAATAGGAGGTAGCTTATATTTGTCTATGTGGTAATCAGATTTCTTCTGTCCAAAGTACTGCATGCACAGGAGGACTTTATTTAGGGACAGACAACTGCATATACAAATGTGTTAATTAGATGTATGCCAATGAATGGGCCAGCTATCATAATCGGCCGATTTTTATGAAAAAGTGTTTGATCGCTGACCGCCGATCACGGTCTCGTCACACAAACTGGTCACCTTTGTGTGACCAGTTTGTGTGATCAGTTGGTGTCTCATTTTACAGCCTGTGTGTGCAGCAGATATCCTCTTTCCTTCACTGCAAGAAAAAAAGACATCCGGAATGATCAGACTGCAGGAAAAGCAGCACCCAACTACCAATACTCACCTGGTCAGAAAGCTTGACAAAAATAATTAAAAGTCTTTGAGCTAGCGGTGAAATGTGCTAGTTCTGCTATATTTCTGCTAGCATTATTCAGCTAGCCATCCTATCAGAAATTTTTCATTTTGTTACTCAGTATTGTTTTTTTAGTTTTTTTAAGGTTTTATTGGCTCTAGTGGCCTCCATCTGACAATGAACCAACAGGAAAGGGAGAAGACATGTGGGAAAGGTCACCAGGCCGAGAATCAAACCCACAACGGCCACGTCAAGGACCAACACTCCGCTTGTGGGCCGTGCTCAACCCCTGCACCACTACAGCACCCCAGGATTATTTGGATTGATGCAACTTGCATTTGATTTTGAATGAATGTTTCCTTTTTTCTTGACACTTTTTGATGTAGGCAGTGTTGTGGGATTTATTTGACTCATGCATAATTTAGGGTACTGAGATCCTTAGAGAGGCTGCAGACATCGCATGTGTGCTGAAAAGGCTGCCTGGTGGGGGGGGGGAAATCCAACTTGGCTAGAATTTAACATTCTAGTAGAATTTTTCTTACATTGACAGAACATAACATAATTGCTTTTTCTCAGGTAAACTGTATTTTCTTAGCAGAAGCAAGAATCAAATATTTTGCAACAGTTTCCCAACATTTCTTCTGGAATAAGAATGATCTAGGACATTCAGTTTGGTCCCATTTTAAAAAGAACTATTAGCTGAATCAAAAAAGTTTGGCTTGTTCGGACAGATTAGTGTTGTCTGGATTTATTCTGGGTTTTGATATTAACTGTATAACAATGGAAAATTGGACACTTTGACAGGTATCTGCAGACATCTCTGCAGGAGAGGAGAAGAGAGAAACTTTGTTTGCTGGAAAAAATGGGCTGGTTGGTTTCAAATCAGCAGCTTCCATGGAAAAGGCCTCTGAATCTAACTTTGTTTCCGCTCAGCAATTGGGAAACCAAGATGTGCCCTCGTCTCAGGGTTAACAAACTTAGGAGTCTTAAAATCCACACTCTGGAAGAGACCTCAGGGATATAGATCCCATTTTGACCCAGGCAAAAGGTCAAAATGCAGGCAAGCTGAAACAAGAAGTCGAGGCACGAACAAGTCAGCAACTGAACTTTCTGGCAAGAAATGAAGGCAGTGAACTGGTGTGAGAAGTTCATCACTGACGGGAATGAAGCACAGCTGGGGAGAGATCCAGTGACTGTGGGGCCAGAGAGATCAGAAAAGGTGCGTAGACAGACCGGGTTGTCATGTGGTAGAATGAGTCTGAGCACTAGGGGTGGAGAGATGGAGGAGTTCAATTTTGTGAAAATGAAGGGGGGAACAGAACAAGACCTATGTCTCTCTCCTATGATACAGGAGCAAAGCCTGCACAAGGGTGCTGTGGGGGTTTCTTATTTAAGAAGCAGACTACAGAAAGCACAAGGGTGGATATACCTTTCTCTGCTCTGCAAAGGTTTCTATAACAATAATGAATCAAATACTAGATGGAGATAAGGACTAAATTGTCAGTTTGGCAATCTTCAGTAAACCCCATTCACCTAAGCAATAAATTACATGCAATGTTCATTTTTGCTGAAAGGCTTTCAGGTTTATTGTAATTTTGAATCCCACACTGAATTGTTGCTGCTCAATTGTATTGCAGTACACTGGTAGCCAGGTGCTGCAAGTGTGAAGAAAAACTGATTTAAAAAGTATTTCTATGGGTGCTATGGTGGCGCAAGGGGAGCGCACAACCCATATAATGAGGCCTTAGCCCTCGATGTGGATGTCGCAGTTTCAATTCCTGGACTGATGACTTTGCTGCATGTCTTCCCCCGTCTTATAACCCACTTTCCCATTTGACCATTCTCAAATAAAGGCCACTAGAGCCAACAAAACCTAAAAAAAATTGTATTTGAGGACGATTCTATGACATGTACCTATTTTTTTATAGCTCGACATTTTCTTTTAGCTGTGTATTTTTTCTGTGTTGTATTTATTGCCAAGGATTTGGACAATCAAGGAAATGCCACTACCAGGGGCATAAAGCCACAGTCAGCATAGCAACCTAGGATAACTGGGGCACTCAAACTTCTCCACCAGGATAAGGTGGCAGCCCAAGGAGGTGTCACGTATGGGTGTGGAGAGATGGGTCCTGACTGTTGTTTGTGCTTACAGGCTGGACGACAGTTCAGATTACCCACCCTTAGAGGGGGTACTGCAGAGTGCCCCTTCTGGAGAATCCCTTGTTCTGCTGGGGGACTTCAACGCTCAACTGGGCAATGACATTTAGACCTGGAGGGGCTTGGTCGGGAGGAACAGCGAACCCCCCCTCCCCGGCTCCCCACCCCACGATCTGAACTTCAGTGGTTTTCTATTATTGGACTTCTGTGCTCGTCATGGATTGTCCATAACGAACATCATGTACAGGAATAAGGGTGTCCATATGTGCACTTGGCACCAGGACACCCTAGGCCGCAGGTTGATGATCAACTTTTTCATCGTCTCATCGGATCTGTGGCTGTATGTCTTGGACACTCAGGTGAAGAGAGGTGTGGAGCTGCCCAGTGACCACTGCCTGGTGGTGAGTTGGCTCTGGTGGTGGGGGAGGATGCTGGTCAGACCTGGCAGGCCCAAACGTGTTGTGAGGGTCTGCTGGGAACGTCTGGCGGAATCCCCTGTGAGACGGAGCTTTAACTCCCATCTCCAGTAGAACTTTGAACATGTTCCGGGGGAGATGGGGGACATTGAGTCTGACTGGACCATGTTCCGTCCCTCCATTGTCAAGGCGGCTGGAGCTATGGCTGCAAGGTTGTCGGTGCCTGTCGCAGTGGCAACCCTCGAACCCGGTGGTGGACATCTTTGGTGAAGGATGATGTCAGGCTGAAGAAGGAGTCCTATCGGGCCTTTTTGGCCTGTGGGACTCTGGAAGCAGCTGGTGGGTACCTACGGGCGAAGTGGCATGCAGTTCGGATGGTTCCTGAGGCAAAAGCTCGGGTGTGAAAGAAGCTCAGAGAGGCTATGAAGAAAGACTTCTGTATGGCTTCGAGGCATTTCTGGTCTACCATCCGGGGTCTCAGGAGGGGGAAGCAGTGCAGTACCAACACTGTTTATAGTGGTATTGGTGTGCTGGACCAGCTCTACACTCTCAACAGGATCCTGGAGAGTGCATGGGAGTTCACCCAAGTGGTCTACAAGTAGTCTACTTGTGGACTTGGAGAAGGCGTTTGACCGTGTCCCTCGGGGAGCCCTGTTGGGGGTTTTCCGGGAGTATGGCGTACTGAGCCCTTAGATATAGACTGTCAGGTCCCTGTATGACCGTTGTCAGAGTCCGGTTCACATTTCCGGCAATAAATCGGGCTCATTTCTGGTGAGAGTTGGACTCCGCCAGGGCTGCCCTTTGTCACTGATGGTGTTCATCACTTTCATGGGCAGAATTTCTAGGCGTAACCAAGATGTTGAGGGGATCTGTTTAGGTGGCTTTTGGATCGCATCTCTGCCTTTTGCAGATGATATTGTCCTACTGGGTTCATCAGTTCGTGATCTCCAGCTCTCGCTGGAGCAGTTCACAGCCGAGTGTGAAGCGGCTGGGATGAGGATCAGTACCTCCAAATTTTCCGGCCATGGTCTTCAACCGGAAAAGGCTAGAGTGCCTTCTCCGGGTTTAGGAGGGGGGGTTATCCTGCCCTAAGTGAAGGAGTTCAAATATCTCAGGATCTTGTTCACGAATGAGGGAAGAAGGGAGTGGGAGATCGACAGGCAGATTGGTGCAGCATCTGCAGTGAAGCGGGTGATATACTGGTCTGTCATGGTGAAGCGAATGCTGAGTCAAAAAGCGAAGCTCTCGAATTATTGGTTGATCTACTTTCCCACCTTCATCTATGGTCATGAGCTTTGGGTCATGTCCAAAAGAACCAAATTGCAGATACAAACGGCTGAAATGGGTTTTCACCATAGGATTTCTGGGCTTTCCCTTACAGCAGGGGTGGCCAACTCGCAGCTCATGAGCCGCATGCGGCTCTTTGACCGGTTCCTTGCAGCTCTTACGTTCATATAGTCGCATTCTGCCACTATATGCAGAATGCGACTGCCATATAGTGGCAGTCGCAGTCTGTAGTCATTACTGACTACAGAAGTACTGACTATCTTGTAGTCATTACTGACTACAGAAGTAGTCATTACGGACTACTTCTCGTCAGTAATGACGAGAAGTAGTCAAATGAACTGTCATGTATTGACAACAGCAGCCATCCCTGTTGGCCGTAACCACGGCAAAACAACACAAACAATAAACAGTCTTTGTTTCTCTTGCAGCCTTTACTCTTTCCAGTCGTTCGCCGTCTGCTCTCACACAAACCTCCGCTCACCCCTCACTCTCACTCCCCCAACCCCTCGCTCTCTCATCCATCCAGATGCATTCGCGGACAATGGGAAATCATACACTCTAATTTAAATCTCTAAGCAGCGTAACATCCAGTAACATTTAGCACATACTGTAGGGTCGCTATAATATCCAAGTTTTGCTTCGCTTGAGTTCAATACGGTATTTTCGTCAAATGTGCATGTGCGCAGTTTTTCAGTAAGAGTAAAATCATTTAAGTAAACCTTTCGCGCTCAAAATGGCAGGAAAACGAAAATATGAAGATGAACACAGGACGTTTTTGACAGAGTGGGAGAATTGATATTTTTTTGTTGAACGTAGTGGAAAGCCATTCTGCCTTATTTAAGTAAGAAGTACTGACTATCAGGTGTCCTTGTCGCATTTTAAGGCTTCAAACCTTCAGCGCCACTTCAGCTCACTCCATTAAATAATACATGTAATGCACATAATATACGGAGCCCCCTAGGGGACATGGGGAATTTTTTTTCCCCATGGGGGGCATCGTAACAATAAAAGGAAAAATGTATTGTAAATTGTTCTATTATTGTTTGTTTATTTGGCTGTAGGTTTGCAGTTGAAAAAATCAAACAGAGTCCAGCAGTTGAAGCGCTCTCATTTGTTTTATCTTATTTTCCAAACATTTCCTTCCAGGTTACAGCATGCCATGTTCATGCAAGAGGGAGAATCTCTCTCTGTAAAACACCTGCCTTTTAAAGCATTGGCTTCTCCTAAACTAATTAAGGGGTGGAGACAACATTTACAAGTAGAAAAACATTTGTACTAAACTATATTCCTAAAAAGAAATTTACATTTCAACTACCAACTTCAAAACTAAAACAAAACAATCTGGGCCCCAAATTAAATCCAAAAACATCTCCCTTCCCTCTCAAACACTAGATTCTGAGGTTGATTGACAACACCAGGTCCTTGTCAGCACTGCTCAAGGGCGCGCTTCCATGGCAACACCTGACCAGGTGACCTCAAAGAGAAGAAAAATGATTAAAGCAAAACACCAAATAAAGCAAGTTGCTTCCTCCAAACAAAATACACTTAATAAATAAATTGGAATACAGAAGTACAAACATGTCACCTGTTAGGGAGGGGTAAATCCCTCACATTGGCTAAACAGAGTTTGTTTGCATGAGAAAGTGCACAGTGCTCATTGTTGAAAATGTCTGGCCTGTGGTCTTTGTAGTGTTAAAATAGTGTGTGAAATTTACAATAAATCTGGCTGAGCTAAAGTATGCGAGTATCAGGAAGGGATGGGTTGATGTTCATGTTCATGTGAGCCCATGCATATGATGTGGCTCTTTGCGGTACCTTGGTAAAAAATGTGGCTCTTGGTCTTTGTCTGGTTGGCCACCCCTGCCTTACAGATAGGGTGAGAAGCTTGGTCATCCGGGAGGGACTCAGTAGAGCCGCCAGGAGGAGGCCCTAGGGAAGACCCAAGACATGCCGGAGGGACTATGTTTCTCGGCTGGCCTGGAAACGCCTCTGGATTTCCCTGGAAGAGCTGGAAGAAGTGGTTGGGGACAGGGAGGTCTGGGCCTCCCTTCTTAAGCTGCTACCCCTGCGACCTGACCCCAGATCAAGCGGGAGAAAATGGATGGATGGATGGATGGATGGATGGATGGATGGATGGATGGATGGATGGATGGATGGATGGATGGATGGATGGATGGATGGATGGTGTATGCGTGAGAAAATTTGTGTGCATGTGTGATACATTAGTAGTGTGTATGCGCAACTTTAGAATTTTGTGTTTGTGTGTGAGGAAAATTGTATGTGTGTGTGATATTTTAATCTTGCATTTTAGTTGTGTATATGCATAATTTTAGTATTTCGTGAGCATGTATGAGCCTTTAGTAGTGTGTGAGAGACAAAACAGTTTTTGTCCAAAATGGCCCCTCATATGTCTCTGCTATGTGGTAAAGCAGAGAGATATTTATGCATTTTATAAAATATGTTCATGGTTTTAGTTTTTTTCAATTTTATTGAAATATGTTTAACCTAGGTCACACTAGTTCCGGCATTGTATCATGTTCATTGTGTTTTAGTTTGTGAGAAAGTGTGCTGGGAATTTTCCACACAGTACCATTATGGCTCCTCCTTGCAGGAGCTTGTTTTATGTCAGAGACTGACCTTACCTCGATACCCATTGGTATGTTTTACGAAATCACTTCATTATTGCAGCAAATGGTTAACATTAAGACATTTAATATTAAGTTTTATATGAAGATATGGTTCATTTATGTTTTTGCATTTTTCCAAAATTTAAATTTATATGAACTAAAACATCACCATTATATGTTATTTTTCAGAACATTTTAATTAATTAATTGCTTTATTAATTAATAACGCAATTATTAATTAATTGCTTTATTAATTAATTGCTTTATTAATTAATAAAAGGACACTCAAAAGAAGGACACTTTTGAGTGTCCTTCTCAAAAGTTGTTCTTTTGAGAAGGACACTCGATGGTTGTTATTTTATTGTAAAAAAGGAAAAAATCACTATGCGATCACTGTAATTTTCAATGATTTCATTGTGGTTACTAGTAATATGGGTAATTCTCCAAGCCATGAAGATCACTGACAAGGAGCTTGTTTTATGTCAGAGACTGACCTTACCTTGATGCCCATTATGTGAAATTCAGATGGAGAATAAAGAAACAACTGATTCCACAGTTTGAGCAGCCCCTTGTCATTCATTTCCACACCAGCAGAAGCCACTAGAACGACATAGTTCAGACATGTTCATGTCTTTTATTTCTTATCATCACTATAGTAAATAAGTTTATAATAGAGATAATAAAACTAATGTGAGTACTCAATATTAATTTTCAAACTTTTCAACATTTCATTTCAGCATACAATAGAACTAGTGTTTTACCATTCGAAGTATTTTTAGTTTAAATGCATCAACGTAACAAAACATACTCAGCTCAACGCAGTTTACACTGGCAGAGCCCAAACAATAACCAGGAGGATTGCGCTAGCATGCTAGCTCCCAAGCAAACAAGCACTCACCAGTTCCCACTTATAAAACTGTGTGATCAGTAGAAGGTTTCGTTTCATGATCACATGTCTAAATATTGAGAGGCATATCAGTGACAGACAACAATACGAACATTTCGTCACCTTCTTAAAATAATTGCCTTAGTCATTTTTTGCAATTTTTCAGGAAACACAAAAAACTGAACCATTTGTTGAATAAATGATATTTACAAACAATTTTAATCATAAAAGTTGTAACAACAGATGTCTTTTGACATACAAACAGCAAGGTGTGGAACATGACAGAATTAAATGACTTAGGCAAATTTTTGAACATGCCTTTGTGACCTAGGCAATTTTACAGCACAAACTAACAAAACATAATGCTGAGGAGGCATGTGCATTTTTTCCACTTCTCCTTCCAGCTCTTCTTTGTTGGGTTCTTGTCTGATGCCTATTAGTGTGGCAAATTGTCAAAGAAGTGATGACACTCGACAGGCATGATGGGTTTCATTGACTGAAGGTCCTGGAACTTTCTCTCTTTGATTGGCAGAGCACATGGAAACTGTTGAAATCAGAGGAGAATATTTACTTGCTCGTTATTTTTCCTCTGGTCTTCCGGGTTCCAGGAACTCCGTGTGCACAGTGGAATCATAAAGAACAACCATTCAACATCAGACTTCAGATATTCCAGAGTTTTATCCAGAGAATTCAGTGCATACAGAATGTTACAGCAGCATTACACCCAGATTATCAAGAAGTCCAACACATGACAAAACATAGAATTACCTGCATGAGTTGAAAAGGAAAGACAAAAATGCATTTTCTTCTGCTGTAAAACAGACCATTTTATAAGAATGTGTATTCCCTTCATTTAAATATATGCATTAGAAGGTGTGTCCTCCCCTTGCAGGGCTGCTCCAATGTTAATGTTATTGCCTCCTCTGAGACTTGCTAAAGAATCCAAAAGCAAATATATGGAAAATCTTGCTCTGTTTCTATTCATTTACCTTACTGTTTGTTTTTGTCTTTAGTTTTAGCCCCATGTTTTGTTTCTTCTTTACCTATGTTGTAATGTTCCTTGAACCTCTGCGAGTCTTTGTATACTGATTGTTTAATATTATTAAATAAAAATAACAACAATAAAAAAAATAAATAAATAAAATAAAAAATAAACCTAGCCCGGTGAACAGCAGCCATAAGAGCAGCAGCTGTCAAGAGCTTTGGAGCTGACGTCACTGCGTGTGACGTTTACGTCGCTCCGCGCAATGTTGTTTGGCCACAGACACTGGTCATGTGACACTACAACCATGCGAGAACAGACACACTTAGTGGTGTTTGTTCTTGTTTATTTTTGTGGTTAAAAGAAATTAAGGAAAGGAGGATTTTATTTTAAAATACTACATCTTTAAATAAATGAAAGTGAATCCAACATAAATGAGGGAAAAAATGATGTTCCTGGTTACACGAGGAGCTTCAGAGATTTCTCCCCTGCTTCATAGTATTTCTGTGAAATGAAGAGAAGTTTCTTTTGTATTTCTTAAATTATTCAGTTCTATTTTCACTATCTCAGTTTTAGTTCTTGTTGTGCTCTTGAGAGTTTTGAAATGTTCTTTCTGAAGTTTTATTAGTTATTCCAATTGGATTAATTTTTGTGGTCTAATTTTCCTTTCGTTGGAGGAAATGGCTATTATTTTTCCCCTGCCTTCAGAACATCCCAAAGTATTGCCAGACCCACCTCTTTACTATTGTTCTCTTCCAAATATCGTTTCAGTTTTCATATTCTCCTTAAAAAAGATGCTATTTTTTAAGTTTGTATTTAGCCTCCAGAGAGTGGATCTACTTTTCTCAGTCAGGATGCCATCTATTTTTCCTGTAATTAAAATATAATGACCCTCCCTGTCTTTATGTTCTGCAACTTGTTCATAGTGCAGGGAACTTGATATTAAAATCACAACCCCTCTTTGTTTCCCTGAGCCCTGGGACAAAAAAATAGACAGATATTCCCCCATCTTGTTCAGCTTGGCATGTTCAGAATCATCTAGCTGGGATTCCTGCAGCATCACTATTTGAACTTTATCTTTCCTGAGTTTAGATAAAACTCTCCATCTCTTACTCAGGTTATTTATGCCTTTTTTATTAAACGAAACCACCTTTGACTGTGTCCTCCCTATTTAGGTGATTTTCTTGCCCATTTCACTATTGACCGTGAAAATCCCCTGTACACTCACTAGATCTAGTATAAACAGAATGTGAACAGGTGAACCATGAAAAAGCAAAAGATGTTCAGGTTCCAAGGCAGGAGTCTGTTAACTTGACCTTGTTAAGCCTCTTGGTAGAAGCTCAGAAGGGAAAAACCTCCCATATCGTTAAGGAGAGCCCTTACAGGTGGCAGCAGGCCAAATAAGTGTGAACCCCAAAGAAGCCTTTTAAAATCCCATCAACCGTAAATCAGCCCTCTGTACAATTATCTCTGAGAGAAAAATCGAAGAAGGAAAAATGATGGATCCTTCATGATGCTGGAGGAGATGTTCTTCTTAAAGCCTAGAGCCTCTCATTATAATTTTCTCCTCTTGCAGAGCCAAAGGAGTCTTTTGGTTTTCTCCCCTCCTTTTTACTTCAGGACAGCTATTCAATCTGCTCCTTCAGGAAAGCCGGAGATCTGATGACTTTTACTTCGTAGTCTTTTTTAGTCAAATCCTCGGTGGCTTCCTCTATGGTGTTGTAGGTACTAGACCCTTTTTTGTGTTTCCCTTGCAGCCTCGCAGGGAAGAGTGACTGAAATAGAATGTTGAACGTTCTCTTTCAGGACCCTTCCGACCTTGTTATACTCTTTGCGCTTTCTGAGAAAGGCTAGTCAGTAGTCGTGGTCCAGATTTATTTGTTTTTCACATCAGACAAATCCCTTATGTTCTCCAGGTATTAAATTATACTCTTTTCTCATCGACACCAAAATGCTGTCTTTTGGTGCTGCTCCCATTTAGGCTCCCACAAATTCAGAATCTTTTATCATGCCCAACATCTCTTATAAATGTGAATTCAATCTGGATAGACTCACACAGAGAAGAAAATAGCAGTTAGAAGATTTAATGATACAAATTCTTTGGCGCTCGGGCCCGGCAGAAGACTGTGAGTCGCGGATCACCGCGGGCAGGACATCAGCTCGGCCGAGCTCGGACAGTCTTCCCCCGGGACCGAAAACGGGTGGTGGAGCGGATGTGGAAGGATCCTGGAGGACTACCATCGGGACGAAGGTGGAGATGAGGGGGAGGGAGGCGGGTCGAGCACCCCGACGAGCAGGACGACCCTCTGGTAGCTTGACTTTTGAAGGCGTTCCTGGGTGACGATTGGCTTGCAACGATGCGTTTCTCCAGACCTGATTGGCCGCGGTAGGACGTGGTGATTGAGAGATGAGTGTCAGCTGGATCGAGTCTCCCAGCTTGAATTTTCGCCTAGGCTCCATGTGTTGTTTTTTAGTCATTGAAGTGATTTAACTTACCTGCCATCTTCTATTATCAAGGGAATTTGAAATAACCTTCCTGTGGGTAACATATTCACACTGAGAAGGATCCTAAACTGAATGAAACATTGGTCCGATCCTTTAGGTGTGGTGGCATTCCTAACTGACCATCTGGAATGAAGCTGAAATTGACTTCTGATTGCATTTTTAATGGGTTTTTTTTTAACTGAGACTTGTTTTATTGTGGAGACCCCTAATAAATAACACCAAGTAATGCAAATTTGGTAGTGTGATTGTTATGTGATTGAGCGTCTTATCAATGCCTCTTCTAACATGCACACTGCTGCATGTATACATAATTAAGTCTGGCCACAGTCACACACAAAAACTGATTCAGCAGGCCAACACCTTAGAACAGAATGAGAAGATAAATGCAAAACTCATGCTCCAATTTGTGCTTCATTTGGTGTCACTCTTAAAGGAATCCAAGATTAGTTGAACATGTTGGCTTAAATATGCTGTGATTTTCCAATTAATTTAAAAAAATGTGATATGCTAGAACTCATGATTACTTAAGAAAATGTGTAATCTATTGTTAGATTTTTTTGGTCCTCATCTTGATTACCTCTTGTGATTTCTACATTCCCATTCATTTAACTGGAGCGCGATAGACATGAAGGAGGTAGGCAGTAGTCATCAAGTATTCATTGAAAAGGCTCAATGAAGTTTCTCATAACTGTCTTGGCTGGATGGAGCTACTGCAGTTGGCCCACGAGACGTCTTTTGCCCAGAATGCACTTGGCGTCAACAACTTATGCAATATTTGTGTGACAATATTTTATTAAAATTTACAAAAACTAAACTGCCTACCGTATTATTATTGTATTGTTTTTACATGTAAAATAAATACCTCTCAAATAAAATCGATTGCTACAGTTAATCATGGATCTTTTTAAGGTATGCTGATTGGAGCCCAGCACTGGAAGGGCAATGTCACTTTGTATGTGTTCCACTTGTAATATTTGCCTGTGTTTTTATGATGTACAGAAGTTTGAACTGCCAAAAGTGCTATGCAAATAACACTTTTGGCTTTTTGACTGATTGAATGATTGATTCTGAATGTTAAAGCCAGGCGGTGCTTATAATTTGACTAGGTTTAGGAGTCAGTGGATAAAAAGTGGCATCGTGTGTACGGTTGGGGTTAAGGAATTGATGATGGAATATTAGACTTTGGTGCTGGGTTGTTGTCAGCATTAATATGTTATTGGTTTTTATAGTATAACTGTGTGACTAAATGAAAAGAAATTGAGTTTTGTTATTCATGAGGCTTCTTTCATTCTGAACCTCCAGACTGAAGTAAGCATCTCAATAAGCTGCTCCACTCATTACGATGGCAGTGAAAATGTAAAAGAAGTTTTAAGTTTCATCCGATGAAACCTCTATCCATTTGGCTCCTGGATTGAGTCAGTGCACCTTTGTGTATCAGAAAAGATGAAACTAGTCACATGCATGTGTAATATGTCTAGCTTGATCAATAGTCAAGGTAGAAATCAATAATGAATTCTTTTATAAAAGTAGCCACCCTCATGAGGGAACACATATGTGCCCACACACACATATATCCAATATGCACAACTGCACAAACAAACGCATGCCTGCACCAACCATTTCTACTCAAGTTCTCTGTTAAACAAAACTGCTCTTCATTAAAGAACTCCTAACCACGCCACACAGAGATAAAGGGTAATTTCGTGGCTATCGCCTATTCAAACGTCTCATTTTTCTGAGTGCGGGGACCGCAGATACGGTTGCTTAATTAACTTAAGTGTTTCTGTTCCATCACCTCTCATATAGTTGCCCTCTAACTGCTGATGGGAGAGCAGAGGAGGGCTCCATTATGAAGCCTAATTCAATCATTGCCATTGTCTCATCTACACAGTTTCACAGTGAAAGTTTGTTCATGGAATACTTTTCAGTTGTGTGAAGTAGATCAAGGAAACAGAGGGTTATAAATTGAAATAGTATTAGAAATAGTGTTTGGGAAGATATGACCTCAGAAATGTGTCTGAGTCTGAATGATGGTCGTAAAATTCAAAAACCACATTCCAGATTTTATTCCAGCATGATTACTTTCACTAGAAAGTTAAGAACATTTTGTCATGAAGTGGGGTTTTGTTGATAAGGACCCAGTGTAAAGTGGAAAAAACAAGTTAAATATTGTGTCAAAAATGTACACAAAGCTAGAAACCACAGGTAAGGAATGAGACATGGACTTCTCAACATTTCTATGCTGTTTCGAAGTTAATAACGCTGAAAATTGAATGTAGTGCTGAAAATTTGCAGATTGTCAATTTTTTCCTTCTTTCGCTAAGGTAAAGCTTTTTTCAGCGGAAGGGTCAGAGACAAAAAAAAGCTTTATCTCAGCGAAAGAAGTGAAAAATGGACAATATGTGAATTTTCAGCACTACATTAATTTTTCAGCCTTATTATCTGTGAAACATTACAGAAATCCTACGTCACATACTGCTTACTCAGCAGATTTGTTATAAATAAGTTTCATCTCAGGTATTTTATTTCATCAAAGATTACGGCAAGTTTTCTTTAATTTATTTTATATCTGGCTTCCATTTACCTGCTGTATTACATAAGGTAATACAGCTGCACTTTTAGTTTACATGACAGGCAGCTTGTAAATAGACTTATAAATTGCTTTGCTGTCTACATTGTTGTTACTGTATAAAAATTATTGTGTGGTGGTTAATCAGGACAAAATACGTTGTTTTGTGGTCTGTTTTATGCTTATATTTTAAAATATTATCGTTTAATTACACTCTTTTTTTATAAACCTTGCAAAATAGCTGTTGGTAGCAATACTATGTGGGATTGAAGCTGTGGAAAAGTGGTGTAATATTCATGTAAATTAAGCATTTTTTATCATTTAATATGCACAGTGACCTGTGCAGTTCGATGGACATATTGTGCCTGCGCTGCTTTTGCTAAAGTCTGTCATACAATGGATTCATAAGCAAAAAAGAGTTGCAGTGTTTTGTATTTGTAGATGCCTATTTAATTCCAATAAAAACCTGTTTCTCCTGTCTGATACTGTTTTATTCTTACAAACACCTCTGAAACAGTGTTCCAGATATTTAAAAATATTTAAAATATTTTTAAAAGGAAGGATATTCTACTACAAGGATTAGTGCATACATCTATGGCTTTTCATTTTAAACAGGTAAAATATTCAGATAAAGAAAGTGATCTTATGGTTTCGTCGTGTATATAAATTGTTGCAATGATATGTTAAGCATAACTCCTGCGCTTCCAATTCAGTCCCGTCACTCAAATAATGTTATCCAATGTATTTAACATTAACATTAACACAGCCTCCTATCTTTTGGTTTGCAAACATGACGATAGCAGTTTTGGATGCGTAGCACTGACAGATAGACTTCGCTATTTACCAGTGCTGTGGTAGGAAAATCTGACGAGGTAGCATTGATAATGTCCCCCAAAATTAGCCGGTGCCCCCCCGTTAAACTCGTCTGGAGCCAGTGTTCTGACGATCAGTGCTACCTTGTCAGATTTTCCTACAGTAGCACAGATAAATAGCGAAGTCTAGCTGTCAGTGTTCGTCATAAACTTAACCTAGTTTTAATTAAGCTCATTATGCTAAAAAGACTTTGATATTGTGAGGATGTTGTTATAACTTGTTCATCATTGTTTTTATCTTCAACATATTTTTGCAGTTTAAGCAAATTAAGAATAAAGAGGAAGCCAGGAATCACAAAAATTAAAGACTTTCCTGCCTCAGAAGAGGCTTTGGCACCAGTTCTGAGGATAAACCTCCACATCATCTTCATGGTGTAAGGCTTTTTTTATTATTATTATTTCTGTCACTCTTCCTCTCAGGGATGCAAATCCATCCAGACCCACAGAGCACAAATCACTGGAGTTGGATTTTTTTTTTCCCCAAATGGAATAACTTGTTCTGATGTATGATCTTAGTGCGTGTATTACTGTCACCTCTTCTACAACCCTGAACTTCATGATTGAGCCAATAAAAAAAAGATGTTCAGAGAGTGGCCTATGTAGTCTCACCAGACTTCCCTGTTGATAAAAGATGTTATTCAGTTCCCTCTATTTCTTCTCTGTTACAATAGTGCTGGGTGAAAGGGAAGGAGCAGAGAAGAGGAAGCTGTTACAAACAGTAAGTTTTCTTCTTTTCAAATATAATTGAAAAGCGCCCTCTATCCTTGGAAAGCTAGAACTGCAACTGACTTTGCCCTAAAAATAAGATGTAGTTTTCTTCACACTAAAGCAAATTACTTTAGATTTATAAAAGAGTTATATCATTATCCATAAACGGAAGCATTGTGACATTTAAGAGATACATAAAAATATCAGGTTTTCTGGGAAAGTCCAAAAACCTGTTTATCTGCACAACTGTTTAGCTCTTAGTTCAGTTCCTCTGACTATAAATTCAGAAATTGCTTATTTCTGAAAAAGAAGAGTAAAAATAGAAATTGCTTATTTTTACTTTTTTGTTTTTTGTTTCAGCTCAGTGGATTAATATATATTTTTCTATTGCAGGCATATGTTTCTTAATGAGATGCTTTATATTCCAATGTTGTGAAATAGATAGCAGGACAACACATTGAACATAATTTTTTCTTAGGTATTGCTAACAGTATTGTGGACATGCAATTCACACCAGATCTTACTAGCAACCCCGGTGAAAAGATTATGTTTTAAATATGCTGTATTTTTCTGAAATACATTTTAGTATGTTATCAAGTGGATATAAACATTTTATATGTATATTAAGGTGACAGCAAAGAGAAATATAAAGAGCTTTTAGAGTTGCGAACTAGGTACATAGACCTTTCCACTAACAAAATTGCAGCAAATCTTCTTTGGTGGAAATAATCCTACTACAACCAACGTGACAAAGCAGGCAAGCTGTTCGCATAGAAAATAAAGAAAATGAAACAGATAGAGCTATTAACTCAATTAGATTAGAAGTTGTTACACATTAAATAATTCAAAATCACTTGTTTTTTTGTTTTTTTTATTATGATGTGCTTACTAATCTGCTTAGATGTGTCTGTCTCCCAGAACAGCTGATTCAAATGACTGCATGACATCTTCTGCATCAAGTAGTGCTGAAGGCTGTTCATCACCCACAGATTCAATCCAGGTGTGGCAGAAGGGAAATGCCTGAAACATGCAAGGCAGATGGGGTGAGGACCGGATCAGAGAAACACTGCTCTAAACCTGCTAATGTTACACTGTGCTTCATTTCCTTAATCACATAGGTAAATATAATTGTATATGTTAATTAACATGAAGATACATGCTCATGAATATTCATTTGAGAGTACAAGGGGAACTGTACAGTTTGTCTGTTTTTTCTGAACTATCACGAATACACTATTTAATACTTGAATGTGTTTCAAAACTTTTCATGTATTTTATTGTCTTTCTAACTGGCTCAAACTGACGCCTTCCTTCCTCTTGTTATTAGCTTAATAGAGAGGAAGGAGAGCAGACTTGGGGCACAAAACAAGACTTGGGAAAATGTGTTTAAAAGAAAGGTGTCATTATTTAAATTAAAGCTGGAATATTTATTATATCCATTTCCACTCAAAATAACACTTTCTCTGAGTTTTTACTTAAGCCTTCAGAAATAATTCCCCAACTTTGGAAGGTCATGGATTGCTAGAGTATGGCTGTTGTTTTTGCTTGTAACAGCTTCAGAGAAGACTGATAAATCTTGTTCCAACTATTTATATTTTGCTGCTCTGGAACCAAATTACTAACAAGACCAACAAATGTTGGTCTCTGTTAAAAAAACAGAGCCAAATCTGTCATTCCAAATCTATAAAGTCACTTATCAAATATTGCCATATAGATGTGATTGTGAAACAGTGATTTATAGTATTGTATATAAATATAGTCGAGAATTTCTTGTAGTACAGTACACTGCTGTCAAAAGGTACTTCTCTCCATGCAGAGTTAGTTTTTTTTTTGTTTTGTTTTGTTTTTTTGTCAAACTTAAATGATAAAATGTCTTGCATTTGAATACACTTCACACTACATTTAATCATTCATCCATTTATATACACATTCACACACTGATGATGGTATATTACATTTCAGCTATGGCTCCCCTGGAGACAGATTAAGAAGGAGCTGTCACATCATCAGCACCACTGGGGCCTCCTTGTTCCACTGCCATCAGAAACTTGGGTGAAGCGTCTTGCCCAAGGACAAAACAGCTACTGAGGTGGGGGGTTTGAACCAGCAACCCCAAGGGATTAATCCTTGCACCTGACCCACTGTCATACCTAAATTTTTCAAATGTAACATCGACTCATCTAAATACAGACCAAGTTGATTGGAGGAAAATGATAGTTTCATTTATCATTTATCATCCCTAGTTTAAGATCTAAACTAGGGATGGACAAACATTCTGGCTCAAGGTCCACATTGACTTTTGAAATATAGCCGGGTGAAACTGACACCCCACACATGTGAAAAAATGGTTAGTGGTTAGTGATCTGTTAGTGCAAGTTTGTGCCGTTAAAATTATAGTTTGTGCTGCTTTGATTTATGAGATAATAAAAATTATTCTTAGGGCATATTGAGGTCGCCATTATCCCCCAATTTTGCTCCAAAACACACCAAAGTGTGCTACTTCTTTAGTGCTCCGTTAGTGCAGGTTTGTGCTGTTAAAACTGTCATTAGTGCAGCTTTCTGTTATGAGATACATAATTTTATTTCAGGGAATAACTGAATTCACCTAAATTGATGACGTCTGTGGTCTGAGCTGGATATCGACACCACAAAGCAAGCAATTAGTAATGTCATGTTATGTCATATGTCCAGAATGGGAACATTTAGTTTATATACTTCAGGAATTAGAATAAACTTAGAATCCAGAATTCATTATGATGTTTAATAAAATTTATTATCAAATCAGAAACGTTGTTCATACAATTTGAAACAAGAATTTAAATTACTTTAAAGTAAAATAAGTTCTTATTTTCACTTCCCATTGTGAGTGAAAATAATATAGAAATTTGTGCTTTGTAGGTGATGGCAGTTTTCTTCTTGTGTATTTTAGTTAATTGGTCCAAGTTCCAGCATTAAGTTGAAACTGTCAATTGAAAATGTATTTACTTAATAACTAGAAAAATTGTCTTTCGTTAAATCAACTTTATGAAATTTAATTTCTGAGTTAAAACTAATACAGTTTTCTTACTGAATTAAATGGCATTTTGAAGGTAGTAGGCGGACTTTCATTTTCAAGCTAAACCACCTTCATATGTTTTACGATGTGGTGAAAAAAGAGCAACAACTGATTTTCATAGAAAGAGCAAAGAAGACACATTGTTGACTGAAGAAGTATACAAATAGTTGTGCTATTGGGGAAAAACCTCAATATAGCGAACACAGATGAGGCATATGAGCTATTTGTTAAATCTGTTTTCAGTGTAAAACATAGTTGATATAATTTTTTTTTAAAAGCATAAGAAATATCTGGTGAAAAATGAAATTGCACCTATTTCAAAATGGGATTCCTTTGAAAGACAACATGAGTAGTGTAAGGAGGACAGGTCTGGAATATGATACACCTACTAGACATGCAAGCTTAATTTTTCAACCCAAGTCAGGGTGTTCTTAACCAAGGTCAGAACAAAGCAGAAATTGCATGTTCTTGTCAATACTTCACTTTCTCTCCTGTAATCAGTTTTGACATTTACAACGGCCAGCTTGTTCCTGCATTGTGGATTTTGAGAGTGAGTTTTTTGGTGTTATGTTTACCCTTCTTCAACAACATGCTGGTCTCTTGTGAAGTTCTCTGCTTATTAACTTTAATCATTTCAAATGATTAAAGGGACCTATAATTTTTTTTTGTGTGTTTTTTTTTTGGGAAAGGGGGAGAGTGACCTATGAACTATAATAATTTTTTTTTTTGTGTGTGTTTTTTTTTGGGTCACTTTAACATGCTCATCTCATTTTTATTTATTTATTTTTTTTATCTCTAGTTTCAATTAATTGTACTATACGATATCAACCAGGCAATAAATAAATCAAGTTTATATGTTTAACACAGTTCATCAGCAATGCAGTTCAAAGTGCATTACATCAGCAGTCCCCAATCCCCAGGCTGTGGCCCGGTACCGGTCCATGGACCAATTGGTACCAGGCTGCGCAAGAAATAATTAAATATGTCCGTTTTATGTATTATTTGAGTCTGGAGGATCTTTTATTTTGAAAATCCTTTAACCGGATTCTCTTGGTTACGTCTTGCACGCTGACATTGAGCCCACAAAAAGCAAATTAAGCAAGAAAAAGATCAAATGTCTTTGGAAAGTTTCTTTGCGGAGGAAAAAAGGCCCAGAGAAGAGACAGGAGAATAGATTTATCCCAGTAGGTGATTCCCACATTGCAAGTCCACAACGTACCACACACCAACCGATTCCACAAACATCCTGAAGAAAATCCAGTAAGACCCCAACATACCATACGTGAATTTAGAATAATCAATCAATGACAATGTAGGAGCAGTAGTGATAGTTTGTGGACTCATTTTAAGCGATATAATACAAAACCAAATGAAAAGGCGTTTGATGAAAGGAGCAGCCGCTCTATTTGCTGCACTATGATTTGGAGGTGAGTTATGTTATGAAAACCCCACAGGCTGCAATAATCGGGCCAAAACAATGTTGAATATGCCCAATTTTAGATGATGCAATGCTTTAGCGGAAGCACCAACATATGCAGAAGCATTATTTGTCAGCACCCCCTTTCCCCACCAGGCCGCAGCAAAATTGACAAGTCTTGACTGGTCCCTGGAAGAATTCGGGGTTGGGGACCACTGGTTTAGGCAGACCTAAACTAGGGTCTGCCTAAACCAGGCAGACCCTAAATGTGACCCTAAGTCACACTTAGTGATAAATGTGACTTATCACTAAGTCACATTTATCTTAGTGATAAATGTAATTAAGACAAATGCATGCATTTATCTTAATGAGTTTTTCTAGATCTTACTGAAACATTAGTCCTTTAACCTTGGAAACATTCTTCAGGTGATCAGGTGATAGAAGGCCAAATTTGTAACTGTCTTTATGTGGCTCTCAATGTTCTGGTGTGAGTCCATCACTACTCATAGATTTTGGGTCTGATCTCTAGTTTCTAGCTGTAATAACTGAAACTGTGTGCTGACTCTAGATCATTCCTCTTTAGGTCTAAAGATATTAGATTAAAGATTTCAAAGAACTCAATTTCAAAAGGCTTGATGACATTAGTCATCGCTGTTTTGGCTGGACAGAGCTAGTGCAGTCAGACATAGTAGGCGTCATTTACCCCAAATGCACTGCAGCGTAAACAACATGGCAACGTTTGTGTGACAATATTTTATTAAAGTTTATAAAAATGAAACAGCCTGCAATATTACATTTATTTTACATTTAAAATAAGAATTTCTCAAATAAAGTCTATTGTTACAGCTAATCATGGATAAGACTAATCATAAGACAACAGTACTTTTACCTCAAAATTACTTTATCCAGTTAAAGTTTATGCTGGATATAAACATTTACATGCTGCTTTGTACCTTACAAAATATACTGAAAATAAATATAAATGCTGCTTTACTTTTTACTCTTTATGAAGGAAGCCGCACCTGATGATTGGAGGAGATGAGGAGAAGATGAGGAGAAGACAATTGACAATGAAGGAGGAGCATGAAGAAGTGATTGGCTGGGCAGGTGAGATGAAAAGTTTTCCGGTTTGAATTTACACCTTCATTTGTTCTTTAGTTCCAAATAGTAAAGAAGTCAAATCATTATATGATTGCATATTTTAATGGGAAGGTTGGCATCTGTTCAAATGAATGTAAGGTTTAGTTTGATTTTTACAGTTAATTTGGGTTTCTGCAAACCTCTAATTGGTAAGGTACAAGTCACATCTTGTTAACCAAAAATGTACTGTAAGTACAACCAAAGATGGAGGGACATTTCCTGTGATTGCTTGTAAAACTCAATGAGGACTCTTCTTTCTTAACCAATTTTACACAGTGACCATATTAAACAGAGGGGAAATGGTTATACCCAATGTGGCAATTATTACTTCATTAAATTTCTAAAAATTGCTATAATACTTTCTTTTGCATCTTAAAAGCTTTATAAAAACCACCAAGTAACTAATAAAAAACAATAAGTCATAAAAGTTATTTCTTTCGTTGTTTCTTTAAGGGAGCCTATGTGTTTTTAGATTAGATTGAGTTGTTTTTCTTTTATCTACTTTCTTTTTTTAACTTGATAAATAGATACAAATAACATACTGCTAGCCCAATTAGAAGTTCGAAATCAGTGAAATGCAGGAGGTCCCTACAAGCAGCAATAATAATAGCTGGGGGAGTGGCGCTTACATCCTCTGTAATGACAAACACTGTCATCTCTAAAAACAATGAAACATTCTTTTCATTATTTTTTGTATTATTGTTTCACAATGTGTCTTTCTTTTGATGAGAATTCAGATAAATATTTATAATGACATATTCTTCTCATTAGTGACTTTTCGCCCCATTGTGTCCGAGGGCGCACCCCGTGGAAAGGCCACGATACTTCAGCGGTGCTCCTTATCAGCGTGACCGTCCCACCGCCACCGCAGGGGCTGCTCTCTCAAGTTCACCGACCGCTAGCTGTCTGTTCGGGAAGTTTGGATCAGGCTGTGCCTTTGTGGGAGATTCCACAGCTAGAAGACTTGCGCTTCGGATAGACACGCCAACTTGAGGTCTACTTTATGGCCTTTGTTTTGGATATGTAAGTGGATGTTTAAGTAGTTTTATATGCTTTATTTCTCCATGAAATGTATCTTGGATGCGCCCAACCAAGATGGAAACGGCTTGTCAGCCGATAAATAAGAACTTCTTCCACTAGGTGTAGACTTTTCTGATTTACCCGGTGGAGAAGGTTTGTCTGTCATAGTGGATGTTGTCGAACTGGGTCAATCCCTTTCCGAAGGTGGCAGCCATATAATGAACATTTTCCCATTGGAGTTTCAGTAAACCTTTTCTAATTATTTTTTTCCCACGGACTCGCGATGTCGGGAGTGGTCCGCACCCTGAGCCGCTGCCTGCTCCCAGCCGAGGCCACCCGAGAGCCGGGCGCGAGCAAGCAGGGCAGCCGAGAGAGGGACGCAGTGCAAGAGCGAGAGGCGAGGCGCCGGAGCCGGGAGATAGATGCCATGCTCGCTCGGGAGAGGAGAGCCGTCCGGCGGCTGGTGAAGATCCTCCTCCTCGGGGCCGGAGAAAGCGGAAAGTCCACATTCCTGAAACAGATGCGCATCATTAACGGGCAGGAGTTTGATAAGAAAGCGCTGCTGGATTTCCGGGACACTATATATGAGAATATATTAAAGGTAAGGATCATTCACTGCTCTTTCATGACTGATAATTAAACTTGCAAGCGTTGTCTAACTAAATAGACATTTTGACTATTTATCACAGCCAAAAGGGTTTTTTTTGGTGATCATTCAGCTGAGACAATATTAGAAAACTTTACACAAAACATGGCAAATAGCTCATCAGTGAACTCTGCCACTTGCAGTTGATCATTAACTGTAAGCAGTCTGAAAATGTATTGAAAACCAAAATGATAGAATCATATTAATAAACTTAATTCCTCTTCCTATATAGACAATCTATTGTTTAATACACATGTTAACTAATCTGTCCTTTCGTCAGAATGACCGAAGGACAAACTAATCATCCGTTTATGGACCCTATCCAAACATTCCACCCAGACAAATGCTTCTTTTTTTTTTTTTAGCAGGCATACCTATTAAAATGTTTGTTCCAAAATCTTGAGATCTCCAAATTTGTGTCTGGAAAAGACTGACATTTTAACATGAAACAGCCAGAAAGATGTACAAATTGTTTTTTTGTTGATTTTTTACTCATAAAACTGAAACCATCAGCTCTCAGATAAGCATAAATAATAGTATGGACTTCATCACTGGCAGACTGAATCATCATAAAAAGGAATTATATGTAAATGAACTTGAGAAACTCTCACGAACATGCACCCAGAGATCTGTTGACATTGTGCATATTTTTATCTTTAAGTCTGTGTGTAATGTTCTTTGTTTGCTGTCATGGCTGGGCCTCCTTCACCAGCTAACAATACCAGACTATTCCTGAGGGATGAGCACATCCGCCCCGAGTGCCACACAGCCCAGACAAGTCAGATAAAATCCTGGACTCCAGCTTAGACAAAACAACATTTATAAGCCTCCCACAAATGCAGGCATACAGTCACATTCTAAGCTCAGACATATTCAAACTTAACCACTGCTAAATGTAAGCCACACACGTTATCTGCTCATTTCAACAGAATTAGCTTGTAACAGAATGAACAGATTTGTAGATAAAAGTGAATTGCAAATAGAGGATGTTGGAAGTTACACTCAAAGTGCTAATAAGGTTCTACAGTTTTCTTGCTAAACTAAACAAGTCTTTCCCAGGTAAATATTAATCTGTTCATGACTGTATGTTGCTCAGAAACGTACATATTACCCACACTGATTAGCCACTTGAATACAATGCGCATGGCACACAAAAACTGTGTGCATTTGACACACACACACACACACACACAAAGTTATATGCCCGCATAGCCCCCCCCCACCCCCAGGGAGTTTTTGTGGGCTCTAGTGTCCCTTATATGAAAGTAGGCTGACAGGAAAGAGGGCAACATGCGGCAAATATTGTCGGGTCTGGGAATCGAACCCGCAACAGGCATGTCGAGGACTGAAGCCCCCCGGATAGGTTTTTAAATGTTTTTTTTTTTTTTAACAAATTGTACTAAATAATAAAGAGAGGAAAGCAAAGCCTACCCATGTGAGGAGGACGCTGATTCCCAGTTCTCGGGTGGTTTTTCTGAGATTCCAGAGAAACAATGTTTGCTTCATTTCTACTCTTTGTGACAAATGTTTTGACTAGATTTAACTGTTTAACTCTCCTGGTCTAGCGTGATGCTGAGGAAGAGCATAGGAGATGTCACAATCTGTCAGTGGTGAATCGATGGGATGACCGGCCAGTGGTCACCCCATCAACCCCCCCACCACACACACACAAAAAAAAAAAAACTTATGTAAACAAACATGTGCATAAGCAGAATAAAAAACTCAGTTGGGGTCAGTGCGAGCCCTCTCAGGACTGCATCAGAGTTAAAAGTCCAGGCATTCATTGTTAGCTAGCTTCACAGCATAGTCATATTTAGCTCACAGAACAGAGCTGCCAAGTAAACGTAACTGACTAATAACATTCAGGTTCAGGATATACCCACCCCCAAAGACGCCTAACCCTACCCACATCTATAGATGTGGGGTATGTACACTAAAGACCATTTTTATGTTTTCCCACAAATATCTTTTTTTTTTTCTTCTCTGTGAGGAAAATCTCAAATTTCTCACAGTATGTACTACCATACAGTTGCAGTTGCTCTGGGTTCCTGACATTGAAAATTTTTTTAGATCAGATATTGGTGACAATGTGCCTGATAGGGCTGTAACAATTCCTCGAATGATTCAAGTACCTCGATTATTAAAATTCCTCATTGTAAAATTTATCTGCCTCAAAGCTTTGTTAAATTATGTTTATTAATTAGTGCACCATGTTCTGACTGGGTCTTTATTTGTGTTGGGTAATGTTCCCACTTCCGCCTATGAATTGTTGCTAAGTGCCAAGTGCTAGCAGCAAATGGTCCAATTTTAAGTTTGGTGTTGGAGGATGTTATTGATTGATGATAATGTCCGGGTTTTTATTGTTTTTCTGGAGATCGAGAAACATCCTAAAATTGATTGTCATGATGCATGAAATACGGCTGCCATTTTCCTCCCGATGACTGGTTAGGTGAGAAAGACCAAGTCAGGAGTATTTATACAGGTGAGCGGATAGAATGAACACTGCGTGCAACTGGGTTGTAGTTTTTCCTTAACATAAGTGTGGCTTTATGGATGAACTGGAAAATAAATGCCATATCATCCTGGTCTCAACAAATGGGTGGGGGAGTGCATCGTGGCAGTACATAGCTGGTAGATGTGTTTGTGTGTGATGAATGAATCCCATCGACATCATGGACACAAAAGCTATAATTGGCTGGACAACGTGAGGGTTCATCTATTAAATTGACTGAAGATGAATACATAAACTAAAAGCTGGAATATAGACAATTTTTATAAGCATATTTGTGATGATGTCTCTTTATTATTTATTTAATATAATTTCAGATTTTTGTATAAATTTTCTTCAGGTCAACTTAGAAAGTGAGCTGTTATTGTTACAGGTTAATTTTCTAAACTACAGAAAAGTTATTGTTAGCAAAGCTCAAATATGAAAAATTTAACTAATGTTGATATTCAATAGTAACGATGCTGTTTTGTTAGTTTTATTTTATCCATCCATCCATCCATTTTCTGTCACCCTTCTCCCTAACGGGGTCGGGAGTTGCTGGTGCCTATCTCCAGCTGCGTTCCGGGCGAGAGGCGGGGTACACCCTGGACAGGTCGCCAGTCTGTCGCAGGGCAACACAGAGAGACAAACAGGACAAACAACCATGCACACACACACTCACACCTAGGGAGAATTTGGGAAGGCCAATTAACCTGACAGTCATGTTTTTGGACTGTGGGAGGAAGCCGGAGAACCCGGAGAGAACCCACGCATGCACAGGGAGAACATGCAAACTCCGTGCAGAAAGACCCCGGGCCGGGAATCGAACCCAGGACCTTCTTGCTGCAAGGCAACAGCGCTACCCACTGCGCCACTGTGCAGCCCCTAGTTTTATTTTATCCCAAACAATTTTGTCCGATTACTTGTATAATTAATAGAATACTTGATTATTAAATATTTGTGTACAGCAGCATAGTGCCCGATCAATAAGGGCAGATCAGATTAAGTTTTTCTGTTGTTCTTTTTTATGTTAAAACAATGTAAAGCATATACATATACATACCCTATATTTCTGCACATACTAACCATAATTGGAGTCTGAAATTAATTTAAATATCATGAAATGTTAATTTTTAAAAATGAAATTTAATACTTAACATAACTTCAACTCCTGCCATCTAGATGGGCATTTCAACGATTGCCGAGGGAAAACGTAGAGTTGATCATTATGCCAGGCTTTATTGGCTATTTACAAACTTCTATTTTGGCTTTGGGCAATAGGTTTCGAGGTTTAAGTAAGTACATGACTCATTAACATCTCCAACACATCACTCAACCCATTGCCAGTAACTGGCCTTTGAAAAAAGGTGCTTTGGAGATAACAACATCCACCCTAAACATACTGGTGGAAAGAAAACACCAGGAGTATTTATATTACTACTTATACTACTTATTCATGTCTAAAGGAAAAAGGTTCTCGGGGCGAGTTGCATAGCATTTATTGTTTTTAGAATACTATTATCGATAGCATTCCACTGGCATGCAACTCGAGTGTGTCATGGTGGTGAGCAGTGAGTAGCGCTGTGCCCTGCTGTAACATCTAAAATAAATAAATAATTTACTTTGGGTTAAAGTAAAACACTGTCTTACATATTATATGTATTATATTTTCCCTCTTAATTTTAGAAGTTTGGCCGAGGTAGTCAATCTATTTTCTTGAGTATTTATAAAGAACCTGTTTCCCAACTAATGATATGTTATACTCCTAATTGTGCTGACTGATGTGAAAAGTTGTTTTTACATGTTTGACCAAGCTTGTGAAGCTATTTGTATATTTTAGTGTTCTGTACTGGTGCAAAGTTATCAAATAAGTTTATAATTCTGTGCATTTCTGACTGTTTTTAAAAAAGAAACATTTTTGAGTCAGTTCATTGCTGTTTTTTGTATTGGATCAGAATGTATCGGGTGATCCTAAACCTCAGATATCTGCATCAAAAGTGAAAAACCTGGATCAGTGCATCCCTAATTAGCTCTCGAGGTTACTGGTTACTTTTATATATGGACCAGCCTGTCATGGGAGGTACAATCCCACACCTATATTCTCACAGATGCCTTTTTTTCCCCTTAGCTCTGCTGATAAAAACCCATCTGGTCCAGGATTTAAATTTACATTCCTTAGACCAAATAAATGATTCCAGCTGACATTTTACTACATTAAATGAACTCAGACCTAGTGGAACCAGTTGGGCTTTTTGATATTGTCTCTTTGTATTTATAGGTGCATTTAGAAACTTTGCTCTCTGACACTTTTTCACAGGAGTGATCCAGAGACTATGCAGTGACTATTAATACACAGTCCCCCAGACCTATTTTTAATCCAGTGGTCCCTGAGGTCCTGAAGATGGTTCAGCTTAGTGGTTTTTCAGCATGCATATAAAGACTCATGCAGATATTTTAATATTCATGATTAAGCCTTAAATATATATTTTTATATTGTTTCTTGAAAAAACATTTGTCCTAAATGGTCTTTCTTGGAGATGTGATTGATCCTCTTAATTTCCATCATAATTTGAAAACTGCTTTTTTTTACTTCTGTACTCAAGTTATTTGTCTGGTATTACAATTAGGATCTGAACTATTTAAGTGTGACTAGGAGTAGACAATAAATAACAATATACATCTAATTGACATATACATAGTTCCCATAAGTCTGAAGAAGTGATCAAGACCAACTTAGTAAGCAAGCTCTTGCCTAATTAGGACCAACTATTTTAGTCTGGGTGATTTGTGTAAGAGAGATATATATACACCCTTATGTCAATATGTCAAAATTTAATTGATGGAGTGATTAATGATGACCCTAATGACGAATGGCTTTTCATTTCCGGTGACAGGATGTGCCCCCCCCCACCCCACCCTTAGATAAACATTCCATTCCCTAAAATAAACATTACTAAACGCTAGCATAGGCATAACTCACCAAGGGTTTTACACTCTGTGTTTGGTAAATGCTAGCAGACGCATTTACTCACCAAGTATATGACACTTTGTGTTTTGGTAAAACTACTTCCAGTCTCTCTGGAGTTTGGAAGGATGCAATAAAACATCCTCTCCACAAAGGCCTCAACGAGGAGGGTGTAGCAACTTTTACTGACATGTATCACACTAGCAAGTGTTACAGAAAAAAAATCTATGCATTTGAGCTGTATTTAAACCAACTTTTACGTTTTTGGAGAAAGCATGAAGCTCTGGGAAGATCAGTGTTGATTCAGCAGCAGGAAAAAAAACTGAACAAAAGTAGCATTCACAATGATCTGAGGACAAATTCTGGAAAGGGAGTAATGTTAAAGGTTGTCTTTCACTTTAACTCCTGTCACCGGAAATGAAAAGCAATTCATGATTAGGGTCATCAATCACTCCATCGATTAAATTTTGACATAAGGGTGTATATATATATCTTGTGTACTTTATAGTTAGAATTGCTCGGAAGGTAATACAAGTAGACAACTTTGCACAAATGTTCTTCCTAACAAGGGGTAAAGCCAAAGAAAATTACAACTTGCCTTAGCAGTTGTCCTGGTAGCTTAGCAGCAGCCAGGAAACCATTTTATTTACTGATTTCATGAAATGTTTGCACTCATATTTTGTAGTAGAAGAAGTTTTATCACCCTGAACACTATTTTAAAGTACTGGCCCTTTGAAACTATGTCACTTAATTATTTGAGGCTCCATGACAGACGTTGGAAGTGAGGGACTGGAGAATTGAACAGAGTGACTGAAATTGCTTTCCCAAGTTGTTTTTGACAGTTTGGCCATGGCTTTTACTTGTTCTAGTTGTGCTAATTTGTCTGTGAATGTAACACATTTGGTTGGGGTTCACAGACAATGATATTTAAAGTTTGAAATCATAAGGTAGCGACCCTCTCCATCCTGATGATCAAATTGCCAACTTTGCCTGAATCTACACTACAATTTTATGTCTCTATGTCATAAATAATGTTTGCTCTTAAACCAGAGCAGCCTTAAAAACATACAAAGGATGAGATGCTAAACAGTTTTTTACATACTTCAGGGTTTTCCCCAGTGTGTTTTGTTCAGAATTTTCTTTATTATTTTTACTTTGACATGACTGAGTTTTACTGTATTAAACTTTGAAAATATTTGCATTGTGTTTGAGAAAGGTGGCTTCAATGCCATTTTTATTGCCTATGCATGAGATGTCTATTTTTGTGTCATGGGATGTGTGACCTCATGAAACTGCTTCAAGTTTATATCCAACTATTGTTGTGTTAATCAGTGATTTATTTGTGTCTAATTTACACAGATTGAATTTTGTTTAGTCAATTTCCTGCCCAGGTTTGCTTGCTAGATTTTCCATTTCTGTTAGTTCACCACCAACAGCATCTATACTACAAGATAACAATGGCATAAATGAACTAAGCAGCTGCCTAGGGCCCACAGGCCTCTAGAGCCCAATGAATACTAACATTTTAACACAGACTGTATATACATAATTTTAACATTTGTTTATAGACAAAATCAATGCTGTTAATTTTTATTTATTGGTTTCAGCATAGATAAATTACAAGATTTTAAATTAACATTTAATTTAGGATTTTAAGAGCCTTCAATTTTACTTTGTGAAAGTGCAAAGAACAATCTTCATAGTTTCATAATCTTCATAGTTAGATTGTTTTGTTACTATAACTACAAACTGAAGCTATGAATTTCATCTTTGAGTTAGAGGTTTGTTTTGTTTGTAAATACATTTTTGTTATCTCAGCAAATTATGATGATTATGATTAATTAATTTTGGGAGATTGCTGATACCTACATATGAAACCAATCTTATCTCCAGATTTTATCTACCTTATCTATCTAAAAATCAGCTACTATTCTTTTCTGAGGGTTGACTGGCAGGCCGGCCCACCACGTCATGGCTCCATGTTTGCAGTTAACAATAGTCATCCCACTGTTGTTAACCCAGCAACTTTCTTGCTATATTTGCCAACATTTCAGACAAAAACAAAAAATTGGTCGCCAAAATCTGAATTGGCAGGTCTGACTAAAACTATTTTAAACCATTTTTTTATTATTATTATTAATATTTTTTACATAAAAACAAGCAAGCCTTAGTCTGGTGAGGGACATGCCATATATAATTTGTAGCCAGGGCAAAGAACAATGCATAGGTAGAATACAAAGATGAAATCAGAGAATGTGCACAGAGAAAATTTGAAACACCTTCAGAACCTAGAGAACTATTCCTCAGAATCACCTTAAAATAACAAGAATATAAATCAGATGTGGTTTTAAGTGTGCACAAAGGATTATAAGTTCCTATAAAAAGGTTAAAGTACTACGGTGGCTCTGAGGTGCAAACCACTTTAACATTAACAAGAATTTGTAATTGTGCTTCGTTATGTTGAAGTGGTTTGCATCTCAGGGCCACCGTAGTTCTATTATGACTTGGACAAACAAGAATGACTGACCAAGGATGGAGATCACTTTAATGATCTTTATTACACTTTTCTTCAGGTGAACAAAGAGGACAGGTACAGAATATATATAAAGGATGTCGAAGGCATGTTAAAACAGACAAACAGCAGTCCCATCAGTGCAAGAGTCTGTCACCTTCACTGTGACTTGTCATGAGTATAACCTTGTTGTGCAGAGCCCTGCTTTTGAAACCACAGGCTTTGAAAGCAGCCTGTGGCTGCCAATTTGGTCTGCTTTTAAAGCCATAGGAAAAAAAAAAAAAAACAAAATTACTTTTAACTCAAGTAAACTCTTAAAGTATGTAGCGGCCTCTTGGAATAAACAGCCAGATGCAGGGAGTTCCAAATGGGTGCAGTTTAATTTTGACTTTTCTTTTCAGACACCGTGAAAACTGTTGCATAAAATAAAGGATACATAATGTATAAATAAACATAAATGTTCACACACAAAAAAAAATATGTTGTGTTCTTAACTCGTCAACATACACAGTTTCGTTTCTAAACAATAAACCACTGACGTTCTACTGCTTTTAAATAAACATGTCTTATCACAAATCACAATTGCGCATATTCATACCTCATTCTCATTTCTTGGAAGGTTGTCGTCTTTGATTATGACAATGCCCCCTTTCTTGAGGTTGCGCTGAGCTGAGTGCCATTTCTGTCTCATGGAAATGTTCAACAAATATTCCCTTTTCCAGCGACTCCAAAATTGTTCACTGAGGTACTGCACTCTCCTCCACCTCTTTGTGGCATATAGGTCCTCTTTGACAAACACCCCAGGGGGAGGAAGAGAAACCTTAGATTTCATCATAATGAGTGTTATGGGCTCTAATGCTTGAGGATCATTGATTTCATCCACTGTTAATGGGCGGCTATTGACAATAGCTATTGCCTCATATAAAAATGTCCTGAGGGAGGCGTCATCGAGTCGGCCTGAGCACTGTGCAAAAGTAGCATTCAACACATTTCTGATGGTTCTGATCTGTCTTTCCCAGATACCACCTGCATGACTGGCAGAGGGGGAATTGAAAACAAATTCACTCTGTGTGTCCGTCAAGAAAACTTCAAGTAACTTAGTATCACATTGTTTCAGTGCTTGTGTTAACTCGTTCCTGGCACCAACAAAATTAGAGCCTTGATCACAATGCAGTTGTCTTACAGTTCCTCTAATGCTGATAAAGCATCTCAGTGCATATATGAAAGAGTCAGTCGACAGGTCTTCGAGCATTTCGATATGGACAGCTCTAGAATAGAGACATGTGAAAATTAGGCCATATCTTTTGTATTCTTTGCGGGCTTTCTTCACAATGAAAGGGCCAAAACAGTCCATGCTGGTATATGTGAAAGGTGCAGAGGATTCGACACTTTCTTTAGGAAGGTCAGCCATTTTCTGCTTTTCTGTTGGCCGCCTAAGTTTTCTGCAAAACACACAATCGCGTATCATCTTGGCCACCAACTTACTCCCATCAATGACCCAGAAGCCATTGGTTCTAAGTTCCATTTGTGTCTGGCCTCGACCCTGATGACGTCTTAGCATGGTAGTGGGACACAATCAGCCTAGTAATATGACTGTTGTTAGGTAGTATCACTGGGTGTTTGACTTTAAGACAGAGAGATAACTGCTTTAATCTTCCACTGACACGAAGAAGCCCTTCAGACCAGATGGGATCACAACTGAAAAGAGCGCTGGTGTTTGGAATGTTCTTTTCACCATTTAGCAATTTTACTTCATTTGGGAAGTTTTGTTGTTGAACAATCTTAATCACTGTTTCAGCAGCCTTTTCACGCTCAGTCACATGTTCGCTATGTTGTTGCTTTGAAGCTAGTCTCTTGATTCTTGCAACCACCTTGAGAAGTGTTGTCCAAGAGGAAAATCGATTCAGGCGATTGAGGATATCATTACTGCCTTTGACATCAGTTGCGAGCACCTGAATTGTCTTTACTTCAGGATCATCGACAAGTAGTTCTGTTGGAGTGTAGGGCGTCAGTTGTAACTCATGCTCCCAAAGAAACCTTGGTTCTTGCAGCCAGTTTGTCGAATGAATATCTGAAGCACAAAGACCTCTGGATGCATGATCGGCCGGGTTTTCTGACGTTTCAACATAATGCCACTGATTAGGATCACTGTTATCTCTAATCAGTTGAACACGGTTGGCAACAAATATGTGGAACCTGCAAGCATCATTATTGATGTACCCTAGTACAACTCGCGAGTCAGTCCAGAAAAATTCTTGATCAATCTTTAGGTCAAGTTCACATCTTTGCATGATACTGACCTTTGTAGAAGTCACTGCTGCTGCAAGTTCTATTCTTGGGACACTTGTGATCTTTGAGGGAGCAACCCTTGCCTTTGCTATCACAAGACTGCAGTGGACTTCATTCTTGTCATTTATGTAACTCAGGTAACAAAATGCACCATATCCTACACAACTAGCATCAGAAAAATGGTGCAGCTGTACTCTGACGATGTTGTGGAAATCAGGGGGGTGATAACGTCTGGGAATTGAGATCTCTTTCAATTTCAGTAGATCATTTGTCCATTTCTCCCACCGTGGCTTTATGTCTTCTGGGAGAGGATCGTCCCATCCTATGCCTCTGTGACAAAGCTCTTGAAGAATCAGTTTTCCACTTAGGGTGAATGGAGCAATAAATCCAAGAGGGTCATAAAGTGAAGCAATGATGGACAAGCAGCTACGGCGGGTTGAAGGTTGATCCTTTAAGCTGATGTTAAAAACAAAGGTGTCATTTTTTATCAACCACTGAATTCCGAGTGCACGCTCAGATGAGGATGGATCCAAACCACGGGGCTCAATGGCTGCTGCTACTTCTGAAGAATCCAAGCATGTGAGAGCAGCTTCCTTGTTTGAGTTGAATTTATGAAGCCTTAATCCTCCTTTCTTACACAACTCTGGTGATTCAATGATCAGTTTCTTGGCTTCCTCAACTGATGGCACACTGACTAAGCCATCATACTCCTAAAAGTTTTTCTCAATAAATGAGGCTGCTTGAGGATAGTTAGCCTTGTGTTGCTGTGCCAAATGCTTTAATCCAAAATTGGCACATCCTGGAGATGAAGCAGCTCCAAAGAGGTGAACTGCCATTCTGAACTCCTGTGGTTCTTTCTCCAAATCTCCACCTTTCAACCAGAGAAACTTGAGATAATTTCTGGATTCAGGAGTGACAGAAAATTGGTAAAACATTCTTTCTATGTCACAGATTATAGCTATGGTCTCTTTCCTGAAGCGACATAGTACTCCTAACAAAGGATTGATTAAATCAGGCCTAGTAAGCAATGTGTCGTTGAGAGAAACACCATTGAATTTGGCTGAACAGTCAAAAACAACTCTCAGCTTATCTGGTTTTCTGGGATGGTAGATGCCATGATGTGGAAGGTACCACTCTGTTTCTCCTTCAGATGTTGTAGGGGCAGGCTCTGCATCACCCTTATTTATGGTTTCTTCCATGAATGTTTTGTATTGCTCATAGTATTGTTTGCTGGTCTTTAATTTTTTCTTAAGACCCTGCAGGTGAACTTGGGCTAGTCTTTTGTTGTTTGGTAGGTTAGGTGGGCTGTTGCCTTTGAATGGGAGAGGCATTTTCATAATGCCCGTCATCCCTCTGTGTTGATGTTGTTACTGAAAAACAGTATAAAATTAACATAATCTCGGGACACATATTTTTCTTCGTAACTTCTCTCCATAAAATCCGACTCCAAGACCTTTAAAATGTCAGTTGAAGATGGGATTGGTAACTCCTTTACTGTGAGTCGATGCACAAAACTTTGACCTCCTTGTCTGTCTAGGTGGGGGTTTGATGAGCCTATTATACTCCATCCTAGTTCTGATCTCTGTGCAAATGGTTGGTTTTTGTCACCCGTTATAACTTCAAGTGGAACTAGAGCAGATGGACAGTCATATCCAATGAGAAGCCCTACATCACAGTCCTGAACGGGAGGTAACTTATCTGCCAAGTTTCTGAGATGGGGCCACATTAATGCAGTTTCTTTTGTCGGGATATAAGACTTGTCCACTGGGATAAAATCTCTGCTATAAGCTTGATGTAGATGCGACTCTCAGAGTTAAGTACTCGAACTTGAACTCTCTTGCTCAAACATGAACACTCTTGCTGGTAATGATTGTGTCGACAGCAGTGATAGTACTCAGTTTCAGCTTTGTTGGATGGAAATCCACATTCAGTCTGTCAATTACATCTTCTAACACAAACGTTGAGTCACTTTGTGTGTCCAGCATTGCATATGTTAGTATTTCTCTGTGTGGCTCTTGTAGTGAAGACACAAGTACTGGTACAATACTGGTAGTGGCAGAAGCATGCTGAGTTAAGGTATGGGACACGACTGTTTCTTGGCTTGTATGTTCTTCTGTGGAAGTGGAGTTATTTGTTGTTGTCTCCACAGGTCTTTTCTTTCTCTCTTCATGTAAGCAGGTTGGACGACGATGTCTGCTTGGTCACGTGACCTTTTCTCAGTCATCCAAAGCAGAGCCGATTTTCGTGTATGAATGTCCTTTTGTCTTCAACACTCTTTGAGGCGAAAGCGGGACATCTGGTGATGCCATGGGCTTCACTTTTACAAACATAGCAAGATGATTTTGCTTTACAGTCATTTGTATCTTGTATCCCATGACTGAAACTCTTTTGTTGTGCATTTGTGTTGAAAGTCTTGGCTCTGTTTTGAGTTCTGTCATCAGCAAACTTGAAATTTCCTATCAGGGGTGAGGCAATGGGATTACAGGCTATTTTTGCCTCTTTGCTTAAAAACTCTGTGAAGCATTTAAAATCTGGATAATCACCTGATTCATCAAGTTTATCCACAACTATTCGACTCCACTTGCGAACAATCCATTCAGGTAATTTTTTGAGGAACTTATGGTTCTCTTCACAGTCACTGAGGATACCTAATCCCTTGACATGAGGAATTGCTTCTTTGCAACCTTGGAGGAAGTCAGAAAATTCACGTAGTACGAGTGAGTCATTTGCATTGATCTTTGGCCATCTTGCGAGCTTGTCACGAAAAGCTTTCTGTATAATAAACGCGTTCCCATATCTGTCCTGTAAGACTTTCCAAGCTCCAATATATGCACTTTCTGAGTCTCGGTAAAAGAAACCTTCAACAGCTTTGCGTGCCTCTCCAGTAAGATAATTTCTGAGATAAAACATTTCTGGGCTTTCTGTCATTAAGAATCATAAATGACATTTTCCAATCAGTAAACCTTAAAGGATCCCCACTGAATACAGTTGGTTCAGGGAATGGTAAGCGACTCATACTTAAGGAGCTGGTGATTGCTTCAGCTAGATTGGATGACTCTGGATTTATTGTTACCTCAGGAGCTGATTGGTAAGGCTGGAACGATGTAGCTTCTGGACTCAAGCAGGGTTTATCGCTAAAGAAGACAGGGTTAGTTCTGTAATTAATATCTTCATCAATGTTTTCACAGCATTCAAATTCATCATATGCTCTCACACGAGCTGCTGCTACAGCTATTTCCTTTTCTTCTTTTAACCGCTGCAGTTTTGCTCTTTCCAGCTGTTGTTGCATTTCCACTTCTTTTTGCTTAATTTCTGACAGCATCTTTGACTCTTTAAGTTTCCATTCATTTTCTAATTTTTGGCGCTGTGCTTGAATTTCTTTGGTGACCTTTGATTGCTCTACTTTAGCAGCAAGCTCTGCTTGCGCATCTGCCTTTCTGTTATTGGTACTAGATGAGCTGGAATGGCTGCTTGAATCCTCTGATGATTTTGATGAGCTTACGGTTTCAGTTTGAATGTGACCATATTCATCTTTGTTTAATGTTTCTCTCACTCTTTCTTTCTCAAGATGACTATTATAATCTTTATCAATAGTCTGTACGATTGTTTATAAGGTCACAAATTTCCTTTGTGAGCATAACACAAGCTTCCATCTTTTTGACAATCTCTGCTGTGGTGTTACTGTTACGTAGGATGGGCTCGTTCTGCAGTCTTACAGCATCGTACTTTGCTTGAATGTTTTCTTGTAAATCACTGAGGTCTTCTAATGTACAGAGGGCCTTGAGTTTTTTTCCTAGTTTCTCTTGCTACCCACTTCCAAGAATCATAAACCTTGTGAAACGCTTTCTCACGTTTTTTGTTCTCTTGGACGTGCATCTCTTGGCTTTTTTCTGTTAGTTTTCTTTCTCTGGAGCTAGACCTGAGTGGCATGTCTACAGGATCATCCGTTTTCTTTGTTGGAAGTTTCATCTTATTTGCTTTCTGCCACTGCTTTGGTTCACCGAAGACTTTTTAATTATCCTTTGACACACTGTGCCAATTCAGTTATGCCGTGAGCTTGTTCATGTGATTGTCCATTTATCTTGCCTGTGTGACATCATTGAAGCAAGCGGCAACAGCTGGGTTCCAGGTAGGATGGGTTCGGCTTCACTGCGGAAAGATCTGGTCTATTGCAATGAGTTTTCACTGTAGCGGCCTCTTGGAATAAACAGCCAGACGCAGGGAGTTCCAAATGGGTGCAGTTTAATCTTGACTTTTCTTTTCAGACACTGTGAAAACTGTTGCATAAAATAAAGGATACATAATGTATAAATAAACATAAATGTTCACACATACAAAAAATATGTTGTGTTCTTAACTAGTCAACATACACAGTTTCGTTTCTAAACAATAAACCACTGACGTTCTACTGTTTTTAAATAAACATGTCTTATCACAAATCACAATTGCGCATATTCATACCTCATTCTGCTTTCCAAGAGCACTATTTTACAGATTTCCCTTTTTCCTTCAGGCTCTAACTGACTCGCCGTGGTTAGCAAAACAGGAAGTGCATAACACAAAATACGCAAAGAAGAAATCTACCGCTCTTCAACATAAAAGCACAAATCAACCAATAGGTGTCACTGTAGGACCAATAAACAAAAAGAAGAATTACACTTTAAAACAATAATAATAACAATGCTAAGGAAAAAGAAAAATAGAAATAAATTTGTGATACATATTTAATTTGTGATACAATAATCATAGAAAACACTCAATATGTTCTGATGATATCACTACGACATCATGTGACTCCCTCCCGGCGCACCACAATCTGGAAACAGCGTTGCTTGAAAATAGAACCAGGAAAATTTGAAGGTGAAAACAGGTTAAGATGCAGGAACATCGCGTGTGCATCCACAATGAACCACGTCAGTGTAAGTTGCAACAAAAAGTAAGTTAGTGGTTGTGCATACGTTTGTGTGTATGCTGATGTAGGGTTACCAAGTACCAATTACCAAGTCCCAGCTCGTAACAGCTCCTCCGTCACAATCCTAACTTCCTCAAGAAGTGAAAGTCTGTTGTCCCTTCTTATTAGACGCTTCACTGTTGATTCTACAATCCAGTCTTTTTTCCAGATGAACACAAAGGTATTTATATTCCTCAACCACCTCCATTTATTCTTCCATGATGGAAATAGTTTGATTAAGTTTTATTTGCTTTTTTTTCCTGAAATCTATAATCATCTCCTTTGTTTTGTTCACAATTAAGATGAGAACAAATCTTAATTGTTCTCATCTGAGGATTTCTGTAGATGACAAGTCCGACTTGCGCTGGAAGTCTGAAGTGTACAGAGTGAAAAGGAATGGTGAGAGTACAGGGCCCTGTGGTGCTCTTGTGGTGCCTACCACCTGGTTAGACACAAAGTCCTTCAGTGTCATAAACTGTGGTCTGTTTGTGAGGTAGTCATAGATCCAGGTGATTGTTGAGGCCTCCGACTGTGTCTTCTGGAGTTTCTCACAGAGCAGGTCAGGCTGAATTTTGTTAAATGCACAAAATAAATCAAAAACGTGATCCTCACAGTGCTGCCTGCTTTGTCCAGGTGACAGTGGGTTTGTTGAAGTAGGTGTATGATGGCATCATCAACTCCACAACAAAAAGCAAATTGCAAGGGCTCTTGATATGTCCTTGTCTGTGTATTCAGGTGCGCCAACAAGAGTCTCTCCAGGAACTTCATGTTGTGGGATGTCAGGGCATCAGGATGACTGATCTGTGAGTTTTCTTATGTACTGGAACTAGGCAGGATCTTTTCCACAATGGTGGAACTTTCTCTTGGTCAGGCCAATGTTAAAGAGATGTTGCAGAATTCCACAGAGCTACTCTGCATAGGCCTTTAGGAGTCTGGGGCTGACACCATCCAGACCTGCAGCCTTGTTCTGGTTCAGTCTCTCCAACTGCACCTGACTTCTTGATGCAGAGAAGTGGGAGGGGGAGGCAAAGGAAGTAGCAACATTAGTTGAAGACAAATTTGTTCAAGCAGAACTCTGTCTAGGCTTCCATCTATCTGATCCTCCTTTTGCTTGTAGCCTGTAATCTTCTTCATCCCTGACCGTGCATCTCTGATATTGTTCCTCTGCAGTTTGTGCACCAGCTTCTTCCTGTACTGTCTCTAATCTTGACTTTGAGCTGCTTCTGTATACGCCTCAATAACTCCCTGTCTCGTTCCCTAAAGACTCTTATTTTTCTTGTTTAATAGTTCATTAGGTCACTGGTGATCTAGGGTTTGTTATTCGGGAAGCATCTCTCTGTTCTAGTAGGGATGATGGTGTCCACACACACTGCATGGCAGGGGGGAATTTTGGCAGTTCCTGACACTTAGCACTGCCATCTGCTTTGAGATTGAGGGCTATTAACTGTAGGGAACTGCCAATAACTGACGCATACTTTGTGTCTCGGCGTTGCCCCACCATCTCCGGCCCTTTGGACCTTGGAGAGGCTTTTATATTTAAAAGAAGTTGATGGGAGCCGTACAAATGCAAATCAACTACTCAACACTGGTCTTTTGTAGGCAGAAATGCACAGCTAAGTTGTCAATGTCCTCTCCACGTGTTTATAAAATACAGTCAATGAGGGCCACGGATGGATTGTAGAGATGCAGGATAAAAACCACCCCAAGACCAGCCAGCCAGCCAGCTGTACTCCTGTTGGGTTTTCTTCCTTTAATGAAGAAAACCCAACAGGAGTACATCTGGCTGGTTTGTGCGCTCTAAAAACTGAGGTAACTGCACTGCCTGTGCATTTGCACCAGTTTTTGTGTACTGCTTTGCAAAGCAAATCAGTACACATTTACATCAGTCCTTTTCTTAAGATAAGCATTTTAGCTATTTTTTCTCTCAGGTTAGAAGAAGAGAATGTGATATTTCAGTGCATTTAGGTGAGTTTTGCCATTTATTATTGTAAACAAAAATATTTGCGTGTCTACCGCAGGTAAAATATGCGCTGACTTGTGCACAAGTCAGCGCACATGCTGACTTGTGTGTAAAATATAGCATATATGTGTAACCTGGTTGAATTTCTCTTCTGTTATAATTACTCAAAATGTCTTCTTTTGGTTATTTGTATGGGTTCCTACCTGACTTTGTTTTAACTGTTACTTTAAGAACGGAAGCCCCTCCCTTTTTGTTTCTTCTTCTGCGGTATTGTCTTTAAAATGTTTGCGTCCCTTAGACCCTCCCCTTTTGTCATGTTGTCCTGTGGGAGAGGGCTTGGAGCGGGCAGCCTGTAACATGGTTCTTTTCTATTTGTTATTCTTGTCAGAATAAATCAAGGAATCATCCTTTTAAAGGCGTACCACGGCCTGATCATTTAAAACCAGCACAACGCAGGTCGGATCCGGTTACATACACACATTTTATACATGAGGCCCCTGGACTTTCCCTCTTTTACTAAAGAGACAGTTATGCTGTAGGTGAACTTTTGATTTTGAAGGAATTATTTAAAAAATCTCTGATATTATTTTTCTCATTATTGTCACATTTAACAAATACATATAATTTTGGTTAATTCTAACTGACCTAAAACAAGATAAGTTTGTTCTGATTTACCTTATCTGTAACGTACGGTGGCCCTGAGGTGCAAACCGCTTCAACATAACGAAGCACAATTACAAATTCAAAAACACAACATTAACAAAACGGAAAGGGTGTGTCCCAGTTGGAGACCTGAGAGATCGCTGACTGGACAATAGGCATGAATACGTATCCGTTGAATTCTACTTACGTCACCGTCATCTTGAAAGTGGCAGTGGAGAGAAGATGCTGCATGGACTAGTTTCAACGGTTTTACAGCATAAAGTAGACCCACTGCCTTTACCTTCAGGTAAAAATGACTAAATGTACATATATCTGTTTCTGAGTACAATTAATAGTGCATTCAGATGATAACTAACAAATTAAACAGACTTTTTTTTATTGACGTTAGGCTTTTCCTTCTGCTCCTGTACTAACTGTCTCAGTGCTAATGCTGTGCCTACTAAAGATTATGTTCTCATGTGACTTTTTCTTAACTTGCTGAGTAGATTCACCTAATTATTTGAGAAAAAAAGGGATGCATGGCTGACAAATAAAATTGAGATTATTTAATGTTTCCTTGCTGTGCTGTTTGGTGTAAAATTGAGCAACACTAACTGACTTCTTCCAGAAGACAAAGGCTCACAAACAGGAAAACGGAAAAGCTATTTAAACATGCACACATACAGGAAGAGAGCCAAACATCAATATGAGGGTTTATGCAAGAGTTTGTTCAGATTAGTGAATCAATAAAGGCCAGGAGGGCTAACAGAATATGTGACTACACCTGAAAATGACTCAACATTTCAGTGCAGAAACACTGATTTTATTTTTATTACCAGTACCATTCCATTGTGGGCGTGTGTCCCATTCTGCTGTTTGACACAAACACCTGTGAGTGTTTGTGTCTCAAACATTAGTGGGTTTCTTCATCCATTGATTCATGATGACACCTTTCAGATGTGGGATTAGCCTTAAAAACACTCCACAATCCTGAGTCACATGGGCCCCTTCAGCTGTCTGAGTGCAAACATCCACACATTGATGATACACTGGTGAAAAAAGCTTTCCTGTTTTGCATAACTATCCATCTCTTCTTGACTTTCCTTGTCAGGTTGTTTTGTGTTTTTTAGAAGATTTTCTCATAAATTTGGAGAAAATGTTAAACTGGGCAAGTGGAAGAGGAAGTTGTGGGTGTGCAAAGGGTTGTTGAATGTAAGTAACGTTTGAAAACTGAAAATAACATTCACGACTAACAATATCAATTGATTCAAAAACTATACCGTATTTGATTATAGTAAAGCAAATTCACAATTACAACTGATCAATATTAGAAATATCCTCATTCACAAAATAAACATACCATGTGCCTCTTTCAAGGGGGACGCTAATAACAAGATACATTTTTATAACACTGTTGCAACTTATCTTCTGTTCATTTTGTTGGCAAGTTGCCGCTGCACAACATAAACAGCAGAAGCTCTCTCATCAAAACAAAAGATCAAATCAAAAACCAGAAGTCAACCATATACTACACAAATCAAGATGAAATAAAGACAACAAGCACCAAAAAGGGAATACAATAAATAAGGAGCTTAACCTGGGGTTATTTACAATTAGACTGTGCAAACAAACTTGACTGGATAAGTATTTCAGAGATTCAGTGGTCGTGAGTCATTGGCAGATATACCACACGTACGTCCATGTAACCACCAGGATTACAGCTTAACTTTGTTCATAATGGTTTAAAACAAATTGAATAGTTTTAAAACATTCAATTTGGTTTAAATTGAATGTTTTAAATGGTTCTGATTAACAGAAATGTGTTAATAATTCAACACATTTCTGGATTTGGCATGTCACTGAACAGAACTGAGTTTTTCACATAGCAATAATTGTTTTCAAACCAGGCCATCAATCAGAAATAGTTCATCAAAGTACTTCTTTTCTGTTGGCTTCGATTTCCAGACGCAGTGAAGGACCTGTGCTGTTCCTAAAAACTGGTAAAAATATTTGACAGAGATGTGTCAAGCTGTGAGAACCTGCTTTACATAACAGTTGTGTGCTCTTGTGTGAAGCACAGTGTACCTGAGCTCTGTCTGAAAGAGTAAGTCCCTAAGTCTAATAACTGCTTGCACCATCCACAGAGGAATATTCACCATCAAGAAGCAATAAATCTTCTACATTTCTCCAGAAGAATGTGGTCTGTTCATCTTTTGCAGATTTGTTTCACGTCAGCCACATTTAAATATTGATGAGGAACTGCCTGCTGAAGGTCATACCACAACACCTCAGCTAGATTTTAAACCAGGCAGCTCTGAAACCTTTGTTTTATTTTATGTTTTGGAGTCATTCAGATGCGGACTTGCTGGCAGTGTTGTGTAAAGTACTGAAATCTCAGAGTCAAGTAAAAGTATAGGTACTGCTCCAAAATATGACTTTGGTAAAAGTAAAAGTCACTGACTGAAATGTTACTTGAGTTAAAGTCTTAAAGTATCTGAAACGTCTTGTACTTAAGTATGGAAAGTACTGTAAAAATGAATGTACCCAAGTAATGTAATGAAAAGTACAAGTAAAAAGTAAAACAAGGCAAATGTAGTTTGAATGACATTTTTTATATTTTGGTAAACTTGTAAAATACACTTAAAATAATGAACACAACCAAGTGCAGGCAAAATGAAACCTGCTAATAGATAAACCTGCAGCATCATTTAGTTAAGAAAATTAGGAGCTTTACCTAAACCACAAGGTTTAAATAATTAATAAGAGAAAAAAATAAATAAACTTGTAATCCAAAAAATACAATAATCCATGAAACAGCCAACACTCAGTACGTTCTGATGACGTCACCACATCACGCAACTCTCTCCCGGTACGTCACGATCCGGAAACAATAAAGCTAATTGAAAATAAAGCCGGGAAAATGTTTGAAAATGACAGATAAGGATTAATGTGAACTGAAGCGGGAACACTGCGTATGACCCACGATGAACCGCGCCAGTTTAAACTGCAACAAAACGTAAGTTAGCGATTGTGTATGTTTGTGTGTGTTGGCGTGTGTTGGTTTGTGTGTGTTTGTGTGTGTTAACGCGACTCTTTAATTAGGTCGGAACTCGTGACGCTCCTCCGTCACAGTAACGAGTAACTAAACCACAAATTGAAAATGTATCGGAGTAAAAGTATGCAATTAAGTTCGGAAATGTAGTGAAGTAAAAGTGAAAGTTATCAAAAAATTTCTAACTCGAGGAAAGTATAAAGTACTCCAAAATATACTTAAGTAAAGTAGTGAAGTATTTTTACTTCGTTACTATACAACACTGCTTGCTGGTGTTCTTCTCCATAACCATCTCCTGCAATGTTGCCTCTAATTTGTCATGTGTCTGGGCAAACACACAAGCTTCCTGAGCACACTGAGGACCACTGTGGGCATCATCAGTGTGCATGGCGTGGCCACGCACAAGTATTGCACCTGTTATGAATCTGGGATCATAAAAAGTTGCATGTCTTATTAAAAGAATCAGATTACATCAGCAATTTTCATTTGTTTGCTTTTAATTTAAGTGATTTGCCCAATTAAAATAAAAAAAAAAATGAAAAAACAAAAAAAGAAAACATTGCTGTTCATGAGATGCATAGTATAAGAGTCCTGCTTTAGCCAGGGTGAGAAATGAGACATTGCACCTTTAAGACACAACTGTTTGTTCATATTAAAATATTCACATTTTGCACGATGAAATGTTTTCTGTAGCTTGTGATACAGAATAAATTCTTGTAAAATATTTAATTACAGTTTTTTTCATGTCTGGCCTTCTCACTTCTCCAGTGGTTGTTCACTTTGCCCAGGTTGATGGTCATACTGCTTCTTGCTTTAAGTACTTGAATTCAGCATATTGGCAGTTAATGGTCTCCATAATCTGTGGGTGGAGGAAAATGACCTGATACTTCTTTGCCAGTGCACAAATGTCTGCTTATCCATAGTCAAAAGTCTGAACTCAACGCTTCAATATCAAATGCAGACCATTCCTTTAAATCATGCTCTGAAAAACAAGCATCAGTGTGATCACAGAGCTTACTAATAAAAAGAATAATCTCATCAGTATTTCTGCCATCACCTGATGGCAGAAATACTTCTAAGATCATTTGATCTTAGAAGTGCAATGGGGCTACAGTGATTGCCCCATTGCCTCTTTGATACAGTCACTTCACTGTACACTGTACTGTCCTTCTAGTTTGTAGTTGTACAAACTCCGACAGCCATTTGATCTTAGAAGTGCATTTCTTTTTTTTTACTTTGGCTTGGTCAGTGGATGTCTCACTTAGACGTGATAAGGTGTTAGCTGTCACGTCTCTTAACTCCGCCGCACTATTCTCACCTGCACGGTGCCACAGCGCATATGATCAAGGCACATACACAAAATGTTATTGGTCCATAGTCAAAACTGATATTTGAGCTCAATGTCCAGTTTACGTTGGACTTTATTTTATGTGCTACATAGATTTTCTTGTGTGCTGAGAATAAGCGAGTAGTGCGCGATTGTGCAGGTACGCAGCTTAGACTAGTTCTACTGAAATCTATGTTGGTAACTTCAGACAATAGAATAGAATAGAAGAATAGAAAAGAAGTTTCCTTTATTGTTTCACACCCGAGAAATTTCTGTGTAATGTGGACAAACAGATTTTTTTATCTGTGTGGTAACAGATCAGGCCTGAGACTCTGGCAAATGGCAAAGAGCAATATCTTTTATTTCATCGTTTGCAAACAGAGAAAACACAGCAGCCACAGCACAACAGTTGTACCTACAATGAGTTCTGACTTGGAGCTGAGAGCTCTCACAATATATAGGACTCTCTACACAATGTGGTCACTCTCTGGCCCAGAGCCAGTTCCAGTTGAACAGTTTTAATGCATAGTCATGTAACCACAGGGTAGACAGGATGCAACCTCTTCCTTACTGAAAGGTCAGTTAATTGTTTAGATCGGCGGTTTTCAAAGTATGAGGCGCGCCTCCCCTGGGGGGCGCCAGAGCACTTTAGGGGAGGCGCGGTGCGAGGGAAAAAATAAACCGAAGAAGAAGCTATCTGCTTGCTGTCTACTGATGTGAGAGGAAAAAAATGGGCAAATTTTTAGTAAACGTGATCATCTCCTTCACTTCAACCTATCTCTGCGAATGTGGGTTTTCTGCACTCGCAATGATAAAAAGCAAATACCGGTGAAGGCTGCTAGTTGAAGATGATCTGCGGTTAAACCGCTCCACAGTGCAACCCCGCATTAACCGGATTTGCGCATCAAAAGCACAAGCACATTGTTCCCACTAAAACTAAGGTGAGCTGAACAGTAATGTTGCCAATGTGTTGCCATGTTGCCAATTTAGTTAAAATCATAATTAAAATGAGTTACACATGATTCAGGACCGTGATAGAAAAAGAAAGGGTGCGCATAGCGTGCTAAATGTTTTTTCCTTCTTTCATTCAGCACGCTCTTTTAGCTCGAGATAAATTGTTTAGATGAGCCACAAAAAGAGCTCCACAATTTTACAACTGTTTAGGTTTTTGATTTATTTTTTAATTTCAAGGAAATGTGCAACATTTACAGATGTGTTCCAAAGATCTGATCAAAATGTTTTTGTTAAGATGTGAAAACACTGTTGGTATCTCAAACATTAAACTCAGAAGCTCAGATGTAATGTTTGTTTGAGAAAACGGTTGAAAAATGAGTTTGGGGTTGTTCTTATTATTAGAAAGAATAAAAAAGGGCATATTAGACCAAAGGCCCTGATAAAATAATTAAAATGGGAGGAAATGTTTTAAAATGTTCATGTGTTAAATTTCATTCAGATAAAGTGTCATTTTAAAAGATGAGATGGTTCTAAAATAAAAGCAATTAGAAGATGTTTTGTAGTGGCATTTGTTTGTGTGTGGGCTGTGGGTTCATTATTGTGGGGTTGGGGGAGCGCAGCAGGCATTGTGCTCCTTGGAGGGGGGCTCACCCTACTTTGAAAACCCCTGGTTTAGATAAACATCTTCTTGTTCAAAATCTGGGAGTTTCCCCAAAACAGGATGCTAATAAAACAATTTTGCATACCAAAAACATTGTCAGACCTTGTACTTGTGACATTCAATGGAGAAATTTGTTAGACTTTAGGGTTTATTCCATCTTACTATATTTACCTAAACTATCTGTTGTTATCTGTTAACAAACTGTCTCCTTGCTTTGGTACTTGTGGTGAGACATTTAGTCGCTAACAGCCTGCTGGAACTGCTATAAGGAGAGGTCAACAGGAAACCTATCTAACAGATTCTGCAGAGACTCCCTGACCTACAACAGACTGAGCAAACACTAATGTGGTTAAATGAGTAAAGAATTAAATAAAATTGTTAAAAGAAATAACACAATTTTCACTTCACAGTACCATCAGCAAAATGATGGGCAATAACAGCAAACAGGCTCATAGGATATAAAATATATATAAAAAGCAAGAAAAAATAAATGTGAACATCAACCATGTTATTTACTCAGAACATGAAAATAATGCATTTGTTCAAACAGATGAACCCTCCTTGCTCTGAGTATTTACATGCATTAAAATGTTTTCTATATTTTCTTTTATTTATTTTGAGATGTTTACATCTCAGCTCTTAGAAGCTCTGTAAGCATATTTTTAGTAATTCTGCTTCAAATTTGATAAAACTTTGTTTACTAGATTGTTATTAACGATTTAGAGGTCAATATAACTTTAATTTGACTGATAATTAAAAAAAAAAAAGAATTGCAAAACTGATGTTAAATAATGCAATGCAGTTGATAATTTTGGGTGCGCCTGACTTTTTGTAATATCTAAGCTCATATTTATACAGTAATGGTGGCTGTGAGAAAAGCAGCTGATCCTTTGCCATTCTGAATTTTGGTAATGTTTCATTGTCTGTAGGGTATGCGAGTCCTGGTGGATGCCCGAGACAAACTGGGAATTACCTGGCAGAGCTGTGAGAATGAGAAGCAGGGCATGCTGGTGATGTCATGGGAGGGGCGTGTGGGTGCCTCGGGGGTGGAGCCGAGTGAGTTCCAACTCTACGTGATGGCACTGAGCGCACTCTGGATGGATACTGGCATACAGGAGGCATACACACGCCGCTCTGAGTTCCAGCTGGTGAGTAGATTAAAGACAGCTTTCCAAGTTTGTTGTGTTCATGCAGCCTCTTAGTACTACAACTCCCAGAAGTGTTCCTTTGCACTGAGATATCAGAAGTTTGTGCACAACTACTCATTACAGGAAAACGAATGTCACAGTTTTATCATGCAAGACTCCAGGTTTCCCTTCATAAATAGGGAGATATAGTGCCCTATTGCACATGTAGTGATGAATGAAAGAACCTCAGAATAAATTAACCTTTGACCTCAGCAGCATATAAGCACTCTTTTTTGGGGGCTCTGCTGTGAATTTTTTGGGGCTCTGCTGTGAATTTCAATAACAGAAATATATTTGAAGCATGTTTCATTCATACTTGTATTATTTATACTCAAATTAGATAAAAACAAGGCATTTCAAACTGTTTCCTGGCTGAAATCGATCATAACGGCTAAGGATAAATCTCCTGAAGGTCCTAAAATAGTCGTCTGTGAAATAACCAAGTTACGGTCACTGTTAAGTAATGCATGCCTGAGGTGTTGTTCCATTAGCCCGCCTTTGACCAGTTCGGTCCTGGCTCACTCCAGCCGGATTTATTTTCCATTAGCTGATACGGCACGGCTCTGCTAACTCTAAGGGTACACTGAAAAAAAAAAAGGCTCTAATTTACGGTAAAATACTGGCAATTGTGGTTGCCAGAACCAAAACTGCCAGAATTTTAACATTCACTGGCAACCACAGAATGTTGCTGTGGTTGCCAGCGTTTTACTGTTTTTAGTAAAATACAATAAAATCCTGGCAACCACAGCTGCCAGTATTTTACCGTATATCCTAAAATGTGGTTTACTATAGTATATATGTCCATACTGTATGAGACATTGCAATATAATATTGTGGTATCTCTAACTCTAATAGTTCAGTAGTTCAGAACTGTAAACTTTTTATGTTGGATTCTAATTTTCTGGCCCACATGCAGAACACCACAGAAAAACAGAAAGTAGTAAAAGAAAGTTTATTGAAGGCTCGGGTCAGGTGAGTGGATCCAGGAAAGTGGCTCTCTGAGAACCCTGCACACTAAGGAGACGGCGGAGAGGTGGTGAGTTCAAGAGGCGTCGGTAAATTGAGTGAAGTGAGTAAACGGACTGATCTTGTGGGAGTGGTGGAAATGATCCGGGGGGTTCTTGACTGTTGGTTCGGGGTCTTTCTCGTCGGTGAGTTTCCCAGTGGGTCCAGGTTCCTGGGAAGCCAGCTCGGAGAGTGGATCTGGAGGGAAACTGCAGGAGGCTGCGGCGGAGGGCGGGCAGGTAAGATCTGACTGGTGGGGGCAGAGGAGCGGTACGACTGCCAAACAGTAATTCCAAGTGAGGTGCAGGGACTCGGGCAACCAGTGGGTATTTTCCACAGCATCACGAGGGAAGGGATCTGGTTCCAGAAATCAGGGGAGAAATCCCTTCACAGAAGGACACGGGCATCTCCAGGAAGGCATCTGAAGAGGAGAACAACAACAGGAATTACTCGGGAGGTTTCTCAAGAGGTTAACTAGGAGCTGATGCTGGAGGGCTCTGACTACCATTTCTGGCAAACACTCAGGGGTCAGAGAACTGGCAGTCAGCTCCTCTTGAACCCCAGAGATGATAGGAGATGCAGATCAGGTGTGCCAAAGGCTGGCACGCCCTGCCGGGAGGTGCAGCCTCTGGTGTCATCTTGTGGACAGTCGGACAAGGACCCAAAAATCCCTGGTTCCCAACAGTAGCCCCCCCTCAATGGTCGCCTCCTAGCAGCCGAGAAGAGCTAGTGGAGAACCAGCGACAGTAATCATCAATAAGGGAGGGGTCCAAAATGAAAGAGCCGGGGATCCAAGAGCAATCCTCCGGACCATAGCCCTCCCAGTCGATGAGGTACTGCCAACCACGACCTCACCGACAAGAGTCCACGATCTCGTGAACCAAATAGGCCGGATGGTCATCTATGTCACGGGGGGGAGGAGGGGGCTTGGAAACAGGGCATAGGGGGCTGGTCTGGACAGGTTTGATCTGAGACATGTGGAAAGTGGGGTGAATGCGCACGGAGGCCAGAAGGCAAAGACAGACTGTAGACGGTCTGATGACAGATGTGATTTCAAATGGACCAATGAACCTTGGGGACAGTTTCTTGGACATAGATTTTAGCGGGATGTCACGTCAGGACAACCAAACCCTCTGACCAGGAGCGTAGATGGGAGCAGGGACCCTCTTGGGATTTGCTAGACGCTTGTTCTGTTCCACTGAGCGATTTAGGGCGTGACCTGTGTCTTTCCAAATTTTTGGCAGCGACGGATGTGGTGTTGTACAGAGGTTACAGAAATATCTTTCTCCTCAGAAAAGAGAAGCAGAGGTTGGTAACCTAAAGAAGCTTCAAACGGAGAAAAACTTGTGGCAGCGGATACATGACTGTTGTGAGCATACTCAACCCACAGTAGGAATTGACTCCAGTCAGATGGGTTAGAGGAAGTGAAGCAGTGAAGGGTCGACTCCAATTCCTGATTCATCTGTTCAGTCGTCTGTGGGTGGAAACCTAAAGTTAGCAAAACCTTAGCATCAAGAGCAGAACAAAATTTCCTCCAAACCTGGGAGACGAACTGGGGTCCACGGTCGGATAGGCTCTCCTGTGGAATTCTATGTAAACGGAAAAGATGTTTAACTAGCAGCTGGGCGGTCTGAAATGCAGTAGGTAGCTTCCTGAGTGGAACTAGATGGAAGGCCTTCGAAAAACGGTCGATGACAGTGAGTATGGTTGTCATACCTCTAGATGGGGGTAGACCAGTGATGAAATCCAAAAAGATGCAGGACCAAGGATGGCTGGGAATGTGTAGAGGTTGGAGGAGGCCCGACGGGGACGGCTTATTTCCAGAGCAAATGGAACAGGCTAAAATGTACTCCTTAATGTCCCTATGTATGGACGGCCACCAGAACCTACGGTTAATGAGGGCAATAATGCGACTTATACCAGATGTGCATAGAATTTGGAAGAATGAATCCAATGGATAAACTGGGCTCTGATTGTGGATAGAACATAGATCCTATTAGGTGGACAGGAGTTGGGGGTTGGCTCAGATTGTTGGGCGTGTTTAATTAAATCTTCAATCTCCCAGGTAACTGCGGCTACTGTACAGCTGGGGGGAAGGATAGTGGCAGGAACCTTTTCTGTGTCATCTGGCGAGTAAACATGGGACAAGGCATCTGGCTTGATATTGCGAGAACCAGGATGAAAGGAGATGGCCCGGTTGAATCTGGAGAAAAAAAGTGACCAACGGGACTGATGGGGATTGAGTCTCTTGGCTGATTGAAGATATGATAAGTTCTTGTGATCGGTCCAGACCAGCACTGGATGTTCCGCACCCATCATAGAGAAAAAGGCACAAGTCTCATCTTTATTGTCAGAAGATGAGACTTGAGACAGTACTGCCCCCACCCCAGTATCAGAAGCATCAACCTCCACAATAAATTGCTTTGAGGGGTCCGGTTGGATGAGAACTGGTGCACTGACAAAAAGGGCCTTGAGTTTCTTAAAAGCCTTATCTGCCTCTGGGGTCCAACTAAAAATGATCTTGGTGGACGTTAGGGTAGTTAATGGTTGGGCTGTCTGGCTGTAGTTGCGAATAAATCTGCGATAAATGTTTGCAAAACAAAGAAAACTCTGCAGTTGTTTCCACGTCTCAGGAACGGGCCAATCGAGAACCGCCTTGATCTTCTCCTCTGTGGGCCTTACCTGTCCGCCCTCGAGGATGAGCCCCAGGAAGGAGGCCGATGCCTTATGAAACTCACATTTCTCAGCCTTAATAAACAGTTTGTTCTCCAGTAAGCATTGTAGGGCCAGCCGAACATGATGTCTGTGTTCTGTAAGATTCCTTGAATAAATGAGAATGTCATCCAGGTACACAAAAACAAAAGTATTCAAAAAATCTCTCAAAACGTCATACACAAGTGCTCGAAAGAAAGCTGGAGCATTAGATAGACCAAAGGGCATGACTAAATATTTGAAATGACTGATGGGTGTTTTTGAACGCCGTCTTCCATTCGTCCCCCTGACGAATGCGGAGTAAGTGATAAGCATTTCTGAGGTCTAGCTTAGAAAAAATTGTGGGATCATGGACTGGTTCAAAAGCAGAAGACAACGGAGGTAGAGGATATGTGTTTTTCACTGTGATCTGGTTCAACCCACGAAAGTCAATGCAGGGACGGAGAGTACCATTCTCTTAACTCACAAAAAAAAAATCCATCCCCTAGAGCAGAGGAGGATGGGCGAATTATACCCGCAGCTAATGAGTCTTTAATATATCCTTCCATTGTCTCACATTCTGGTTGGGAAATGTTATAAAGTCGGCTGGAAGGTAGCGGTGCCCCAGGGAGGAGGTCTATGGCGCAATCATATGGTTGATGCGGGGGAAGAGAGAGAGCCTTAGTTTTACTAAAAACTGGAACCAAGTCTTGATATTCAGGCGGAATGGCGGACAGATCAGGAGGATCAGCTTGTTGAATTTCAGCCGGTGACGAACCTGGAGGGACTGTAGAAAAGAGGCAGGAGGAGTGACAGATAGTGGACCAGGATTCGATGTGACGATCAGGCCAGTTAATGTGAGGATTATGTCGTTGTAGCCAGTTAAAACCAAGTATTATAGGGGAATTGGCTGAGGAGAAAACGAAGAAAGAGATTAATTCTCTATGGTTTCCGGAAATGACTAGCTGTATCGGCTTAGTTTGAGGGGTGATCGTAGGAAGCCTCTGGCCATCAAGCCATGAAGAGGAACAGATAATGGGACTGTTTCGATGGCTAGCTGCTGAACTAACCTTGAATCAATGAGATCTTGCTCACAACCTGAATCGACCAACGCAGACAAAGGAAATAACAGATCTTTGTTTATCAGGGTTGCCGGTAATAACAGGCGAGGTGGATCTTTACTGTGTTGATGGTCCGCCAGCCACCTCGTCTCTACTGGTGGACCTGAGAGTTTAACTGGTCTGGTCTTGTGCCATTGTCCACCAACAGAAAAAAAAAAGAACCCAAAATTTTAAAAACAAAGGGATTATTTAGAAAGTGAACAGCCCTTATGTTTGCAACATTCTTGGATCTCAATGGCAACCATTTGGTGGCGCTTCAATTCGTCCTCATGCAATTTCCCACTCATTTACACTAAGCTCCTTCTTGGAGCCGCAGTCCCCAGCCGAGCTTCCTCACCCACACCTCTCCGTCAGTCTAGCAGTAGCAGCAATCACATACAGTAGTAAAGCAGTCAAAGAATCACCTTCAATATGTCTGTCAAACCTTGTTCCATTATATGCATCTGAGCTCCTATTGTTAAGCTCTGAATAGAGGACCTGAAATTTCAGCCAGACACAAATAGAAAGAAAATGAATGGTTTATTGAGAATGGGGGTGTGGAACTGAGCCAACCAGCAGCAGAGCTGGGAACCACTGAGGATGGAGAAACAGGTTAGTGGCTGGTAAGCTTGTTGTCAAATTGGAAACCACTAACCTTCACAGAAAGTTGTATGAAACTGAGACAGATCCTTATATGCTCAGAGAAGCAGTGGTGAAACATAGCCTCCAGGGATATTGGTAGCAGGTGACCAACTCAGGTGAAATTTGAACTCAGATGTCAACAGGCCATGGCAGGGTCAGAACCAGAGGGACATAACTTATCTGGGGTTCAGGCAGGAATCCGAGGTCCAGGCAGAGAAACAGGTCAGGCCCGTGAAGACAATCTTAAACAGACAAATCCAGGGGCAAGACAGGAGGCAGCGGTCAAAGGTCAGAAACAGGGTCAGAAGCTAGTGAAGAATCCGACCTGGGTTAGGCAAGGCAGGGAAATCCAAGAGACAAGAAACGAGGTCGTGATCAGGCAAAGGAGGTAACGCTGGATATCTACTCACACTGAAGGTTTTCAAAAATCTGGCACTCTCTGCCTACCTGAGTACTGAATATAACTGCTGAAGAACAGGTGGATGACATGAGCCAGAATGAGATGAGTTTGATTGGAGAGGTGAGAGCTTAGGAGGAAAACAAAACAGGCAGACTGGCCAGAATCATAATACCTATATGCCATGAGCTCTGTTAGAAAATACCAGGCCTTGCCAGTAGATGGCCCTTTACAAATGAAACTGAAATATAGACACCAAAATGTGGGGAAAAAATTGCATAAATCGCAAACATTAAAATAAAGGTAAACGTCAGTATTTCTATAGATGTTTAGCTCGTGCCTGGACCTGTTTGTTCTATGTGGTCTGAATTCCATCCCACAGCCATGCTGCATTTTATGAAGGGAATAGCCACCCTCAACAAGATTTTTATTGTTTGGCAGGAGTGCCTTTGGTTTTTTCTTCTTTTTGCAAATTTATGTCCCCAGAGAGAACTCTTGTAATATGTTAAACAATCTTGTGTCCAAATTTTAATACACAAATCAACTTTAAAAGTTACAAACAAAACTGTTTCAGGCATTTCATGAAATAGATACTCACCATGTATCTGTTTGACACGAAGGAAAATAAATTGTCTTCAACCATTTAAGTTACAATTCCAGAAAGGTAACAGAAACAAAGACCTAAATGTTTACACTTACAATGCTGGGTGTTATCAGATGTGGGGACCAGAATACATGGAGATGCCCAACTGGACATACTCTGCTCTGCAATCCCATTTTGAAGCATGTAATCCACTTCTGCATCCAAGTGCAGAAGTGGATTACACTTCTGCACTTGGATGAAGTGCAGAAGTGTAATCCACTTCTGAATCTCCCCTGAATCTCCAGGGAGATTCACCCTGGAGATTCAGGGTGAATCTCCAGATTCACCCTGTAAAACCGTTGCTTTGTTGGTTTAGCGTCTCCCACATCCACATCGTGTTCAATCAAATGTATGCATCTGGGTGTATCCAAAAACAGACAAATAAATTCACTTATCAACTCTGCTAACTGTTTAGCATGACCTGCAGGTAAGTGAGCCAACAACTCGTCCAACTTACCCAAAGTTTCAGAGTTTTTAAAACATCCATGAATTAGAGCACTGTGCAACCCATCTGTGTTGCTGTCATCCCCCACAGGTGACAATGCCCTGTCCGTGGTACTCCTCCCAGCAAGGCTGTTTACACCGCATGCAGGTGTGACATCATTATACTGTGGCTGAAATAAATCAACATCACGAGCATAATATGGTTTTAATACCTTGACATGATACAACTGAGTTTTCTTTCTCCGCTCTAGCATAGATATTAAATAATTATGATTGGAAACCTGCTCCAGAACTGTGTATAGGCCAGTGAATTTCGCTTGATAAGGAAAGGTTGTGACTGGACACAAAGCCAACACTTAATTACCAGGGAGAAATGAGCGGACCTCAGCACGCCAACCAAACAAGCTTTTATTTTTTTTCTGTGCTACAGTCAGTTTCTCTTTAACAAGTTCCCATGCCAGATACAAGGGTCTTCTGAAACCATTTACATAATCCACTAAGTTTTTTGGTGGAACAGGTTCCTTCAGCTTGTCTGCCAGCACAACCAATGGACCCTTCACAGTGTGTGCAAAAACCAGTTCATTAGGGCTAAACCTGTTGCTTTTCTGGGTTACCTCCCTGTCGGCCAACATCAGCCAAGGTTTTGGGGTCATTGTGCAGTCGCCCGCCAGTTCTGTACAGTAAGCGTGCATGAGAGACTTCAGAGTCTTGTGGAAGCGTTCTAACGGCCCCTGACTCTCTGGATGATATGCTGTTGCTTTACTGTATTGTACCTGTGACGGTCCGACCAGCAAACCCAAGGACAAAGGCATATAAAAAACAACTATTTAATTTTTCAACAGAGCTTAACAAAATATTCTTACAACCAATCTCAAAAAGGAATATAAGAAAAGTGGGCCCAAAAAAAAAAAAAATCAACTAAGGCATACCAACTCAACAAACAAAACTGACTGACCTCTTCAAAGAACACACAAGAGAATTTATATACAAAGGCTAGCCTACACACACATACAAGGAGGGGCGGGGGAGAAGACAAAGACAAACAATACATAAACATAAATAACGAATTCAAATCACAACATTCTATTTCAACACAACTATAAAACAAAAAACAACCTAACACCATAACTGTTTTAACAGTAGCGAGAGGAAGAATATCAATAGGGCGAGAGGAGAAATCTTCCACATCAAATTCCCCGCTTCCAGCAGCCTGATGGTTTGTTCCATTTACTGGTTTGACCCAAGACAATCAACTCCTCCCAGCCAGTCCTTCAACTCAACAAAAAAAACAAAGTAGTTAATATTCTAAATAAACAAAGTGTTTACTAAAATGTGTGCACCCAATCTAGTAAACACTTAATACAAAAATCCACCTCCAAAGGAGAAAACAAAAGAGATATTATCAATATAAAACATTAACTAAATACTAACACGGCGAAGATGGAGGAACCTCCACAGTACCCATAGCTATTTCTGAACCTGACTGAACAAATGTGATTAGAAATTCATTCCTTGGTCAGACTGCATTACTTTAGCGATGCCAAACACCAAAAAGTACTGAATGAGTGCACGTACAACTGATCTAGCAGTTACTATATGTAACAGTTAAGCTGCTGGATAACATGTAGTTTGACATCACAGTGAGCAGATATGATGACCTACCTGTCCGTTATTTCACTCAGTGGGCTCATGTGATCAAAGAGATTGTAGGACAGAGATATGGGAAAATTGAACAAAGGCAGATGCATTTTTTTTTTGCACATTTCTCCTCTTTCCCACTCTGAGCGCATACCATGGCTGATGTAACTATGCATGCGGTAAAGACGTCTGGGAATTCTCTGTTATTCTCATCAATCTGAGAAATGACTCGTTCAACCGGCTCCAACTTAACCAGCCCATCCAACGGCACAGTGTCTGCCCACAAACATGTTCCAGCTAAACCGTTACCCAAAAATCACAGAAACTCCGTCAATTGGCAAAGCAGGGCGCACAGCCAACTGTGTGTCCCAAGTAAACAGTTCGCACTCAAGAGACACTTTATGTAATGGAACAAACATGTTTAATCCCATTCCCTGAATTGGAACACAGGCACCTGTCTCAGACTCACCCGAGAACAGTAACATGTCAACTCTAATGGCCCCAGTGTCTCTCAGAATCTTAAAGCGAACCTTTTCCTTGCTGTTTTCCTCTCGAATTAATGGTAGATACGAGACTTCTTCAGAAGACCGAGGGTCCTTTGTGTCCTTAAAAGGACTCCGCACCAATGCAGCCAAACCAATTCCTTTAGGAGCAGTCTGAAACTTTGTTTCAATCTTTCAATCAAGTCCTTATGAGTTAGCACGTAATTATCTGCCAACTCTGTAGCATCAGAAACAGTCTTAGCTTTCTGCTCATTAATATAGGTTGCAATATTTTCTGGTAAGCCATTTTTAAATTTCTCCAACAAAATTAGATTGTGAGCTGATCTAAGTTCTTAACATTTTGTGCAGCGCACCACTGATCAAATAAGGCAATTTTAACATGCCCTAATTCAGTGTAACTTTGATTGTTGGCTTTTTTATAGCGGCCAAATGTTTGTCTATAAGCCTCAGGTACGAACTCACAAGCTTTTTCCACTGCAGTCTTTACTTCATCATAATTTAAACTGTCACCCCGTGAAGCACAGGCTTCCTGTGCTTTACCGGTAAATACACACTGCAAAAGCAGCAGCCAAACATCCTTAGGCAACCTCAGTGTCTTTGCCACATGTTCAAACAAGACGTAATACTTACCCATATCTAACTCCGTAAATGGTGTAATCAAGCAAATACATTTATTTATGTCAAACTCTGCCCCACAGAAATGCTGTCCTGTTCAGCAGAAACACTCGCCGAGTCGCATTTTGCAGCTTCCTCCAATTCCAATTTATGCATCTCAACTCGATGCTGCAGCTCTTTCTCTCGACACATTTCCAACTCCAACTCTATTTTACGCACCTCAGCATTAGACGCCCCAACTCCATCCTGGGTGGATGGTTCGGGAGGTGGCAAAACCTTTTGCTCAACCAACATGGCATACAGTTGCCTTTTAATAACCTCCTTTTTCTCCTGTTTTAACCACAGGTATTTCAAACTGAGCAGCAACGGCAATGAGATCGTTTTTACTAACGCCATGAAACATCTCCAAAGAAGGCTCAGCCACAAAATTGCCCAGATTAAACTCCATTTTTTTATTATTTTTTTATTTTATTTTATTTAGTCACCCAATGACAACAAGACTTTGAACACAGATACAAAGCAAGGCATTGTTTTTTCTCCCCTCCATCCCCGTCTTCCCTCACCCCATCCTTCTGTCCCCCCTTTTTTATCATTGTTCCTTTCCCTCTTTATTTCCCCCCTTCCCGTAGCCTTCTTTTTGTTCTATCCCCTACCCCTCCCCATCCATCCATACCTGGCTGCAAACAATAGAAACAGCAAAATAAAATAATAATAATTATAAAACAGTAGCAATAATTAAATAGCCGAAGGAAAAAAAAAAAACAAACAAAAAAAACACAGGGGACTAAGGCAGAGCTCAGAGATGTGGATAGCATGTGAACAAGCATCTGCACAAGTGTGGGCAGACATCCAAACACAGTACATGGATACTTAAAACTGCACAGGTTGGTAAACACCGTCAGCAGCCCAAGTCACAAGGAACCATTGCCGGGCCGGGGAAGCAGGCAAACACCGCGGAGCCAGTTCCTATTCGAATTTCAGGCTTGAGGAAGGGCAACTAGTCTTTCAAAATAACATAGTAGAGGGAACCAAGTTTTGTAAAATTTTTGGGTCGAACCTCTAACACAAAATTTGATCTTCTCTAACTTAAGGAACATGGACAGATCTCTCAACCAAAGAGAAGCCTTGGGTGGGTGTTCTGATTTCCACGCTAATAATATTCTTCTTCGGGCGAGAAGGGTTGAAAAAGCCAGTATATTTTTAAAATCATGTGATAATGATATTCCCTCCCCTGGAACTCCAAATATTGCCAATTCAGCACTAGGTTGGACACCTATTTTGAAGGCTTCAGATAGGATCTGAAAAATTGTAGACCAGAAGTTGCATAGTTTGTTACAGGCCCAGAACATGTGGGATAAATTTGCCTTAGCTAAGTGGCACCGAGCACAAGTATCACTGACAGTGGGATAAATCCGCGAGAGTCTGGCTCTGCTGTAGTGAGTCCTATGAAGGACCTTGAATTGAATTAGTCCAAGTCGAGCACATGATGTTGACCCATTTACTCTACGCAATGCGTGGTCCCAGGTCTCATCAGAGATGTGTATTCCAAGTTCCTCTGACCATTCTGCTCTGATCTCATTGAGCCTCACTGTATTGAAAGATGAGATGATATTGTACATTTTTGAGATGAGCCCCCTACAAGTTGGAGTTTGCAAAATTATGTCTATACCTCCTTTAGGGGGTAAATTGGGAAAGCAAGGGCTAATGCTACGAACAAAGTCACGGATCTGGAGGTACCGAAATAGGGAGGAACGCTGTAAACCAAATTTGGAGGAAATGGCATCAAAGGTAGCGAAAATGCCATCTATATATAGGTCACTAAATTTACTTAAGCCTGCACTTCGCCATTTGGCAAAGGCAGGGTCTAATAAGGATGGTGGGAAAACATGGTTATCACATATGGGACCGTAAATAGAGACGTTTGTCATATTAAAGTGTTGTCTAAATTGTGCCCATATTTTTAGGGTGGAGATTACAACTGGGCATGAAGAGTGTTGCTTAGGAGAGAGAGGAAGCTTTGAAGTGACTATTGCAGGAAATGATGATGGCCTACATGTATCCAGCTCAGATCGGCACCAGTCACCATCTGGTTGTTGGAATAAACAGACAACCTTTTGTAGGTTTGCTGCCCAGTAATAGTGCAGAAGGTTAGGTAGGCCCATACCTCCCTCTCCCTTGTGTCTGTAAAGGAAGTGCCTACTGATTCTAGGATGTTTATTACTCCACATAAACAAGGACAGCTGTTTATCGATAAGTCTAAAGAATGATTTTGGGAGAAAAACTGGAATACTCTGAAAGAGATACATAAATCTTGGCAAGACATTCATTTTAATACATGCTATTTTGCCCGCTAAGGTTAAGTTTAGGACACTCCACTTCTGGAGGTCTCGTTTAAGGTTATTAAGCAGAGGGGAAAAGTTTTTGTCAAACAAATCAGAGAAAGAACGCGTCACATTAATTCCCAAATATTTGAATCCTGCTCTAGAGAGAGGAAAAGGCAAGTCAGTTTCTGCAATTTGGAGTGCAGAATTATTAATTGGAAAATATTCACTCTTTAAGAAGTTCAACTTGTAGCCTGAAAATTTACCAAAACGGTTTAGCAATCTCACAATGTTGGAGATTGAAGATACTGGGTCCGAGATGTAGAGTAATAAGTCATCCGCATATAGGGACAGGCGATGTTCCAGCTGATTTCTATAAATTCCCTTAAAGCTCTGTGAGGTCTTGAGCATAATTGAGAGTGGCTCAATAGCCAAAACAAAGAGGAGCGGGCTGAGAGGACAACCCTGTCGGGTACCCCTAGATAAGGAAAACGGCCTAGATCTGGTTTTGTTAGTGATTATGCTTGCTTTGGGTGATGTATACAACAGTTGTACCCATGATGTAAATTTGGGCCCAAACCCAAACTTAGCTAATACTGCAAATAGGTAGGGCCACTCAACCCGGTCGAATGCCTTCTCCGCATCGAGGGAGACCACAACCTCAGGAGACTCCCCCGATACACGAGAATGGACAACACCAATAAGCCTTCGTATATTAGTAAAAGAGTGACGACCCCTCATAAACCCGGTCTGATCTGAGGAGATTATGTCTGCCATGGCTGCGTCCAATCTCATAGCCAGAAGTTTAGCTAAGATTTTAACGTCACCATTTAGAAGTGAAATGGGTCTGTAGGAAGCACAGTCCGTTGGATTTTTACCATGTTTTAGTAAGAGTATGATGTTAGCTTCTGTAAGGGTCTGTGGCAAGGTCCCCGAATCCATTGAGTAATTAAACATTTCAAGTAAAAGAGGAGCTAACTTGGATGAGAATTTTTTATAAAATTCGATTGGGTAGCCATCTGGTCCAGGGGCCTTACCACTCTGCATTGCTGAAATGGAATTATTAACTTCACTAAGTGTAAGGGGCTTATCCAGATCCCTCTTTCTGTCAGGACCAATAACAGGGATATCCAAGCTGTCTAAAAAAACATTCATATCTGAGTCGTCCCCTGGGAATTGTGACAAGTATAGGTCAGAATAAAATTCCTCAAAGGCTTGGTTTATTTCAACTGGATCAACAGTGTGCTCACCAGAGGTCTTTTGGATCTGCGATATGAGCTGCGCCGCCGACCGACTTTTGAGTTGGTGGGCCAGGAGGCGGCCCGCCCTCTCGCCATGTTCATATACATGGCCTCGGGATCTAAGCAAGGATTGTTCCACGTCCTGCGTTGATATAAGATTATATTGCATTTGTAGACAAAGCCTCTCTTTGTACAGCTCAGGGGAAGGCGACATTGAATGCCTACGATCCAGCTCCAGTATAGAACTAATAAGCTTGCTCTTCTAATTTTGTTGCGTGTTGCCGTGTACGATATTATTTCACCTCGAATTACCACTTTTAATGTTTCCCACAGGATGGAGGGCGACACAGAATCTGATTTATTTTCAGACAAAAAATTATCTATGGCAGTAGACATTGATTCACAAAAGTTGTCATCTGCTAATAAAGTTGAGTCAAACCTCCAGTTGGGGCGCTGAGCCTGATTGAGTGGGAAGGCAAAGTCCAGCATTACTGGTGAATGATCAGACTCTACAATAGCAGAATATTCACTTTTCTTAACAAAGGGTAGTAGGGTCTTGTCTACAAAAAAACAATCAATTCTTGAATATGACTGATGGACATGTGAGAAAAAAGAGAATTCCTTATTATCTGGAAACAAAAAGCGCCAGGGATCAATGCAGCCTGCCTCCTTCATGAATGCTGTTAAGGCCTGAGCCATCTTTGATGGAGATGACAATCTAGAGCTGGATCGGTCTAGAGTCGGATCCATTACACAGTTCATGTCCCCACCCAATATCAAACGGTGAGAGTTCATGTTAGGTAGAGCAGAGATTAACCTGGATATGAAAGAGGGGTCATCCCAGTTGGGTGCGTATATGCAGGCAAGTATAACTTGAGTATTATATAAAGAACCCGTTACTATGACATATCGACCCTGTGGGTCTGATATGGATGAGCTTAAAGTAAACTGTATGTTTTTATGAATTAATATTGCTGTTCCCCTCGCTTTTGTATTAAATTGTGAATGGTAAACTTGTCCTACCCAAGGCTTCTTAAGTTTTATATGATCTGCAGAAACCAAATGTGTTTCCTGTAGGAATGCTATTTCTGTTTTAAGCTTTTTAAGCTTAAAAAGCTTTCACTGGTCCTCTCATGCCCCTCACATTCCAACTGGTAAAGCGAACTGCTGAGGCCTCCCCTCTTACACTGCCGCTACATACATTGGCCATGATAATCCAAATATATACCTGTCCCAGCCCAGCAGCTCCCCCAGGCCCCCACCGTGGGTCCAAGCTTTCCTGTGCATAACATACAAACTTGAGAGAAAAATAAAGTAGGAAAAACAACACAAAACAGCTGTATGAATAACAAAAGCAGCCCCCAACCCAACCCTTTTTAAAACCCACCCCAGTTGTATCCTTGCTTCTCTTGTTGAAGCCAAATACTGTCCCTTAAACACCTCGTAGGTCTTCCGATAGACCAGATACAATCCCAAACTGGCTTTGGAGGATTCCCGATGAACTTGGCATGCAGGAGTTACACTCTGTGTATAATGAGTTAGAACAGTACCAGAAACTATAAACAGTGAATGTTATAAACCCCGTGGGGCACTTGTACAACAAACAGCTAGCTTATGAGCATGGATTTTGGGCACTAAACTATGCCAAAGTAAAACGCAACAAGAAAAAAAACAAAAACAAAACACGACAGTGGCAACACAAAATTATAGTAAGGGAGAAATTCGTGTATGTACATACACGATGCAAACATACTCACAGGTGTATGAATATATGACCCTTATGAGAAAAACGGTGGTGCGTCCGCTTGAGGCAGAGTTAATATTTTGTCCAGACAATCAATGCACAGTGGTGGATGTAACCCATAACTCAGCAGTTTGTAACCATTTTCCACTTCCTCGGGATAATTTGTCCTCTTTTACTGGCCTCCCAATCTCTGCTGTATCCTTGGCACCCCGCTTCACTCCGAGAAAGAAAAAAAAAAACAAAAAGAAAAAAACAGGTCTGCCGTCAGATGTTTATTTTGCAACGCAGCGGTCGTAGAACGCCTGGGCCTCCTCTGGTCTTTCAAAAAAGTGGCTTTCTCCCTTAAACGTAACTTTAAGACGGGCCGGGAAAAGAAGACGAAATGATACACCTCTCTGATATAGAGCGCCTTTAACACCATTGAATGCCGACCTTTTCTTTGCAAGAGCGATGCTGAGATCTGGATATATTCTCAGAGTGGTTCCCTCGTACTTTACTTCATGCTGCCTGGACCATCTTAAAGCGGCTTCCTTCTCCCTGTATCGGTGGAATGCCACGATGAAGGGCCGTGGTGGTCGTCCTGCGGTGGGCATGGGTCCAGCTGTGCGGTGTGCCCGCTCCAATTCCGGGGGAGAAGGAAATATGTCGTTCCCCATAGCATCCCTTAGCAACTTGGAGATGAACTTAGTTACATCCTGGCCATTTTCGCTGCCTTCGGGTATGTTAAGTATGCGCAGATTGGACCTGCGAGACCGATTTTCCAGGTTTTCCAGGCGCTCCAGCAAGGAAGCGTTTTGGGCCTCGAGAGATTTAACGGCAGCCTCAGCTTCGAATATGCGTTGAAAGTTATCGCCTGCCAGGCTTTCCGCTGCTACGAGGCGGCCCTGAAAGGAGCTCACCTCCTCCCGCAGCCCATCCACCGCTGTTTGCAGAGGCCGAATCGATTCTCGAATTAATGTGGCCACATCCTCTTTAAAGTCGTTCCGCTGCTTGGATAGTTCTTTGACCAGTTGGGGCATGGAAACAGAATCTCCGCATTTACTTTCGCCGAGTGTTTCAGCTTCGGAGGAAGCCGCGGCCATTGAGGCTACCTTGCTAGCTAGGCTGTTCGTTCGCCTGGTTGAAGTAGAGAGTTTTTGTTTAGGATTATCACTGGCCATTGTAACGTCACCAGGGTCCAGAGATAATGCGTCTGTAGTCCGGTACTTGATAGACGTGTGTAACTCCTATTTTAAAGTAATTTAACAAAAGTTAGCCGGAGCTCCTTCACCCTGCTTCCTCCTTCTACATCGCCAAACCGGAAGTCCCGATTAAACTCCATTTTTAAACAAAACTGTAATCACACGCCACAAGAAAAAAGGCCAAGCTAAAAGGCGAATACAGTGTGAAGTGAAAGTAAATTGAAACAAGTGCACAATGACCCCAAAGCAACTATGTCCTGCTTTAGCTAGTGCACTTGGACTACCAATAATATGGTGAGTTCAGGAAGGCCAGAGCCACTGCTCAATTGCAGGATCTGAGTTAAAAAATCAGAAGCAACAACTGTCTTGCTGGTGATGCTGCAGGATCAAGCAGAAATAACTGCATTAACTGTAAACCCTGCTGCTTAACACAATGACATCATGAAAAACTGTCTAGATTATTCTCAACTAATAATACCACAATATTTAAAAGGTTTTGGCTTCATGCAAGCAGTACAGTGTAACATACAATTATCTTAACGACAAATCTATGGTCGGCATAAAATTACATATAAACCCAAATGCATAATTTAAAAAGAGACTCTCATAAATGATGGTGGCACTGGCTATAGGAGTTTGCCCAGCAATCAGTGGATTACCAGTTGAATTCCTAGTCTATCTTAGAGAGTTCAGTTTTATATATGATCATTATACATTAAATTGATTATTAAGAAACCAAAATATCACACCAGCTTTCTATTCTTTTTAAAAATTACTTTTCCAGTTTATGGTTTTACATTGTAAATATAATATTTCAGTAAAATTTGTAATTTGGCTCATTAGTACCATTAATTTGGGGTAATTAACTCCTGGCAATCTTAGAAATCCTTGGTAATTTCTAAAATTTTTACAATAATTTCTGTGTTTTCTACATTTTATAACTGTCAAAATTACTTGAAATATATATATTTATTGAGTTGTGGTAATTCCATGTATTTTCTATGGTAATAAATGTAGGTAACTGTTGGTATTTTACTCAATTTTACCATAAATTTACTGGGGGTTTTTTTTACAGTGTTGAAGCTGCAGGACCAAGCCAAGTACGGCACTGTAAAATTTTGATTGACAGTTGACTGAGTTGTGATTTACGTCACTGAAATATAGAGTGAAAACTCCAAGCAGTTTAGCTGAAAACTCCAAGCAGTTTAGCTGTGAAACACTGTTTTCTGTCAGAGTTGCTCTCTACAGAAGAACAATTATGAGTTTAATCAGGAGCAGTGGCAGTAAGGCATGTAGTAAGTTCTGCAGCAGAATGACTGCAGAACTTAACACAGTCAGTTCTGCGTGACAAATCACGCTGATTTAGCAGGTCAGCAGCTCTTCTTTCTGAAAAACGGACAGCAACAAAGAAGAGAGAAACTGTGAAGCTGTGGTCAGCTTTTTGTCTGAGCTGCAGTTTTGTCACAACAGTGTGAAACCTATGATATTAGATAATGTGAATTTAAATTTTTCTTTGGAGTACAAAAAAAAAAAGTTCAGCTATCTTTTAACACCATTACCTAAATCCAAATATTTTTAAAAAAAATATAGCGTGAGGATGTAATCATATTTAAACACTCCAAAACATTTGAGCCACATTTAGTTGTGTCTACTATCTTCTACTCTTTAAGTCTACTAAATAAATGAAGCGAGTTTTAGAATTTGAACCTAAATGTGAAGATCGACTTACAGTAAGTACTACGTTGTATTAACTTTTTGGTCATTTTGTTAAACCTTCAAGAGTTGAATAAACTAGAGTTTTTAGGTTAGCACTTAAAAAAAAAACAGTGGGAAACTGCTTATGGTGCATGAACCTGGAAGTGTTGTTAGTGGGGATATACGGCACTGATATATGGTATTTTGCCAGATGGGCAAAATACTTGGAGGCGATGAAGGACAAAGCCGGGCCTCATAAAGACATCGACCCGTACGTGATCCAGGAGCTCAAGCCCATATTAAGCGAACTCGGCATTTCCACACCGGAAGAGCTTGGACTTGATAAAATATGATGGACAAGAAGATTGAGCTCTTGCATTTAAATGTTGGCTGAATTCAGAGATGTTTACCTCTGAATTAAATTTTGCCTTTACTGGTTTCTTATCTTCGTGTGTCATAAACATACTGGAATATATTAATGACTGTTTTTTACTTCCATCTTGTTGCTGTTGTGAATGTGTTTTATATACATACCAGAGGTTGCATTAACAGATTATTTTCCGTATTTGACAACAGGAAAATTTTATGCCCTTTGGTCATTAGACAGATTATAATTAACACCTTTGACTGGTGAACAGATGCACACGTTACAGACTTTATGCAAAGAGTTCAATGTAGAAGCAACTAAACTCCTTATTCCTACTTGGTAACAGATGATAGTTGTATTCTGTTCCTGGATTTCTATGAGAAATTTGACACAATCGAACAGCAACATACTTTCCATTCTTTGGCTTTGAAGAATTTATTTGTAAAGCTGTCAAAACTGGTAATAGTTGTATGAAAATGAGAAATGACTCCACTCCTAAAGTTGAACTAAGGCGTAGTATTCGCAAATCATGTCCCACTTCACAATACATATATTCTGACTTGTACACACATTCTTACAACTCATATCTCCAATGGAATGAGTTGAAGGGATTTCCTGATTGATAGTATGACACTCTCCATAGATCAGTGTGTTTCCTTAAAAATCCTTAAATTCATGTATCTAAAATTAAGGCCTTAAATGTTTTTTTAATTATAAATTAAAAAAGAAAATTAGTCTTAATTAACTTATTGGCAGGTCTATTTATTTAATTTTGTGTATTCAATATAGTTCTTTATTTCATTTTACTGGGCTTTTCTGAGAGCCAAAAGTTTGGGTAGTGCACATAGATATTCATTGCATTCTCTGTCATGAGGCAATTAGGCTGCTGGTAGCGTGATGCCAAAATACGTCTACTAGTTAGCTAGCTTTTTCGTGTCGTGGGTAGATACACATTTATTTCCACTTGGCCTGTGCAAAAACGGTTGGCACTACGAGGGTAAAATCTCCAGTATGCAGTGTGAGAAACACGAAGCTACTACCAAGAGCCACAAAAAGGCACCAGAAATGTCACAGTTGTAATCCCATGGTGTTCCTGAAACAGTGTGTGATGCTGGTACAAGCACTGAACTAAGTTCAGTAACTGGACACACACTCAGAAGTTCTGGATTTTAGACATGGTTGTCAAACACTAATCTTACCTGTTGAAGAATTAATTTAGACAAAGTTGCTACTATGAAGGGAAATGCAGCTAAAAAGGATAAGAAACGTAAAAGTAGATCATGGAACCAAATGGGAATTGAGAGCAACAGGTGCACCTTTGATGACAAATAGGAAAAAAGGTTAACAGAAACAGTAATTAATGTCTTCAACTAAAGTAGAAATGTGACTAGATCTGTTGTTAATCTCAAAGAGTTTAGTAATCTGAAAATGTTTTCACAACCCTGGATCTGCATGATGTCTGACATACCATTCAGCCTTATACAACAATGACCCAGGACAATATCAGTGCTCCACTGAAAGCAACAGGGTCATAAAAAATGCTTAGAGCTGACAACTAGAAAGTAGAAGTTTCAGTGATCTGCTCAGAATTAGAGCGGCAAGCCAGGGGAAGCACTTACTTATTTTCAGCATAACTTCTTTTTTATTTGTAGACTTTCTAAAGATACAATTATTGTTCTTTTGAGTAGAAATTAAACTGATGAAGTCCCATGCTTCACATCCAATCTGAAATGTTTCTTTCACAGCAGTGCAATGCATTTCCTGGTGTATTTAATAAACACTGATAAACTGTATTGCACACAGCACAGAAGCTTTTTTTTAAATACTTCAGCTGGCCACAGAAGAAGATCATGAAATTAAGTGGATTTTTATCTGTCATTATTGCTGAAAGCACCACAAAGTATTTTCTAAACTCCCTCTCTGAAGTATTTTGAATATTAAACAGTTTTGGGTAACATTTTGGGGAACCTGTGGCATCTGTTTAACACACATTGTTGCTTTTAAGCAGCCTCCCTCCGGCCTTCTGGGACCCAAACAAACTGAGAGTCATTTAAAGTACACATACTTCAGTTAACTGACAAACAGAACCACCAGAGAAATCAATAACTCAACAAGCACCAACAAATCTGCTATGAGGGGGCCAGACAAGCTCTTAATGGCTCACCAGACTGATATGAATGACCACTAACCATATTGTGAATGTGGAAAATGCTTCTCCACCCCCACCAGCTGCTCCTGTTGTTAGCACATTCTGAATGATTCACCTGCAGCCAGCTTTTATTTGTTTCTTTATTGAAAGTGACACAGTGGCATCACACTTTCCTCGGGGCTGTGAATTTGACCTTTGACCTTGTTTTGCATTTATCAGTGACAGAGCAATGTGGAGTGAGGCAGATGTCACTTCCTCTCACTTAACATGCTGTGCGTGGGTGTAGTAGAGGAGATGCACAAATTCAGGTCAGACTACATTCTCTTATGTGAAGTTGCTGTGAAGCTGACTCGTCTCTATCTTTCAACAGCTTCATAAAGAAAGTTTAGTCATTCATTAGAAAAATTTTATAGAAAGGTGAACCCCTGTATGAACTTCTTCAACTTCTTAAATCCATCATGCACTCTTTTTAACATTTAAGTTTTTCACCTCTTTTTCAGTTGTGTGACATGTTTTTAAGCTCTGCTTTTGTTTTTATGTTTTGTTGCCACAGTTCTGTGTTTTCTGTGTCTAATCAACCCATTAGTTGCTCATTTCTTTGTCTTTTTTTAATACCATATACATGCATACTGACTAAGAAATTTGGAAAGACAAATGTATTAGAGCCATGTTTATGGCTTATGGTTGTAACATTAATTGCCCATTTGGACACAAATAAATAAATCGGAATCTGGATCTGAATCTAACTGTGTGTCTGTCTCAGTCGTTTAAACTCCAAAAATGTATTTGAGTTTAAACGACTGAGACAGACACACAGTTAGATTATTCAACTGCACCAATAGCAAATTCCTTAATACTTTATTAGTGAATTGGTATCATATCTAATTATGTCTGTGTGGGTTCATAGTGGATTTTGTAGGTATTTACTTGCAGTGTATAATTCACTTCCAGTGTGAGTTTTGACATCAGTTGCTGCAGTCGGGCACATCTGGTGTCAAAGAGCGATAATTGCCTACAGTAGCTGTTTTTCACAGCCACAGCCTCTGCTGCTGCTGCAACAACTGGCCCAGTCAGAAGGTTAACAGCTTAATTCTGAAGTTCTACTAACATTATGTTCCTCTTTCTTCTTTCTTTAAAGACACAATTTTGACAGGGCTTTGCTCAATGGTACCCCAGCCTTTCTGAATCCTGATACAAAGATGAGAATGGGAAGTGGATGATGAGAAGTTTGGGGACTGGTTAGTACAGTAATTGAGATCTGGAAATGAACAAACCAGGCTGGTGTGACTGGGAGAAGATCTCAGTCTGTGTGAGACTAAGGAAAGCAGGAAGAATTTATGCTGGGGAGAACTGGTGACTATCTGGTTCTGGTTCTGCTCTGCATCCCCAGAACCAGAACCAAAAGAGGAGAAGCAGCTTTCAGCATCTATGCACCAAAAATTTGGAACAAACTTCCAGAAAACTATAAAACAGCAGAAACCCTGACTTCCTTTAAATCTCGACTAAAAACACACCTGTTTAGAGTTTTATTTGAGACGTAATATGGAACAATGTATTGTTTATTCTATGTTGCATGACTTTGTGTTTTTGTGTTTAATATGTAAAGCACTTTGAAATGCCTTGCTGCTGAAATGTGCTATACAAATAAAATTTGATTGATTGGTTGATTGGTTGATTGATTGATTGATTGATTGATTGATTGATTGATTGATTGATTGATTGATTGATTGATTGATTGATTGATTGATTGATTGATTGGTGAGTTATGGGGCAGATGAGGGACAATCAGTCACTAACAAAACACAGAAAACATTAATTGTGAAATATTTAGGATGTTTACACACCTGATATTTCAGTAGACTCAGTCCAATTGGGGACCAAAATTGCAATATTTCTTATATTTTGAGCTGCTGTGGTTGTAACATTACATTTCATTACTGGTTTGCTAGCAATGCCCCTGCAGGCGCCATTACTAAACAGTGAGTCATGTTCACAAAACCAGACTGTTTCAATGATGAGCTGGAATTTGTCACAGAAATTATCATAGTGCCATTATTTTTACCCGATTTCTATAGATATGGCTTAAATTAAAAATAAGGAAATTGCTGATATTTTGATATGTAAAATATGCATTCTCTTTGAATATAAATCATTGCACAGTTTGGTTTCTGTCAACATGCATTAGAGGACTAAACAATTTCTTTTTTAAGTTGGTCAGTAATTAAATATTATATAACTGAGCTTTTTGAGAGTGACGAAGTGAAGTAAATGAAGCCGTGCAGCCTGTGTTGGTCACAGCTGGGCTCTTCTATCTTCTCCAGAGAAGAGAGAAGTGTTTAAAACCAGAACTCTAAACGCTCTGGTTGCTTAGAGCGCAGGAAATTTCTTTTATCACATAACGCATTTGTCACCAGCCAATGTTAGCCATTGGCTAAAATTCAAAAAGCCTTGAGGAAGCAATCATTTCTCAAAAGCAAAGACACCAAACCTTCTGTATGAAACACACAGTGTAAAACAAGAGGCTGGTTTTTATTAGGCTACATTTGTCATAATCATGAAAATAATGACAATACCTGAAATAAATCTGTGGCTAAACATCTTTGATTCATCTTTTGAATTGAATTGTTGAATTTTATTAGCTTTTCAATAATTTTAAAAAGTATTTCCTTGAAATCCATATCTAATGCCAATTACATCTGTCATGAACTGGACAGGAATAAAGCAACCAGTCTGTGTAAAAACATTAAATCAGTGCTTTAAACTACAGTTTAAACCTCTTTAAACAGCGAATAGAGAAAGTAGACACTGCATAAAAACAACTGAAAATAAGTCAAATGAGTTCTGTTAGTCCTTTGGTTTAATAGAAACCAACTAAATGTCTGCTGTGAAGTAAATGTGCTGACGTAGATTCTCTCCACTTCTCCTTTTCTTTGCTCAGAGAAGTTTTCTGGGGACATCAGTAAGTTTTTCCCAGGCGCAGCTGGAGCTGTGTTTCCGGGCAAGAGAGGGAGGGAAAGAGAGAGAAAAAAAAGAGAGGAAGGAAGGAATTGAGGAAAGTCCAAGGAGAGGAAGAAAGGCAGGGTTAGAGAAGTGGAGACTGAGGGAGGAAAAACAAGTGAGCGTAGGCAAGGATTTTGTTTACTTGTTGGTTTTTCTGTTCCCACCACATCCAGATAACACTCTGTTAGATATAGGACATAAACACATAAACCTTCTGCACCATGACAAGGCTGCACAACCACGCTACAGCACAGACTCATAAATAAATGAGGTTTCCATTGGCCCAGGATTTAAACGCTGCAGAGAGGATCTGTGTGTCAGCGGGCATCCATCAGCAGCAGTGGGGTTCCTATAACTCTAATGTTCCAGGATGGTTCCAGCTAAAAGTTAATCATCACTCATATTAAACCTGGGTTAAAAGATAGTTTCAATGTTGGACTTTGACGGTACAATTTTGCAACACGAAAGCACAGAAGAGCAAGTTAGATCAACATGTACAGTATGTAACCAATATCAATAGCTGATTTATTTTCTCTTTTGATAAATAAGGAGTAAAACAAATCTGTCTACAAACATGACAAACTTACAGTTTTTTCCTACATAATTCTCACTTAATCTATAACACTTCAGATTATTCTAGAAAAATTGAGGTTTTAGTCTTCATCGGTAAGCAAAATGTCAGTTTGTTCGGTTTTCTGGGAAAAACTGTATTACATCAGAAAAGTATGATATAATAATGTTTGCCTTAGAGTATAATTTACATAATTTACTTATCTGAGGTTGATATGATGATTCTGCAGTTCACAGTCATGTTATCTCTTTACGCCTTTGTCCCTAGTGGGGGTCAGCAGGGGTCCTGGTGCCTATTTCCAACAAACATTTTGGGCGAGAGGCGGGGTACACCCTGGACAGGTCGCTAGTCTGTCGCAGTACTGCTGTAGCTATTCATTGGCATTTGTTTCTTTTGATCCTCTATACCTGCTTGTGTCTGTTATAAATCCCTGGGAATCCCTCACAATTCCTCTGAATACCCACCCCCAATACCCTCACCCTACTGCCGCTGCTGCCAATCAAAATCCCCAGCTTTGTGCTTCCTATTGATTCCACACTGTAGGTCACTGGCGGGGTGACCAGCAGGGTCACGATGGTCACATTTCCTGTATATGGGGCCAGACACTGAGAGGGCTCTGTGTCATGGCTGATCAGAGAAGAAGAGACTTCAGCAAAAAGTGGCTATCTATACAAGTTTCTGTTTCTGCACTGATACTGCTGTACAGGTCTGTGCTGTCCCCCTCTCGCCCATGTTCTCTACTCTGTGTTCACACGCACAGCTGTTTCCTGTTGAATGGGAGGGTATTTAAAGAAAAGAAAAAGGAAGAGAGGAAATCAGCCATTAACCATTGTTAGGAAATCAGTTTGATTCCATGTCAAGCTTTGCAGAAAGATAGGCTTCAGATTAAGTTTCAGATTTGAAATTGGCTGCATGGCAGTGTAACCTGCAGTAGGTTACACTGCCGGTTACACTGCAGTAGGTTACACTGCCATGCAAAACTAAAAAAACCTGCAGTAGGTTACACTGCCATGCAGCTGTAAAACCATTTCTTTTTTCCGGGCCCGCGCTATTCCATTCAAAAATCAATTAGCGGCCTCAGAAAACATAGGTGAGCTGTGGGAAGAGGAGCGTGCCCTTACCTTACTGCTCAACAGTGCAGAAGATCGCAGAGAAAACTGTGACGGAGTGCAGAACCTGAGCTTAGAGAACCGGTCAATTGATTTTATGCTGAAGAGAAATAAAGTGAAATCAGCTGTTGCTACAAACAGCATGAAGCATTCAGGCTAAACTGTAAACTCCACAGAAAACATTCAGGTATATACTGAAAAGAAGTAAAATCCCTTTGTGCAATGATGCAAGGAATTATATCATACTTTTAATGTCTTGCCATCAGGACATAAAAATATTCTGCCAGAAAAGAGTGAACCACAGCAGGAAGACATATGATTTATTCACTGATGCGGCTCAGCATTTTTCCTATTCCTATTACAAAGTCACACTGATCACAACTTTTAATTCAATGTGCAGATTTAAACCATTTCCTTCCTGTTTTCTGTGAAAAATTAACTTGTGGGAATTATTTTACAGGATGTCAGCAGCAACCTTCTTTGACCTCGACTTTTTTGCATAAAAACTGCTATTTCTGTTCTTCTTCTGTTTTGTCTTTTTTATAGAAAATTATAATTTTACATATTACCAATAAAAATAAGATAAGAAAAATGTTGATGTATTCAGTACTTATTTTGCATGCCATAGTAAAATAAAGTCATAGTAAAATACTTATACTTTTAACAATGTTATAAATGAGTGAGCATGCAGGCGTTGGTTTATAATTTCAGGCCCTTAAAAAAACTGAATTTATGCAAAGTCGAGACTCCCAATCAATCAATAAATCAATCAATCAAGAAAGCAGGCAGGCAATGAATTCTATTTATTCAGACACAATTATGCTCTATAAATTGTGCTTTTTAGTTTTATACAAAGACCTACCTGAGATAAGGAGGGATTCTACAACCTTCTCACACAGTGAGCACAACTCTTTGCCATGTTACTTATTTTTACAGTTTATGTCTGAATATATAACTGCACTTTTTGGTAAAACAATACCGTTCAACAAGCTTTTAGAGTGGCTGCAGAACAGACTAAGATTCTGCTCAGTGAAATTGTCCAAATTTATTTTCTCTTCTTGGGTGTCATTTCTCATGAGCTAAAGGTCCAGTAAATTGCCCATTTTATAGACAAAGAGAAAGGGGTATGATCAAATGTTGCAATTTCATACTGAAAACTGATGAATATGAATCCAAAGAGTCATGTACATCGTCAGTGCAGATCCAGTGGTCTAACCATGATGTTGTGTTCCATGCTTCACTGATGTAAGTGTTGCTGTCAACAGGCAAGAGCATTTTACTTGAGAGAATCGACTCATTAGCTAAACAAAACTTGCTGATGCGTCAGCATTCATATCACCCACAATAAAAAAAGAAGTGGATGGATCGTCCTGGATATAGGACACAAGATAGGCCAGCCTTTTAAGATATACTTCTTCATTCTTAGGTCTTTCATAAGGTGTGTATATATTCAATATGATTATAAACTTTTTATTTCCAAAACTGAACTCAAGTCCTATTGCCCAATCAACCTCCAGTTTGATCACTTTAATCAGTTGATTGTAACTTTTATGCCACAACACTGCAATGCTGGCAGAAATGAACTTGGCCAGTGGTAGATTGACCTCCACCATAAAAATGTTCCAGCAGGGATTTGAGTCTTTCTAGGTCCTGCTTGGATAAAAAAGTGTCTTCTTGGTTGTACAATACAACACACATTTCCAAAAGTTTATCTATCACAAGAAGATGTGATTTGTCTGTATGTCCTACACTCAACCCACACACATTGTATGACACAATATTAATGCTCCAAGGTTTTTGTTCGTACTTGCTTGGGTTTCCGTTGCCTCTCATGCTTGATACGTCTCTGCTCAGCTGCTCCATTCGGCTAAGCAGAGTTTACACACCCATGCTGCCAAATCCAACAGGTAGTAGCTCATCCAGGTAGTGTGAGACAAACCTTGTCAGGCTAGACAAGGTTTGTCTTTGAATTCACAGCAAGCGCTTGGACTCTTCAAGCCATTCAGATAAAAAATTGCTTGACACCAACAATACAATTTCATCTTGTGAGAGAGGCCTCATTTTGATGACAATAAAGTTTAAAAGTTCATCCTCTATTATTACTCTTTCACCTGCTGTTTTATATACAAAATTTTCTGATTTTGTTTAAGAACCTCCACTAGCCACTGCTGTGGAGGTTGCAGCCATCTTGTCAAATCCCAAATTCAAACAGTGGATTTAAAAATAAGTATTGCTTATCATTTTGTCAGTGAGGTTCTGACCCAGTGCTGGACATTTCTGCTCCAGCTACTGACTCAAATATACATTCAATATTCTTCTCATCTGGTCCAGTCTGTTTGTAAACACAGTAGCAGCATATTTAACAGAAACATAATAGGCCTGATATGATTACATATGATCATCTGGTCTCTGTGCTTACATTGATTTATGTGTCTTTTAATCAGAAGCCTCTTCTCTGGAACAAGAATCATTTAAGGCCAAGAAATGAAATTGCTCTAATAATCATATTAGATGCTGTAATTTTAAACCATTTTTGCTCAATAAGATAATAAGATGACAGTTGAGTCAAAGCTCTTTTCTTCCCTTCTTGCCTGCAGAGCGAATCAGTCAAATACTTCCTGGACAACTTGGACCGTATTGGACAGCTGGTGAGTCTAACTCAAATAATCTCTTTATGTCTTCATACAAAACAATAACTCTCTCCTGTTTTCAGAGCTATATTCCAAGCAAGCAAGATATTTTGTTTGCAAGAAAAGCGACCAAAGGGATTGTTGAGCACGACTTTGTCATCAAAAAGATTCCTTTCAAAATGGTGGATGTTGGGGGTCAGAGGTCACAGCGACAGAAGTGGTTTCAATGTTTCGATGGGATCACATCAATTCTCTTCATGGTGTCTTCTTCAGAATATGACCAGGTAAGTGTATTCTAAAGTTCACATGCATGCATCAGAATCTAAAGGTCAGGCTAAATATTTATTTTAAATGCACACAAATTTAAGAACTTAACAGCACACAGAAATCATTTTACAGCAAGGAGATGTTGAACCATTCCTCCTCACACAGTCCTGGTTCCTCACTTATGTTCTCCCATCCCAGCTAACCAAACAGGTTGTCTTTCAGACAACCTGTAACACTTCTGTCTTACTGGATGGAAGTGTTCTGATCCAGTCTCAAAATATCTGTGCATGTGTAAAAATATCTGTGCATGTGTTACTGGATTTGTAACTCGTATCAGCATTTTGTGTGTAACTTTGGATAGTTGTGTCTGTGAAACATGATTTGTAAACCGTAAAAAAAAATAAACATTCTCCTACGCCTACAAATGTTGAAAAAGTACACACAACACACAAAACTGCATTTACTCACAGATCTGGTTTTGAGTGCACAACTATTTTTGAGACTCATTTCATGCTTCCTGAGCTCCCAGATTTGTGTGTAGATGGTGCGTTTACATGCTAGGAGAAAGCTGGGTCATCTGAGTTTTGCTCTGAGTCTAGTCTTTTTGTCCTCTAAACCAGTGGTTCTGAACCCTAGGGGTTCGATAAGTCCGTCTATAAAGAAAGCAAGGTGTAAAAATGAGAAGAAAATGGTGCCATGGTGGACAAATGAATTTAAAGAAGCAATAAAATTAAAAAATAAAGCATTTAAAGTACTAAAAGGTAATCCACTTTATAAGAATTTAATTGATTATAAAAGAAAGCAAGCAATGGTAAGGAGAAAAAATAAGAATGCAAAAAGAGAATAGTGGAGAAATTGTTGTAGTACGATGGGGAAAGAAACAAAAATAGAAAAAAGAATGAATGGCATAAAGAGACAGTTTGAATATCCTATATTATTCAAAATAACTACTATATTGAATAATATATTATTCAATTATTATATTTATTTTATTATAAATATAATAAAAGATGAAGATAATAATATTAGTGAAGAGCGAAGAAAAGGAAGAGAAAGTACAAAACTTAAATATAAAGATGTATTACAGATTAATAAAGAAACAAATAGTTTGTTAAATGTTGAGTTTACCAAAGCCAAATTGAATTATGCATTTAAGAAGACAAAAAATACAGCACCAGGTAAAAATCAAATATATGGTTCCCCTCCTTTAACTTTGACAAATAATGATGAAATGTCACTAAATCCTTAGGATTTAGGATTTGTTGTTGATGATGAGAGGAATAAGCACAGTTAAAGACTTGCTGGTAAATTAATCTACTCACATATTATGGAGGATGAACAGCAGCATGGAGGATCAAGCAGCTGAAATATCCATTCTCTCCTCTCCTCGCCCCATAACTTTAGGGAATAAAGAGCAACTGTTTCCAAATTCTCAAAGATTCTTATGTGTGATAGCATGTAGATTTTCTTAATCCAAAAATCTGTCATATTTTACATTAGAAAAGGATTTTCCAGACAGCCCACAGTCTCATCTTTTCAGGAAGTCTTAATTTTTGTGCCCTGCTGTCATCCAGTTTCAATCTTCTCATACCAGCAGTGGAAAAATTATAAATACACACTACGTGTTGGAAACCTGTGTTAGGTGACTGACTTTTATTTGTCAGGCTTAAGTGACAAAAGTTGGAAAAAGACAGATTCTCTTGGCTTTCAAAATGACAACAAAAAACAGCGTCAGAAGACCTCGTTTATTGATTTATTTAACAATTTTGTTATTGCTTCTTTTTTAAACAACAGCTGCCGATTAAACTGAATGTTACAAGCTTGACATGTGAATTGTTTTCCCGAGAAATCAATCAAAAGCGCCTCTCTGGCTCAATGCACGTTCCCGACACAGGGGAACAGAATTTCACACAAGACCTGCCTTCGAACCACTCCGCCACCTAGTGGTCTTTTTACAGACCACGTAGTCTCCTGTACTGCTCTAAAATGCAAAATATGTCTAGAAATAATTTTGGAATATGAAATGAAAGTGCTCAGATATTCCGTTTTCGGCCAAACTAACGTGTTTGCCACTTAAGCACAAGCACAATGAGAACTGTAGAGGTCAAAAAGACTAGACTCAGAGCAAAACTCAGATGACCCAGCTTTCTCCTAGCATGTAAACGCACCATCTACACACAAATCTGGGAGCTCCGGAAGCATGAAATGAGTTTCAAAAATAGTTGTGCACTCGAAACCAGATCTGTGAGTTTTGTGTGTTGTGTGTACTTTTTCAACATTTGTAGGCGTAGGAGAATGTTTATTTTCTTTATATGGTTTACAAATCATGTTTCACAGACACAACTATCCAAAGTTATACACAAAGATGCTGATACGAGTTACAAATCCAGTAACACATGCACAGATATTTTTACACATGCGCAGATATTTTTACACATGCACAGATATTTTTACACATGCACAGATGCTGGAATTAAAAATAACATCTAAAATATCACTGGAGGGTTAGTTAGTGCCGCAGACACGTTGGTGGTTAAAGCAGGACTGGTTTAACACATTTGCACTAAAGCTGCAACACTAAAATAATAGAAGACTCTTAACAGCAGCAACATTATGTAGGCAGACAGGCTGCATGAGAGCTACTTAGCATAATTAGTGATCTAAATACAGTGCATAATGTGGAGAGAGCATCACATGATAGACCATTATTATTATGTAATGCTGATACTGTAAAAATGTTTTTCATGCAGGCTCTTGACTTTTGGACTTATGAAATGGACAAGAATCTCAACATTTGAGATTGATACAAAGCTGCCTTTGTGGCGCACTGAGGGGCCCTGCTTGCTCTCACAGATATGGCTCCAGTTCAAATCAGGAGTTATATGATTATGGCTGAATCATTAATTGTTCCTCTAATAAAGAATAATGCAGAGTGTGTTTGTGTGCAGGTATTGATGGAGGACCGCAGGACAAACCGCCTGGTGGAGAGCATGAACATCTTCGAGACCATCGTCAACAACAAGCTCTTCCTCAATGTCTCCATCATCCTGTTCCTGAACAAAACAGACCTGCTGGTGGAGAAGATCCGCACTGTGGACATCCGCAAGAACTTCCCTGAGTTCAGAGGAGACCCCCGCCTGCTGGATGACGTACAGGTGACTGATCAGAAACAGGTTTTTGTCTGCTACAGATTGTGAATGTTCATGATCATGCTTTGTTTCAAGCTTTGCCTCTGCCAATATTCCTTCATGATTTGTTTTGACAGTAAGGAAGGAAAAGAAAACAGAAGAAAAGAAAGAAAGAGAAGAGAAGAGAAACCTCCAAAGACTAGCTATGACTTGGTTGTGTCTTTCAGAGACATTTGTTCTGGATGTTTTTGAGCCGTTGTGGCTTGTGTGAAAAACATTCAGACCTCTAAAACTTTTCAACATTTGTCACATTATGACCACCAATCTCATTTTACAGCAATGTAACTAGAGAATAAATCTGGAGTGGAATTCTGATCATTTTATGTGATCATTGTGTCTCCACCAGACCAGATTTACTTCTTAACAGATGGAGAGTAAACTCAAATAGACCATTTATCTTGTGTTTTTTAACAGTTTATTATAGTTTTTAAGCAATAATGGTAAAAGTTCATGGCTAAACCTAATGTTACTTTCTTAGTCATTATTCTACAGTCCCTCTTAAAAAGTAAAGTTTAAAAAATCTTTTCATGTTACAACATGAAAGTTGCCAATAAAAGATCCACATACAGCTGAAAGCAGAAGTTTACACACACCAGATAAAATGACACACACCTGTCAGAAGTTGCCAAAGCCAAGAAATGATCATCTGGGCTTTACCTTATTGTTTCAAGAGATCGTTATCCTTTAGATATTAACAAATAAATCTCTGGCATATTTGTTCTCTCATTGTTGTTTCATTTAGCAAATCAAAATTATTTTGGTGATTCCAGCTAATCCAAAGCAAGACAAGTTTTGGTCTGATTTATCTGTGATAAAAAAAAAAAAGGGAGATGTCTTTTTATATGTAAACTTCTGGTTTCAACCCTAACTGCTTACTGGAAGGAAGGAGATACATGGCTTTCAAATTATCTTTAAATTTTACTGATATAGATTCAGAGGATGTGGCAACATTTGCATCGAGCTCCTTGATTCAGTATTCATCAATGCCTAGCAGCAGGTGTTTCGGTGTCTCAGCACATCAAGGAACTGAAAATGTTGCGATTTGTTCTTTTATATATAATGTATACTCAGTTGATTGGAAAGTAACATTAGGCTTAGCCAAAACATCTCTGAACGACAATTTTTAGTAAATCATAGTACAACTCAAGTCATATTATTTGGTCAAAACCTTCACACAAATAATTCAGACTTGATACTTGGTGCTTTAGCTCAATTTTGTTGGATTTCAGCCAAGAATCTTGGTTTTGTCTTGACAGCTGTTTAAAATTTGACAAGTTAGTTCTGTTGTTAAATCCAGCTTTTATCACTTATGGATTTTAGGAAAAGTGAAATCTTATTTTTGTTTTAAGGACTTTGAAGGAATTATCTATGCCTTCATTACATCTCGATTGGATTAATGTAATTCATTATATAAAGGCATGGATAAATCCCACATACAGCGTCTTCAAGAGATCCACAATGCAGCAGCTCGGCTTCTTACAGGTACCCGGAGGTGTCACCATATTAGGCCCATACTGGCCTCCTTACACTGGCTGCCTGTTTCAAACTGAATAGATTTTAAGGTTCTTTAAACAACTGATACATTTTTAAATGGGTTAGCTCCTCCTTATCTTCAGGATAATTTGAAATTTCACTCTGTGTCGAGAACTTTAAAATCCAATAATCAGCTGCTACTGAAAGTCCCTCAGACTGGACTCAAGACAAAAGGAGATCGGGCTTTTTCTGTTGCTGCTCCTATTCTCTGGAATAATCTCCCTTTCCAGATTAGATCTACCCACATCCTGGATCATTTTAAATCGCTTCTTAAAACTATTCTTTGGCATTCAATTGAGGCCTGATACCATAGCTCTTTATTTTTTTTATATTTTTTTTTTTACTTATTACTCTTATTAGTTTAACAATATTATAGATTTTTTTTCTTGTATTATTTCTCTTTTTCTTTTCATCAACTTACTTTACTATTGTTTTTGTACAGCACTTTGTACTTTATAAATAAATTTGACTTGACCTTGACCTTTTTTCCAGACTTGCGACATATTTTCAATCAAATTTATTTTTGTACTTTGGCTGGGCCATTTTGACAGATGAATATATTTTGATCCAAACTATTCCATCACACTTCTGAAGGTTTCTCTGCAGTCTTTGGTTGTTGGAAGTTAAATATTTTTCAGCCTGTCAGGTCTTCTCCTCGTAGCTTGTTTGCTCCTGCTGCAGAAATTCTTTTCTCAGCATCTTGCTGCCACCATTTCTCACGAGTTAAATCTCGCGAGTAAACTCAACATTTTTATCATTTAGGTGACTTTTTCAAAAAATTTTAGATTACAGAATAGAATAGAATTTAAGAGACAATAAAATATCTATACAATTTGTTAGTAAAGTATGCATTCCTTTTTAGTTTATGGTTGGAACTGTAAAACAGTTGAAGGTGTAGGAATACTTTAATTAGGAACTTTCCACACTGACTCACACTTCCTGTTCCTGCCTGCTTCCTGCAGAAGTTCCTGGTTCAGTCGTTCAGTCAGAAGAGGAGAAACCGGGGGAAGCCACTGTTCCACCACTTCACCACTGCAGTGGACACAGAAAACATCCGCTTCGTCTTTCATGCTGTCAAGGACACAATTCTGCAGGAGAACCTCAAAGACATCATGCTGCAATGACTTTCACGCTTCTGTGACTACAACTGAGATACCTGCCACCATTCCAGGCATGAAGGACTTTGCTCTGACACTCTGATGAACCTATACAGACCCTGACATGTGGAAGCAGAGTGAATCTAACTCATATTTGTACCTGTGGATCCCAGCAGTTGTACATGTATGTTAACAACTGCTTTGAACCTCTGTAAATGTGCAACTGAGCTGAAAGGTGGGAACTATACCTGTGTTAGCACTGAGAGTTTCCTTCCCCTCAAGACTGCTGACAGCATTGTCACTAAACCGAGTCGGAGCACTGCCTCCTGGAAGCAGCATGAGCCAGATGGAAAGGCCTCCACCTCCACTACATGTGACCAGAGTGGAGGGTCTGGCCCCTGACTGGTCATATGCTGGGTTATGTGATAAAGTTGCACAAGTGTTCCTGTCAGTGAACTTTAGCAGAGAGAAGAAGCGAGAGACCCTCTTGTGCTCCATATCTCCCTGTATTTAGCTCCCATCATCACACGAGAGAGAACAGCTGCAGAGAAGAAGTCTTATTCTTCTAATCTCCTCTCTCATCTGTCTTCAGCAGCACAATGGACAGACTGTTCCTCTCGTCCCTTACCAGCACAAACTGTAGACAGATTAATTAGAGAGTTATCTTTGATGAAAAAAATACACAACTCCTGAGTTATACTCCTCTCATGATTTGTCTCGGTCTTCTTTAAATACGGATTTCATTCGGGACAGGTTTGAAGTATTTACTGGATATATTTTGGTTTTTTCTATCTTGATTAGCTTTACCTGTAAAGACATAAACAGACTTAAAAAGTATCCAGGAACCTGAGCAATTGCTAGACCTAAGAAAATCACTGTTTACATGTTTGGCAATACAGATTATTTTATACATGCAATACCCTCTCTACATTTATTGATGCTAATGGTAAAGATGAGCTAGAACACATAAACAAATCTTTTTTCACAGTGGTATAATCTCCCTCTAAAAAGTAAGCAGAATTCAACTTTTAAATTATTTGCTTTTATTGAAAAAATCCTAATTTTCTGAAGAGAAATCAGAAATAAAATTGAAAAAAATCAGAAAGAAAAATCACCATCACTGAAGGTGTGGTGTTTTTTTTTTTTTTTTTTTAGGAATGACTATTCAAAAACAGAAAATTAGATCCACCAGACTTTTTTGTCTTCAAGAAACTTTCTTGAGTTAGTATATCAGCGTATCATCAGCAAAATGATTGAACTGGATTCCATAACACCCAATAATTTTACCAAGAAGAGCCATGTCTTTACAGACAAGAGAACTAGCACAAACACCACGCCCTGTGGTACTCCACAGTTAACTCAAATATATGAGAAACATTTATAAATAAATGATGCGACATGATTAATCTCTTATGCATTTTATACATCTTTACCAACGGTGGCAATAAAAGTAGAGGGTGCTGTATTTATTTTTCTGAATATTTTATTTTCCTTATGCTCAAAATGGTACAGACCGTTTGCTCAAAGAAAGATGGCAATTTTAAATTCTGACATTTTCCAGTGAGGTAATTCATAGAAAATCAAACAAAAAACTGCATACTTTTCTAGTAAAAAAGTTCCAAAAATCTAAGCTGATTGCTACCATTTTATAAATTGATTATTTTACCTATTTAAATATTAGAGCCCCTTGCTTGCAACATTTTAAAGCACTGTGCATTAATATATTTTAGGATGGAACAGAGGAAATATGTGCTGCACTGAAGCAGTCTGATTAAACTAGTTGAATGTGCTCTCATCACTCTGTTTTATATCTGCTTTATTGAAAGAAAACATTCAAACTCGAGCAAGCTGGTTCATGCAACAGAGACTTTAGCAGCTTCAGAAGCCAATGTTGATGGAAATGGTTATCTAAAAGTAACCGCTGTTTCCTGCAGTACAACACAGCCTGTAAATGTAAATAAACATCCCTGATTAACTCTTGTCAAATCAGAAGGGATGGAAAAAAAAAGTTCTCACTCAAAATGCTTTGAACAACTGAAGGTTTGATCTCTTCATTAAGCATCTGCAGTAATTTAAATTATTCTCCAACAAGGACATTTAATCTTCTGTACCTTTAGTTGCGTCCATCACGAGGAAGGTGACATGAGAGTGCATAAAAATGGCTTTTCAGGTTGTGAAGAATGCACTCAAGACCAAAATGTAAACAAATCTAGATAAATAAATGTGTTACTGTTCGTCAGATTTTGCCAGAGACAGTCAACTACTATATGCCTTTGTAAAGTTGCAAATTAAAGTGGAGAAGTTTTTTTTTTTTTGACATGACTGAGTCGTATTGTGGTACGGCAGCAGTAAGGACACCTGGCCGGCTGCTTTTCTCACACCCAGTGTTTCATCTGCTTGGCCAAGAGGTGGTGTCTCACTGTAACACACACACCTTAATGAAAACTGTTAGTTGGTTTTCAAAGTGGTTTCCTTTTATACACTGAATACTGTAAATTTCTGACTGACACTGTGTGTATATAAGTATTACCATGCAAAAGTCTCCAATGATCTCCCATTTCTTTCCATTTTCTTTTCAAGGGGCCAGTACCATGCTATATATACAGTCGCAGCTCCAGCATCGTTCTCAGTTCAGATCTTAGGCACTTTCAGAGGAGCAATTATTGGTTCAGCCTCTGAAGTCTATGAGACAGAAAAATCCAGACAAAAAAACTTTTCAAATTCAAAGTAGCAACAAACCCATTTAGAATTATGTGGGGTTTTTTTTAGGCATTTATCACATTTCTTCTGTTGAAAATATGCAAGAAAAGAATTGATGGAAAAAGATTATGCTTTTAGCACCAACAGTAGAGTTGTTTGCTGAAGATCTGGCATACAGTGGACATTTAACTGAAAGATAATCCATCTTGTGGGTTGCTGGAATTTTTGATTTTCAACTATGACTGTAACTGGTATAAAGTTAACTAACCCTCCTTCTCTCACACTTGTTCTGATTTTTCCTGAGTGAGTGTCTTTGCAATGGATGTTCGGGAGGAAAACGTCAAAATGAAGTAAAACAGTTTTAAAAAGGAAAGCAGAAAGAGGAAAAATCAGGAGATTCCTTCAATGTTTATGTTTCTATATTTTTTTCTGCTGCCTTTCCTTTTTGCTCTGTGGTGAAATAAACTGCCTTTTGCTGACAGGCTGTTTCTTTATTTTGTCAGTGTAAAGGTCAAGACCCTGGAGTTGGAAAACTGATGACTAGAATGGGGGAAACAAACCTTTCCTTCATCGATGGTTTTCTCATTTCCACGGGTGGATTGAATCAGCAACTATATGATCACAGGGAGCTTTCATGGAAATCCAAAAAGCTCCTGATAGATAAGTAATGTCAGACCGACTGTAGGCCTCATTCTACATAATGTAGATTGCTCATCAGCCACAGCTATCAGGCCACTGAGCAGAATAGCAGAACTGGAGTCGGGCAATATCTGAGTTACCCAGCAGTCTGACCTTTGCTTTGGCTGTTAATCACACTGGCTTTGCTGCATTACAGGCCCTAGTCTCAGGAGACAGGGAGGGGGTTCAGAAACAGCCAGACCACAACTTTTTCTCTGTTGTTTTAGAAATCACTCATCAGCTTGGATTTATTTACACAGGAAGTGAGCCAAATGTAAATGAAGGTCAATAAATACATGCACATCGGAAAAACTCATGAGAAAGTGTGAGATCTCTGGAAGCGGAAAGAAATGAGAAGAAAAATGAATGGCACAGACTGGGGGAGGGATGGACAAAAGGAGGAATAGGGAATACAAGAAAAAGTAAAAGGAGGGAGGGGGGACATTACGTTTCCTCTGATCCCACTTCCTGTCTCAATCCCAAAATGGTGCAACTGTAAGAGCGACATCTCTGGGACTGTTTCTCTTCCCGACCACGTACACACACACACACACACACACACACGCACACACACACACACACACACACACACACACACACGCACACACACACACACACACACACACACATACGCGCGCACACACACACACAAACACATCAGAGAAACCTGCAGAAGCCTCTTGTGAGGTACTACAGAAGGAAAAAAAGGCAGAAAACATCCCCAGCAGACTGAATTAAAAAGAAGCTTTAGTTTGAAGAAGCTGAGTGCAGGACATTTTGTCCTCATGTTTCTCTCCAACATGGGGACAATAAGTCTTTTTCTATGTGTTTAAAGTCTGCAGTTAACATCTAAGCACCAGCACAGAAATGGAGTACACATGTTCATCTCAAGCTAACACCAACTTTTTGCTAAATATCATATCTTCCATCACACTGCTTGAACTTTTTCAGATGTTCACTTTTGAAATATTGCAAACACAAAAACCTTTTTTGTTTTACTGAAAATGTATGCGGTTAGCGCTGAGTTTATGTTAGGCCAGCACAAACTGGTGAAAGATTTTTTAGTGGGAAACAAAATGGCACATAGTTTTAAGAACTTTTTATAAATATAAATTTAAAAAGTATGCTGTGTGTGTATATGTTTTTGTACCCCCATTATTCTGATACCCTTAAAAAAAACAGCATCCCAACTGCTCTCAGTAGTCTCTCAATTAGAGTCCACCTTACTATTCCTGTTCTCCCAGTGGACATTACTGAATGGAGGGAACGAGAGTGTTAATCAGACAAGAGGCCTAATAAAAGTGGAGAAGTTTTTCACAAGCCATGAAAGAAGACACTGCACACATGGGGAAAAGGACTCTGCTCAGAATTGGACAAAAAAACTATTCTAACCAGAACCCTGAACACACCTTTTTCACTCTGGTGGCCACATCATGCTGTGGGATGTTCTCTTAAGCAGGGACAGGGAATCTAATCTGTGTTGGTAGGAAAATGGAGTTAAATACAGGTTGATGTTGAAAGCAACCACTTATTGCCCTCCCTCTTCATGATGGGCTTTATGTTAATGTATCAAGAACTGTTCATCTATATTTATTACAGCTCAGAACTGCTGTGGTTTTCTAGAGTTTGAAAGATGTAAGAAAAGAAATACATGCTTTTCTTCAGTGGACTCTCCCTTCAGTTATATAAACCAATGGTAGTTTTTAAATTGTCTTCATTCTACAAGAATAGGATTGTTTGTAAAGAGAGACAATCCATCACTTATAATTGACTTGTTTATGATTATATTACATTCCCTTTGCTACACAGAAATTTCTGGATGAGTTGAAATGTGGAGCTAGACTTTTAATGCAGTGAGAAGAGAAGGAACACAGGAGAAGAGAAGGAACTAACAAGTGCAAAAAAATAAATAAAACCACTGCAACTAGTTGTTTCAGGCCCTCAGACCAGTGAATCCCATAGATACCACTTTAATTGTAAAATGTGCCATTGCCTAGCATCAACTATGTTCTGCACCTGTAGGGCAGAACTAAACAAAAACTAAACAACCTTGGATCATTAGACTATCTTCCCAAGACACCTTGACAACCACCTGTAATTGCCCAATCTAAGAGCACTAAGATTTATGCATTGCTCATGACTATTTGGACATCCTTCAGCTGTTTGGGGAATCTATTGAACTCAGTATATGCTCAATTTGCAAAAAATAGCATAAAAGTGTAAGGAATGATTCCATTCTCAGTTTGCTATAAAGATTCATCAACTTTAGTGCAAACATTAAGATGGTTTAAATATTCAAGCTTTAAAGTTTGTACAAACTGCCATGAAGTTTCAGAGATTTTAGTTGTTTTTAGATGGCAGTCTGCGTTTTTCTCTCAGACTAGCCTTTAGCAACAGCCTTCAGGACCAACCAGTCTCAAGGCACTTGGCCTTCTACTATCATGCAGTTTTTTGAATAATCCCTGCCTCCAGATAGTGAAAATCATAAATGGTTTGATGCCAGGTATCTGCAGGGCTGTTGAACAAGGAAGCAACTAAACCGTGCAGGGTTCTGGGCCTAGAGGACTGATTTTGGACATCACCGTTCTAGGTGAAGAACCCAGGAAACTTAATGACCAATGTGATTTTAAAGTCAGGATAAACTGACAATCCTTCTAAAAATCAGCTAATGTAATTAGTAGACTATTGCCTTCTGGTTTTTGTTTTGTGTTGTTTTCCACTTTTAGATACTCCACCAGCTTGCATGGAGAACACAGTGATGCACAACAGCAGATGCACATAGGTTCCATGTTTTTGCTGACCCAGGCACAGGGTTTGTAAAACTAAAAAATATTAACATTGTTTTTATTGTGATACCTTTCAGTTTGAATTCCAAGAAAAACTGCTTACAGCACAGTAAAATATGGTTTTTTATCTACTGTTTGTGTTATTTACACTATTGCATTGACTTTTAACATTTCAGGAAGAAATGACATGGACAGATTTGCCAGTTCATTGGTTTTTCTTTCCTGCCTGTCTGCGTGCATGTGTGTGAGTGTACTGCTGTTGGTCTTATGACTCTGGTTAGGCTGATGTTTCCCTGAGGCTGATTTAACTGGACCTACAGCTGAACTCTGATATTAATAATAAGCAGAGCACACCAATGACACCCACAAAGACAGGCCAAACCATTGAATCATCTAGCAAACTATCAACAACTAGCAATATGGCCCTGACATATTGCTGCTCTCTGGTCTGCGGCATCATTAAGCCACTTCTGTTTAAGTTTAGCCTGACAGTGAAATAGACTAGATATCTAGGATATGGTTTAACAAAATTAAACGAAGCAAACATCCTCTATAGGATGTTTTCAGGGACATACTCCATATAGCAGAAAAGTGAATGAAAGAAAACAAAGAAATATGCAAGTAAAGATTTTATTTTCATATTTTAATTTGAAATATGGCAGAAATTTAAATAATTAAAAATTAAAATCATATTAAAGTCATATATATATATATATATATATATATACCAATTCCCTTCTCACCCACCGCGGGTGGTTCTTATCCTCTGAGCTCGGGTCCTCTACCAGAGGCCTGGGAGCTTGAGGGTCCTGCGCAGTATCTTGGCTGTGCCAAGGACTGCACATTTCTGGACTGAGATGTCTGATGTTGTTCCTGGGATCTGTTGTAGCCACTGCTCCAGTTTGGGGGGTGACTGCCCCGAGGGCCCCGATGACCACAGGCACCACTGTGGTCTTCACCTTCCAGGCCCTCTCCAGTTCCTCCCTAAGGCCCTGGTATTTCTCCAGTTTCTCGTGCTCCTTTTTTCCTGATGTTGCAATCACTTGGTATTGCTACATCTACCACAACGGCTTTCCTCTGTTGTTTGTCCACTACGACAATGTCTGGTTGGTTCGCCATTACCATTCTGTCTGTCTGGATCTGGAAGTCCCACAGGATCTTAGCTCTGGCATTCTCCACCACCTTTGGGGGTGTTTCCCACTTTGATCTCGGGGTTTCCAGTCCATATTCTGCACAGATGTTTCTGTACACTATGCCTGCCACTTGGTTATGTCGTTCCATGTACGCTTTTCCTGCCAGTATCTTGCACCCTGCTGTTATGTGCTGGACTGTCTCAGGGGCCTCCTTGCACAACCTACACCTTGGGTCTTGTCTGGTGTGGTAGATCTGGGCCTCTATTGCTCTGGTGTTTAGGGCCTGTTCCTGGGCAGCCATGATGAGGGCCTCTGTGCTGTCCTTGAGTCCAGCTTTTTCCAGCCATTGGTAGGATTTACTGATATCAGCCACTTGGGTTATTTGCTGGTGGTACATCCCATGTAGGGGGCTTGTCCTCCCATGATGGTATCTCTGGCACCTCAACCTCCGTTCCCTGTTGTCTGAGACATTCACTGAGCACATTGTCTGTTGAGGCTTTGTCCCTGATGTATTTATGGATCTTAGTTGTTTCGTCCTGGACAGTGGTGCTCACACTCACTAGTCCTCTGCCTCCTTCCTTGCGGCTCGTGTACAGTCTCAGGGTGCTGGATTTGGGATGGAACCCTCCATGCATTGTTAGTAGCTTTCTAGTCTTAATATCTGTGGCTTTTATCTCCTCCTTTGGCCAGCTAATTATTCCAGCAGGGTATCTGATTACTGGCAGGGCGTAGCTGTTTATCGCACGGATTTTGTTCTTGCCATTGAGCTGGCTTCTCAGGACTTGCCTTATTCGCTGGAGGTATTTAGCTGTGGCTCCTTTCCTTGTGGCCTCATCGAGGTTGCCATTTGCTTGTGGTATACCTAGGTACTTGTAACTGTCCTCTATGTCTGCTATTGCTCCTTCTGGGAGTGAGACCCCTTCTGTGCGGATCACCTTCCCCTCTTTGTAATCAGCCGACCACACTTCTCTAGTCCGAATGACATCCCAATGTCCGTGCTGTAGATCCTGGTGGTATGGATCAGTGAGTCGATGTCTCGCTCACTCTTGGCGTACAGCTTGATGTCATCCATGTAGAGAAGGTGACTGATGTTGGCCCCATTTTTGAGTCGGTATCCGTAGCCAGTCTTGTTGATAATTTGGCTGTGGGGGGGTTCAGGCCTATGCAGAACAGTAGCGGGGACAGAGCATCTCCTTGGTATATGCCACATTTGATGGACACTTGTGCAAGTGGTTTGCAGTTGGCTTCAAGGGTGGTTTTCCATAGCCTCATCGAGTTTGCAATGAAGGCTCTCAGAGTCCTGTTGATGTTATACATCTCTAAGCATTCAATGATCCAAGTATGCGGCATTGAGTCATAGGCTTTCTTGTAATCAATCCAAGCCATGCACAGGTTGGTGTGTCGGGTTTTGCAGTCTCGGGCAACTGTGCGGTCTATGAGGAGTTGGTGTTTGGCTCCTCTGCTATTTACACCGATACCTTTCTGTGCCATGCTCATGTGTTTATCCATGTGTTTGCTTATCTTGGCCGCTATGATGCCTGACATGAGCTTCCAGGTTGTGGAGAGGCAGGTTATTGGTCGGTAGTTGGGTGGGACTGGACCCTTTGATGGATCCTTCTGGATTAGGATTGTCCGCCCTTCAGTTAACCATTCAGGGTGAGTCCCACTTTGTAGCAGCTGGTTCATTTGGCCTGCCAGTCGCTCATGGAGGGCAGTGAGTTTCTTTAGCCAGTAGGCATGGATCATGTCAGGCCCTGGTGCTGTCCAGTTTTTCATACCTGAGACTCTTTCTTGGACATCTGTCACAGTGATGGTTACCGGGGCTTGCTCAGGGAGGTTGCTATGGTCCTCTCGTAGAGCGATCAACCACTGTGCATTGCTGTTGTGGGACGCCTCCCTTTCCCATATGCCTTTCCAGTATTGTTCCGTCTCCAGCCTTGGTGGGTCTGCTCTGTTATTATTACCCTGCCATTGAGAGTACACCTTAGCTGGTTGAGTGGAGAAGAGCCGATTAATCCTTCTGGATTCATTCTCCCTTGTGTATCTCTTTAGGCGGCTGGCCAAGGCTTGGAGCCTCTGTTTGGCAGTTTCGAGTGCTTCAGGTATGGGCATCTGTCTGTACTTTCTGGGTACTGGTCTTTTCATTGTACCCTTGTGGAGCTCTGACAGTTGGCTCACTTCCCTCCTTGTTACCTTGATTTTAGCCTCTAACCGTCTTTTCCATGGTGGGTATTGGGTCTCATGGTTGCTCTTATAGCCAAGTATCTCAAGGATCACTGATGCTGAGTTGTAGATCAGCTCATTGGTTTCTGTTATGGTATTGGTAGGGATCGTTCTCAATGCTGCATTCACATTCTCAATGAGACTTTCTGATGGTACTTCACTCAGCCGTTGTAATTGGCGCCTGGGAGGCCTGGTTGTCATTCGGGTCATGATTCTCTCTCTCAGGTCAGCAGCTGTCTCGTTCAGCTCTGATTCGCTCACTGGGGCCGTGTATCCCCTCACTGGGTGGGGACTTGTAGTTAAGTCCCCACAGTTCTGACATCCGGGTTCCTCCCATTTGCCGTAGCATTTGTGTTGTATCTCGTCAATCTCAAGTTGTGATAGCAGTTGCCGTTTATGGATGTTGGAACACTGAGCTACTAGTTGTTTAGCGCTTAGTGTTGACTGGGGATGTCGAAGTAACCATTCCTTCCCCAGTCTTTGCATGTAACCTCTCTGACTAGGGTTACTTGAGTAGTAGCATTCCAACAGATCCACATTTTCATCTCTCGCCCATCTCCGTCTTGTTCCAGTAGCCCATTTGTCATCAAGGTGCTCTGGTTCCCCAACACCTGACGCAGACCTTGTTTGGCCGGGCGACGTCTGAGCCGGCATGTTATGCAACTTAGTATCTCTCATGGTATGAGGTAGGCAGTAGCTTGAAGGGTCTTGCCTAAGGACCCAGACTGGATTCGAACCCCGCCCTCTTGGGTGATATACTGACGCCTTATCAATTGAGCTATCCAGTCAGCTTATGGCGAGCTATCCAGTCAGCTTATGGCAACCATGAAGGGACTCAAACCCTCAATCTTCTGAATATATATATATATATATATATATATATATATGTAATTTATGAATACTAATAATAATCTGTAATAAATCATTTATATTTCAGTGGTTGTCTTCCAATTTATCACAATAAGCTTGCGAAACAACCATAACTTGAACATTTGTGTTGGACAAATAACGCCCTCTGCAGGTCCAGTAAAGAATTGCATAAAGTTTAAGGTGAAACTTTTAGCTGTGGTCTTTCAAATCTAAAGAAGGCTTATTATTTTCCCAAGTTTGCTGCAAAAGAAAAGCTTATTAGTGGAAAAAGCCAGGGGGTTCATTATAGCAATACCAAAAAACAAAGATATTATTTGAACACATGAAAAAAGTCAAAGTGCACATAAATGACAGGAAGAAAATATTTGCTTTTTATTTATGGTTTTGGTTATTTTATTGTCTTCCAATTTCAGCATGAAGTGTTTCGTACAAAATTATAGTTCATTAGTCTTTCCATCTGTTACTGATTGAACAGATTTGATCTTTCAATATGAAAGATCAACTCTTTCATATAATTAAACCAAGCAAACATGCACCAAAATTTCATGTGGCAGAATATTTGATTGTGGCAGAATATGAATGTGGCTTAAGCCATTCAGAATCAATTTCTGACACTGAATGTCAGAACTGAATGCAAATTACCTACATCAAATTGTAGGTAATTTGATGCGCGACCAAATTTTCTACAACAACCCATGAAGCAGCATATTTTGAAAGCTGACATGCAAAACAACACAAGCGTCAAAGCGGGGCTTCATACCTTTTTACTCGGTACACGCCTTGAAATCTGGATTCAGATGTCCCATTAGTGCTAGCTAATGTTAGCATTAGGAAAAGTGTATGAACTAGGCTTGTGCAATATTTGCTTGTGTTTATGTTGAATATGTTAACCAGCGCACTTTTGTTAAATTGTATTAAGCATTGCAAAATACCAAATGTATCTAGAGGAAATATGTGTTAAAAACTGTTATTTAATGCCTCCGTCTGTATATTAGATGGTGCATTTTATCTTGGTGGAGGGGTTTGAGTTTCCCAGTGATCCTAGGAACTATGCTGTCTGGGCCTTTATGCCCCTTGTAGGGTCACCCAAGGCAGGCAGGTCCTAGGTGAGGAACCAGGCAAAGCGCAGCCTCAAGACCCATTATGATGAGAAATAACGTTGGATTTAGTGTTCCCTCGCCCAGAGGGAAGTCACTGGGGTCCCACCCTGGAGCCAGGCCTCGAGGTGGGGCATGTTAGCCCCACCTGGTGGCTATGTCTCCCGAAGAGGAGACATGGGTCCCTCTTCCCATGGGATCACCACCTATGGGAGGGGCCACAATGGTCAGGTGCAGTGTGGGATGGGTGGCGGTCCAATCCTCGGTTGCAGAAGCTGGCTCTTGGGATGTGGAATGTAACTTCTCTGGTGGGGAAGGAGCTGGAGTTAGTGTGTGAGGTTGAGAGGATCCAGCTAGAAATAATCGGTCCCACCTCAACTCCTGGCTCTGGTTATGGAACCAGTCTATTTGAGAGGGGCTGAACATACTACCACTCTGGAGTTGCCCATGGTGTGGGCAACTCCAGGCAGGAGTGGGCATACTTGTTGCCCCCCATCTCGACACCTGTACATCGACGATTTCTTGCTCTTCAGAGGAAGAGCAAGAAATCTTAGGTGATTCAATCTCTCAGAAAAAAGTCGGAGAAGCCATCGCCTCCCTTAAGGGTGGAAAAGCTCCTGGACCTGACGGCTTCAATCCAGAAGCCGTCAGGTCCAGGAGTGGTAGGACCACCTAGTGGTAGGACTAGGTGGTCCTACAGTAGGACCACTTACCAACATGTTTATATATTTGTTTGTGGTGGAGACTTGTCACCAACACTGAACCTGACGAACATCAATCTACTTCTTAAGAAAGTCAAACCACCAGATATCTGCAGCTCATACAGATCCGTCAGCCTTATTGGGGTAGATAATAAGCTGCTCTCTAAATTACTTGCAATGAGACAGGAGAAGCTTTTGACTTTTTTAATAAACCCAGATCAGACTGGATTCATACAAAACCGTTTCTCCTTCACAAATGTGAGAAGATTACTTAGTATAATTCAGTACTCAAACCAAACAAATTGTAGAGCCTTTGCTATATCCCTGTATGCTCAAAAGGCATTTGATAGGATTGAGTGAAAGTATTGAATGTTTTGTAGAGTTTTGGGATAGCAGGTGATTTTCTGAAATGGATCAAGATACTTTACAATTCCCCGTCAGCCTGTGTCATGACTAATGGTGTTCAATCTCCACCTTTTAATATATGTAGAGAAACTGGAAAGGGTTGTCCCTTTTCCCCGCTTCTATTTGCTCTTGCTCTTGAGCCCCTAGCAGTGGTTATTAGATTACAACAAAATGTACATGGCAGTAAAGTGTTAAAATGGTGTTTTACACAGATGATGTTCTGTTATTTGTAACCATACCTGACATATCAATACCAACTCTCTTGTCTATTATTCATGAGTTTGGTTCGCTCTGTTATGCTTAGAACATAGGACCCAAAATTTCAGCCAGACACAAATAGAAAGCAAATGAATGTTTCGTTAAGAATGAGGGTACGGGACTGGAGATGACCAGCAGCAGGGCTGGAAACCACTGAGGATGGAGTAACAGGTTAGTGGCTGGTAAACTAACTAAATGTTCAAAAGGGAAAGCTTTTCAAGACAGTTTCTTGGTTCCTCAGGGAAGCTATGGTGAAACGTCACCTCCAGGAGTATTGGTAGCAGGAGAAAAACTCATGTGAAATTTGAACTCTGATGTCGACAGGCCAAGGCAGGGTCAGAACCAGAAAGGCAGATAAATATATCTGGGGGTCAGGCAGGAATCTGAAGTGTAGGCACAGAAACAGGTCTGGCACGTGAAAGCAATCTTAAACAGAAAAATCCAGGGACGAGGCAGAAGTTGAGAGGCAGAACCATGGTCGTGTCAAGAAAACAGAAGCCAGTGAAGTATCTGTTGCACAGATCTGCTCATAAGTTCAGATGTGGGTGCATGAATACATTTGTGTGCGCACACACATACACACATTAGTATGCCACTCTGCAGCACTTCTCAGCAGGTGAAAGAAATCTGGCCCAATCAGCAGCACCCTCAACTCAGGTATATAAGGAATCCACTAACCACTTTACTGGTTTTGCAACAGAGCTGAGGAAGGCAAACACAGCCTCCAAAGCAGAATTTCATGGAAAAGGACTTATAAGGACTACCGCTAAGCCACTAACTGGGCTCAATTGAATGTAATTTGACTGTAGTTTTACATTCGAGAAATGAAATGAAGAATTTATTGAAGTAACAGTTTGCACTGCTAGTTTTATAGTTTGGTTCCACTAAATGTATGTTAAGATATCTAATGTAAAAAACCTTATGTCCTAAGAAAAAGAAAAAAACTGTAATTCTAAAGTGTGTGGATTTGTTTGATTCAAATTCAACCAGACATGAAATTTAATAATTTAATATTGTGAATTTATGGTTAAAATTGTAAAAGAAATGTATGTTTAAGGTTAAAAATTAAATTAGTCATTAAGATAAATTATTAACTTTGAACCAAATGTCTAAAATGTATGTTAAAATATTTTGTATGTGTTTTGTAGGTTTTTCACCTGTTCTGTTCATTGGTTCTCACTCATTGGTGAAAAAAAAAGATTCAGTGAATTCCTGAAGTCTTCAAGTCCTCCTTTTCAAGTGTAGGAAGCCATGAAATTATAGGACACTTGACAGTATCTGATGTGGGCAAGGCAGCCCACATCCTGCCATGCAGGATGCCCACATAGACATGTGCCTATGTCCTCCACTAGTCTTAATGTTCTCTTTGTTTAAGCAGGCTTCACAGAATGCTGTCACCATCAGGTAAAACAAGTGGGCAGAAAAAAGGCTTTGAAAGACCTCTAAAAAGTCTGTTGTTGGTCAAGTATATAAGGCAGTCTGTCTAGAAAATTAGTATTGGTCTAAAACTTTTACACAGAATAGCATGCCATTTTCTGTCTAATAATTTGTTCTCTCTAATATTCCTTGATTTATACAGTTTGCAGCAAATATAGGGGTAAAACAGAAAACATAATGAAACTGAAACATGTTCATTTATCCTTTGGCACACTCAAAGCATTGCTTTAATTTGCTCAATTAAAAAAAGTACAAAACTTTTATTTTTCATCATTTGTGCTGGTAAAGAAACAAAAACAAGTTTGCACCAGCAGTTGTAACAAAACAAAACAACAAAAAAGCATTTATCTGGCATGCTTCACTGCAGATGTTTACTGAGAAGTGGTGATCCATCCAACAGCAGATCCAAAACCATCCACTCAGGCGTGTAGCTTTATGTTTCTACATTCATTAATGCTAAATCACCAGAACTTCTCATCCTCGCCTGAATTACAACTGTGATGGAGTCTGAAACTGTGATACTCCAAGTTCTGCTTTAGGGAGGGAGTCAGTGTAGTTACCGTCAACGAAAAGTGCAGTCTGGCACACAAACTCAAAAAACCATCAGTGGAGTCATTCACCAGCAACAAGAGCACAATGTTTCTCTGCTCAAATGAAGTATCTGTTTTCTGATTTGCCAATATTGTCTTGTTGATATTGTTTTTAGTAAATTAGGTAGGTCCAGTTTCAAGAACTCACAGTGACAGTTTCTGAATTTCATTCAAATCTTCTTTTGGCTCTAAAAATATTTCTTTTAAAATAATTTTTGGACATCTTCAGCAGGTTTTCTTGCGACGTACAATGACGTACAATACAAACAAAAGTGAAACTTTATTAGCAATCATTGATGAAAGTATTATTTTGCAATTTGACATATGTTTTAGGCACCAAAGCATAAAACTATTTGTACTGTCAAATGTCTCCAATTTTAGCCTGGAGGGTTTTTTTTTGTTTTTTTGTTTTTTTCTTTTAGGTAAAACACCTTTTTACAAAGACATACTACCCTCCACATGTAGTCCCACTCCTAGTAAAGATGTGACAACAAGCTGATAATAGAATCATCTTTTACTGCAGTAATCACACATTAGAAAATGTTTAAAACTATTGAAAAATGTAGCTGAGAACATTTAATCAGAAGGACAAAAAAGATTACCTTAAAAAAAAGTAAAATAATTGAAAATAAAACCACAAGTCTACATTTAGAAATAAGGTCTTCCGAAGCAACATTCTAATTAATGTTGATCAGAGAAAATAAACATTATTTTGATTTTCTGAAAGAAGACAAGGATCCCGCCCCCACCCACTCTCCCAATTAATAAATGTAAAAAAAAGTAATGAAAAAATTCCATTGAACTTTCCTTAACAAAAAAACACATCAAAACTCAAAAGAAAAAGCCATCAGATCTGCCTGCTGACCCTGACCCTATTAAATATTAATTATTTTTCCTTTTTTTGAACAAAGTTGATTTACCAGCCAGAAGTGTAAATATTACAGTACCAAATAGAAAATGAAAACAAACAAATAAAGTAAATAATTTATGCTGCTTGCAATAACATATCTAAGAATTTCCACATTCATTTATATGGAATTTGTCTGTATGAATGGATTTACTTAAGACAATAATTGTTGTAAATTGACGCCGTCTAAATAGAATTTCAATTTCAATCAATAAACACTTCAATAGCTGGTCAGAAGGTGATTGAGGTGGTGCAGCAAGAAGGTCCTAGGTTCAATTCCTGTGTATGGAAATTGCATATTCTCCCTGTGCATGTGTGATTGTCTGGGTACTCTGTCTTCCTTCCACTCTATAATTTAGAGGGTAATTAGTCTTTAAATATTCCGTTTAGCTATGTGGTTGTTTGTCCTCTCTGTGTTGCACTGTGATGGATTGGCGACCTGTCTGGAGACCAGACTGGCTGACCGCTGGAGGCTGGCACCAGCGACCTTGTGACACCCTTATGTCCAAACGTGAAATAATCCAGTGGTACCCAACCCCGGCCGCAGATCGGTACCACTTATTTGAGTCTGGAGGATCTTTAATTTTGAAAACCCTTTAACCGGATTCTCTCGGTTACGTCTTGTGCGCCAACATTGAGCCCACAAGCAGCAAAATGAGTCCGAAACATGAGAATGGATTTATCCTGGTAGGTGATTCCCTCATTCCAAGGCCGCTCTGCATGATATGGTAGCCGGCTTGTTAATGAGGCAATGAAGCTTCAAACTGCTTCTCCAGAAAGAGACCAAGCACCCTGTGCATAAGCAACACTTTGGGTGTCATTGTGTCCCATCACTCCCAGATGGGGCCGTCTCGGTAAGTGCACTGCTTGTTACAGACAGCATGTGTGTAACATCTTGTAATGAAGTGGGGGGAGCTCCACTTGTGATGCCAGATGAGGGTGCTAGATTTGGCTTTTGGTTGCTCAATAAGAAATTGTGATGCAACAATTTATGTTTCACAAGTAAGATGGATATATTACCGTTTATATCTTGTGAATAAAATATCACTTTACTGTATCTATGTCCATCAGCAAAATGCCAGCTACTATTATCTCTAGTGCTTGGTGTAAGTTCAGCCCCCACAATGAAGGCTAATATTGACTGGTTGTGTGCTATGCTCATCATACATCAATATCAAAATATTCTATTCCGAATCCATTATGTTTATCCCAATAAGAATATTTAAATATGCTGAACCATGTATCAATCATATTCAAAAATACTTAAAAAAAATAATAAATCCTTGAAAATGTAGCTTTGAAAGCTGTTTGAATAAGGTTTACAGCAAAAAAAAACCTTGAAAAACTGTTTAGTATTTAGCGAGTTTTTGATACATCATTGTCACTGTCAAACTTTTTTTTTTACTTTATTTCAAATAAATAACGTTAACATACATAGAGGATCTACCTATTTACATAGACAGACAGACAGACAGACAGACAGACAGACAGACAGATATAGATAGACAGATGCTTTCAAAATATAAATGTAAGGAAAAATGTTAAAAGTTTTGAGAACAAAAGACATGAAATCCTGCTGTCAGACTGAACGAGTGTGCTTTTGGATTATGGCAGAAAAAAAATCCCCCATAAAAGAAAAGAATGCAAAAGGTGAATTTTGCATAATAGTGGACTTTTAGAGCTTCTTATACACCTTTACCAGGGCTTGATAGTAATGTTATTCCGATTTATTTTGTTTAGTGTTTTAGTTCTCAGAAGTAATTTTCTTCTATTTAAAGAAGGGTGTTTATTAAATAATTTAAAGCCTTTGTAAAGAAAAGGTCTAATAAAACCCATTAAAAATACTTTATAAAACTTCCAAAGGCATATAAAAACTTCTTCACAGCACTGTAATCACTCCCTGAATCAGTGTAGGCTTTACAAAAGCAATAATGGGGAATTGTAAAAGACTCTTTTTCTTTCTATGCATAAAACATGGAGGGCTAAGTCATGTGAAAGCTATTTGGCTTTGGGTGGCAAATAGTAAGGGTGAAAGAGCCTCTCATGGGTGCAGATTTGCAGGGCGGCATGCGTGTGCATCAGTAACCGTGGAAACCGGGAGGTGAAGTAGCTGACAAAGCCTTCTGGAAGTTCCCCAAGGGTGTCCTGGACCTCTGGTGGCAGCTCATGGTAGTGATGCTTCTGTGACATTTTGAAAATAAAACATGATCCTACTGTCAGAGTGAGGATGTGTAACTATCCTTGTGAACAAGCAATATGTGGGGACTGGGCAGACCTTGTTCCTCATGGCTCTGAGCAGATCTCTCACCGAGTTTCCTTTGTACGTCCTGAACCGTCTCAAATCTGGAGCAAAAATTAGAACAACAACTCATACCTCTTTTTTTAAGCTAAAGGGAGCAGTTTTTATTTTAGCACACAGCGCTTTGCATGAATATTCACACCCCTTACAGGGGCGGCGTTCTGCGTTTCTCAGGCACATAGTGCCATTTTATACCACAATCAAGAAACTATGTTACCTTTAGTTGTTATAAAAATGCTACGTATATCAAATATGACTTTACATAAATTAGATTTTGTAATTTAACGGCTTGAAATTGGACCCGTCTCTTTAAAAACCCTGCTTTTTCTGAAACTTCAGGATGTCACTACAACATTGCTCCTCTATTAACCCTTTAAAAATGTTTTTAGCAGCACTGCACTGAGAAGTAGTTCCTAAGATGGTAGTTCACCAGGTGTTTGCTAATTGCTTACACCTGGGCTAATAGGGCTGCTCTGTAAGGTGAAAGCTCGTCTTGAAGACTGCAGCTCTGAAGAGCAGCTGTGCCTTGAAGGTAGCACTTTATCCACCCAGGCCTGTTGCACCGCTGGATGGCTGCCATGGAGATTAAAGGATTTCTTAAACATGCCTGAAAGAATCAAGGCAACACTCCAGATATGTTTTTAATGAGGAAATAGCATTAAAACAAATAAATTTTACATAATACTTCCACTTTAAACATTTTTCCCCAATTTTGTTAGATTATACCCACAAGCTCCAATGGATTTTAAATGACAGACAAACACAAAGAAGCATAAAATTGTAAATGGTTTTCAGAAAGAACCTGGCCTGGGTTTTGAAAACAGCACAGGGGATTGTGGGATCTCCACTCCCACAAGAGGCTTCAGTATAAGTAGGGTAGATGTATCTCCATGGATCCCACCCTCCACCAGACCTCCACCCTCCCACTGTTTCTACTGCCTCCTCCAAGACAGTGGTACTAGGACATAAAAACACACAGCACCAGACAGGAAGGCTGCTTCTTCCCCTGAGCTGTGAATACCAAAACACAGCAAGACTCCCCCATCAGCCACACACACCTTGACTTTCTGTACATATTTATGCTACACACCTGCACATACTAGTATAGTACAGTAACCTAGGTGTACTGCACCTGTCTGCAGAGGGACAGAGATGTGCATCCTCCAGTTGGTTCGGACCACTGCTCTGCCTCCAGTCTCCAGTCTGACCACAATCGGACTCTCCGCCGGCTCCTTCTCTATGCGGTCGCTGACATCCTTTCAACAGCAAACACAGGACAAACATGGGCGTAAAGGAAGCAGGCACCTCTATTGAAATTGTAATTGTAATTGTAAATAACCTGGAAAAAGAGCAGCTGCTTCTCAGGGCTCCAGAAGAATGGATGTTTGAGCACACAGGCGGTGGAGGGCCGGGACTCTGCGTCAGCGTTGATCATTTGCTCAATCAGATCCTTTGCTATGACATCATCTATCAGAGTGAGACACAAGGTTATCACCCTTGTGTCCAGGTTTGTAAAATCTTTGATTAGATGAGTTCACTAGAACTGAGGGACTGACTGATTTTAAAATCACCAGTGATGATTGTTTTGCAGGAAGAAATTGTGCCCAAGAATTAGCCTGAGCTTCTAGCTTTTACTATTTAAAAATAGTCAACTCAAGATTTTGTGTATGAGAACATGATACAAGTTGCTTGAGCAATTTAAGTACAACTTGTTTTACAAAAACTAAGCCAAAGTGTAAAAGCAGTGTGTAAAACAGGAAACGTATTGTAACAGCTACCACAAGAATAAGGAGGTTGAGGTGTTTTAAATTCAACAATCCTGATGAGCTATCATCAGCCTCTGTGAGGACTAGTCAAATCACAGGTTATTGCTATTAAATGAGAGGAGAAAGATATTAACAATGATCTTAGAGTTGGTAATTATTGCTGTGGAATGTAAAAATCAGTATTTCACACAATTTAAAATTAATGCAAACACTAATTTTTCATAAATTTAATACAATTATTAGAGGCCATATTCTATGTTTTAAAGGTTACAGTTTATGAAGCATCAGAAAAAGTTGAAGCAATTAAGAAGTACTTAAAGACTCCCTTTAATTTCCTGAGGGAGTCTTTAAGTACAATAGGGATCAATAAAGTACAAGTCTAAGTCTTACTAATTAAAACACTAAATTCTTCAGTTTCTCTGCAATAAGAACTGAGTTCAGTCGAAGTTTAAACTCACAGTGAAACTAACAGTTGCAAGAAAGAGTAACTCCTGGAATACATCCTGCTAAAAGTGCAAACTCAGCACATTCAACATGGTACAACTGTACTAAATACAACTGGTGCATTGAAGTAGCAGAGATGCAGTCTGCCTAATATACAGAGGCAGCTGATTCCACAGCTGTGGAGTAACAGCTGAGAAGCATCTGACACTTCAAAACATTTGGTCAGCAGATCCCAAAAAACACATGGACATTCATGGGTAATATTCCAGGTATATAGACTTTTGCATGGTATTGCAACTTCTGGACTAAACTCTGCTTGGTCCAACACTATTAACAAAGCAAAAATAAAACTTGTTGCTTTTCTGATCCATGAAGTCCTTCATACATGTCAGAGAGGGGGTGTCTACAAATTCACAGGGTGGAGAATTTTTGCTTATCACTTTTAGAAAAGACAGTTTCCAAGTACAGTCAGATGTGGTTTACTTTTTGAGTTTATTTTGCTTGCACATTTTTTCCCTGGGCTGGCTGAACAAAGGGGGATATGATCTGTTATATTGTTACCTCCCTAAAACACATATCTTATTCTAGGCCGTTATTTTAGGAAGGTGATGATACTGGAGTGGGCCATATTTGGAGAAAGCCGCTGCCAAGCACAGTGGTGAAGAGATGAAAATATGGGCTTGTTTTGTAACCATGACTGCATCTTATAGTTTTTAAGTCAACCATGATGTTCCTCCATTACTAAATAAATAAAATAAAATCAAGTAAGAAACTGTCCAACATTAGTTATGCAACAGAAATATAAATCAAATCACAGTATATGAGAGAAAAAAAAAAACAATGAGCCAAAAGATTGAACGAGAGATTATATTTCTGTCATTTTAAATAATTTAAGGATATAAGTGAAAATCTGCCATCACCATGGATGTCATCCATGAAGTGTGAGAGTGAGTACTCTCCTGAAAGGATGTTGACCTGTCGTCTCAGAGCCTCGCCAAAAGGATGCTGCCCTCTGCTGACTACATAGTAGAACACACAGCCTGCTGAGAATACATCCACCGCTGATGTCTGGAAAAATGGTAGAAGGAACAAGTGAATCTCAAAATAACAATAAAGCACACCTATCAAGTGTGGAAAAAACAAAACTAAATAAGCCTTTTGGACTGATAAAGTTTACTATTCGTCACATTGTTCTGGTAGGAAAAGGGGCAAATTAACTTTACTGAAATGTTAGTACATAAACACAGGAAGGGTAGATTTATATAGGTAAATGGGATAATTGTTGGAACAGCAGTATCATTTATAAATGTATATGCTCCAAATGAAGATGCACCAGGGTTTATTGAGTTTTCAATATGATTGCAGAGTACAGCTCCGGCCTACTGATTATGATGGGAGATTTTAATTGCATAATGTCGAATCTGGATAGCCATTGGCCCAACTCATTAGGGACAACGATGAAATTAAAGGAGTTTGATTGTTACAGAGAAACATAACATATCTCTTAATGCAGATGACGTTCTTCTGTATTTGGCTAATCCTACAACATGAATATCCTGCTTGAAAGGAATAATTTCTGTTTATACATATTTTTCTGAATAGATCTCAATAGCAATATTCCACTAGGGGTTAAACAACAAAGCACATGTGGCTCAAAGAAGGCATCAAAAGGCTAGGCTTTTCTCTTTTATTAAATGATTTGTATTCCCATGAATCTTTTACCCAGATTTTATTGTATTCCAGATGTTACTGGTTGGAATACCAAAATTCACATTCACTGATGTGAATGAAACTATATCAAAATTCATGACAGAGCAAGCACCCTTACATAAAATCTAAAACTCTACAGAGAATCAAGACAGAAGGGGTTCTCAATCTACCTGTTTAAGAATACTATTTTTGGGCAGCACAGTTAAAACCTTTAATTTTGTGGATCCAACAGGACTCTCAAGCAAGATGGCTGAGCACTTAGCCAGTGCTCTGCACCATTAAAGGGATTGCCATTTTTAGATATTTCAATAAAGGAAATGCCACTGTGGACTAAAATCACAATTAACATTAGAAACAAAATAAGTTGCCAAGAGGTTCACTCCCAATTTCTTAGACAATTTTTTTTTCAAAATGGGCTGAACAGGGACTTACATTTCTTCATCAGTTCATGAGTTATTCGACAGGAACAACCTTATGTCATTTGAGGAGTTGAGTGGGCATTGTCATCTGATGTGATTTATTTAGATATTTACAGTTGCATTATTTTTTTTGTCTACACACAGGAGGTGGGAAAGAGTACAAAATCCCACACCAATAGAGAACTTCCTAATTCATTTCCAAAAAGGGGAAGAGAGGTAGAAACTGCTAAAGATATATAAAGTGTTTCTGTCAATGAACCTTAACGAACCCACAAAACAAAGATAGGAAGCAGAGACGGCCAAAATCATTTCTGATGAAACATGGGAAGGAGTTTGGACTGAGGAACATCGAGTTACAACTGAAATGGGTGGTGAAAATATAGATGGAAAATTATGAGTAGATATTTCAGCACCCCAGATGCAGTTGCTAAGCATGTTTTGGAGAAACTGTGGCTCAGCAGTCCCCAATCATACACACATTTTCAGTCATGCCCCAAACTAGAAAACTTTAGGATGAGGTGTACAAGGCTACATATAAACTACATTATATAGGGGGTTATGCCTCCAGGATGTAACAGGTGCATTACTCTGTATCATCCCAGCTGGTTTGCAAGGATGAGCCAAAGCATATTTTTTAAATATTCTTTTTACAGCAGCCCTAAAATGCATTACAATAAAGAGAATGCAATTAGAACTGCCCTCTTACACCACATGTGTTCCAAAAGTAAGGGAATTGTACCAAATGGAAAAGATAATATACTTAAGACTTCAAATAGCTATTTTTAATCTAAGAGAGGGGCCAGCAGAAACTTTATTTATGTAAATATGTCCAACAAATTTGGCTTTTGGTGTGTGGTGCCAAGCAATGCCATCCAAAGTGCATCCTTATTTTAGGGCTGTATGGTGATGCTGAAACCACAAATGTGATGCTGAAATTGTGAAATGTTATGCTGAGATGTTTAAGCTGTGGAAAAACTTTCCCACTGTCAACACTCCTGTAAACTATTGCTGATTTATGGCTGTGTAACTGCTCTGTAAAAATTATTAAAATTAAAGTTCTTAAAAACAAGACAAAACAATAAAGACAAAGAATATAAGTTTAGTGAGTTCAGGTTCAGTTTTTCCTACAGGCTTGTTTCCAGGTGTCTCTCGCAGCACTTCCGGAGCTATCCAGCCTTCAGTTCCTGGTATTCCAGAGCGCAGTGAAAAGCTGCTCCGCCCGTCTGGGATCTTCTTACACAGTCCAAAGTCTGAGATGAGTGCTCGGACTTGACCCAGATTATTTGGCCCAGAGAGGAGAATGTTTCTGGGTTTGAGGTCACGATGGACTTTATAAGGAAAAGACGGAGGAATTTTAATGTGCAAAAACAACAACAAAATATTTTTTAAAGTTGCAGTAGGTAACTTTTATAAAAAAGTTTTTTAAATATTTGTAAAAGCTGTTGCCATGTTGTGACAGTATATGAGATAGATAATTTATGAATATATTTACCTCCTGCCTGACCTACTATTGTCATCTTAGCACTGTTAACCAACCTTGTGAATGCACTGCTCTGTCAAGATTCATGTTCTATATCATGTCCATGCTGTGTTTAGTCACTCATTCAGCTCACCTGCCATGCCTCAATGCTTACTGTTCTACCTGGATCCTGCCCTACTCAAACACCTCTCAGCCTCTGCCCCTTTGCCAGATTATCAACAGATATCTGGCAAAGGGAAGAAAGACTTCCTTCCAAGTCTTCAGTGCGTCTACGTCCCTTTTCTGCCCTCAGATTTACCCCTTGCCAAGCCCTTCATGGGCCCTTCTGTTTTGGATTTCTGCAACCTGACCCAAGCTCTGCCTCAAAACCACTAAGTATTTTCTGCCCCTCCAGCTAAGTTTGCTCTCTCTGTTCTCCTGTGTTCAGCCTGATTATCGTCCAAATCCCTGGATGTTGCTTTTCGGATCTTTTTGTGGATATCCTCTTTGATTCAATACTCCCACAGAAGCCTGTTCGCTCTGGTTACCTACACTTCCCTATTGTCAAACCCTCGGTTCTTCTGCTCTACCCATCCACTGCTTTACATGTCAATGAAGCTGAACATTTCAAAGATACCCTTTAACTGTGTTTTTACCTTTAACTGTGTCCCCAGTTTTTTCTTCTCAGAGCTGTGTTTAATTACCTCGGCCTGAAGAGCAACCAGAATTTGAAACTGAAATTAAACTTGTTTTTTCCTTTCAGTGTGGTTGGGGTCCCCATAAAGTATCCTTACATTGCTCAATGTGTTAATGCTGGAAATACAACTTACTGCTATAAGAAAATAGTAATCGGTGGCTATGCTATGACTAGTGTCTGAACATTCTTCTGATGTCAGGAAGAAACTGCAGAGAACTAATGGGGGAGGGAAGGGGAAAGGAGCAGTGCCACATGAGATTGTGATTGACAGTGCTAAGATCTGCCTCCCGGCTGTTATTGTTTCTAGTTAGTACTGGGAGAAGGCAGAGGAGCTATTTTTTTTTCTCCCATGTTCAGACTAATACAATACTATTTACAGTACAAAAGTTATACACTGCAGCTATAAGATGTGGATTAGAAATATTACACTTTGATGAAATTCTAATATGAGCACAAAATGAATCCATTCAGACCTATATTGAGTGAATGCAGATGAGAAAGGCCACACATGGTTTGCTCCAGTAGAGTTATTTTATCCAGCTCAGGAAAGCAAGAGGAATCCTCCACATACTGCAAAGAACACAGTCAGATACATGAACTCTTGGTATAGGGATGCATGAAGCATTGTTTTGGCCCGTACTGACCTGCTGCAGAGTCACAACACATAGCTCAATGGCAATGTAGGTGAATAGGTGGTCTCTCTCTGTGCAGAAGTATCTGATGACGTTGGGGTGTGTGTCTGATTCTCTGAGAAGCTGCACTTCTCGTTCAGCTACCTCAAAACACTCAGGCAGGATTCTCTTCACAGCAACGTGCCGTCCGTCGAACCTGCCCCTAAAGTTCAAGACAATATTTATCTGAAACAATGTAAACTAACACAAAATATAAATAAAGATTCAGATTTATCATTTTATGTTATATTTTCCTTTGAACTTTGACCATTCAAATCATTCTGTTTCTGGTGATTTTCATGCTTGGAGGTGAACCTCCATTCCACACTCAAGTTTTTTTCAGGCCGCTGACAAATTTTCTTAAAGCGTTACTGTTTATTTTGATCCATCCATATTTCGAAAAACTCTGCCCATCTACCTTGTTCCAGCTAAAGAAAATCACAGGGGCACAGCATTGGCGTAGGGGATAGACCCACATATGAATGTGTCAGATGTTGATGCATCAGTGACACTTTATGTCCTCTTTTCCCCCCCATTTCCTCCCAGACTTGTCTGCTTTCTTTATTGGTCTTCATGAGGCTCTTTGTTTCTAATATTCTCTATCAAACCTTTATAACCTTCAAAGAACAGCTACATGTGTACTGAGATTAAATTATCAAATTTATTAATTATGTGACTGCACAAGGTAGTTGGTTGCAGTGGACTTTGTTTCAGGGTATCACAGTAAAAAGGGGTTGAATACAAATGCGTGTCATACTTTTCAGATTTCGCAAGGCTCTACTTTGTGCTGGTCTATCACATCAAATCCCCCTTATATATATTGAAGACTATAGCTCTATTCTGACAAATGTGAGAAGATCAAGAGATATGAATATATTTACAAGTCATCCTATATTCTCTAGTAATAGTAAACACTTACAGTTCTATGATTTGTTCAATAACCAGAAAGGATTCTTGATGTATTTTACCTAAAGACAAAGGTCCCAGCTGTTCCATGTCCAAGTACATCAGTTGGTGTAAAGGAGATTTTCCCTACCAGTACTTCATTATCAATTTCTTCTGAAAGAGGTCCAGAAGAAAAAATGACTGGATATTCAAGTAACAATAATTTATCACTCATTAAAGCATTCATTTTCCTTAAAAGAGCTTTTCTTTATATGTTATAATGAAGAAAACAATGAGACTGTTTCATGCCTCACCAGTTGAAGGTTTTGGATCAACCGAGTCATTTTTATCTGACTCTAATGTTCTTCTGTTGTGATGCTGAATATTAGATGAATTATCGTTTGCTGCAGTCGGAAAATCTAACAGAGAAGATCAAAAATATCAAAATAAGCTTAATGTAGAAAAAAAAATCACTCCAAAATACTTTTCACTCATTTTGTTACAGAATTGAGCTGGCTATTATTTTTAAAATAAAATAAAAAAAAAAACATCACTAGAAAAGACAAGCACAGAAAACCTTGAAAGTGCCTTACCACTTGCAATGATTGGCTCAATGGATATACTCCTGTCTGCAGAAACCAAAGTGACTGGTTGAAGATTTGTCTGCATGCTGGTCTGCATTTGCTGAAGGCGAGTCTGTAAGACCTCCTCCAGCTGCCTTTGAGCTTTCAGCTGCTGGGCTTTACGCTGCAGAAACAGCCATTGAAACCGTTCTCGTCAGAGAACAATTCAAACCCAGAGACCAATATTATATATAATTTATATATTTTAGCTGTAGAGAATGATTCTGAAATGTTCAAAGAGTTACTGCACTGTTTGTGTTAAGTTCCATGGCTAACTGCTGACGAAGTGTATAGGGTCCAGGTAATGACACATATAAAGCAGAGGGCTTGGAGACACATGCTGTACCTCGTTTTGAGTTGTTTTTTTTGCTCACTGTTCTGTGCTGTAGGATTAAGTGTTTACAATGAACAATGGAAAGAAGCTTTGCTGGTGTTGAAAAGATTGCATATTGCAAACCTGTTTATGCTCATCCATTGTTGGTATGAGGAACTTGGCAGAAGATGTAATCAAAACCTTGAGCACTAGAGAAGAAAATGTACTTGCTATTCCAAAGCACGCCATGGATGCAGTGTTGGACTGGCTTTTATATTTTATATGCTATGCATTCAGGTTCTCCTTGGAAATAATTGAGCCAGTTGGAGGGTATTTTCTTGTGTTTGAATGTTGCTTTGACTGTACTTTTTCAGTGTCTCCTTTACACAAAATCTGGACAAAACTTTTTTCTTGTATTGTGTGCAACAAATATTAGGTGGGCAAGAGTCTGCTTACTAAACTAATACACGATACAGTGAGAGTGCCCTATGACTCCTTTCCAGCTGTTCTACATCTGGGTTTCTTAAGAAATATCAAGTCTCCAAGCCAAAAAAAAAAAACAAACAAAAAAAAACATGTCTGTACTTACAGAATATGCACAGGCCTTCATGTTCATAACTGTAATTAATCTTAGAAACTAAGATGCTAATTAAAAGCAAAAACAGCCAAAACACTGAGTGTCTTTAAATCTAGACTGAAACCCCATCAGTTGTTTTTGAATCAATATGAATGAAACATTAATCAACATTCTGATGTGTAACAATGGGACTTAATTGTCAACTGTGTGCTCTATAACTTTGTATTTTATTTTATTATTATTGATGTAAAGCACTGCCTTATTGCTGAAAAGTGCTATAAAAATAAACTTGATTGATGAGAGCCCATATACAATAGTTGAACCGATAATGAGTGTAATTAAACTTCTGAATGGAACTGCAATTTTAAATGATCCTCTTAAAGCAGGACTCAATCAGGTTGTGTTAGATTAAAAACCCTAGATAAAACAGAATATTTCATCTCTTTTGGAGAAACACAGCAATCTGTTCTCTTAGGCATTCATTTTTCACCAGAGTAGATGCAGAGCCATGTTAACCAACAAACATGCATCTTTGTTTACAGACTTGTAAACAAATTCAGACTTTCACAAATGAACTCACAAGAGGAAAAGTGATCACAAAGGAGAGCCATCCTCCAACCAGAATGGTCAGAACTGCCAGTGTCAGACGGTCCTGGGTCAAGTAGATGGGCAACACTGTGGCAGGTCTCTGGATCTCCTCACTGACCCCTTCCTTCTTGGTGTTATGGTCACTGTGGCTGCCAGAGACAGATTGAAACTAAAACACAAAGATAACAGGTACATGATGAGGATAGATTTGAATCTTTTTTAAAGTAATAGGACTTCTCCAAAGCACATATGCAGATAAAACCAGATTTTTACTTACATGCATACATAAAAGACACAAAAATATATTTTTCCTCACTGTCTGAAGTTAAATCTGACAAAACCTAGTTTAGCTCAGTTGAATTATCAAAATTATTTCTATGTTTTTAGAATTTTTTTTGTAACTTTTTCTCAAATTCAAAAGTTTGCATACCTTTGATCAGTAACCAAAGGTAATGATCAAGTCAGTCAAACTCTCTGACTTAGGTCAGATTTTTAATCTCTAAAAGATGCTCTCACTAAGTTTTTCAGCAAATAGAAATAATTTAGGTAACTCTAACTAATGAATGCTAACGCCGCTGCTGCTCTCCAGCCAGGTGAATAGTTTCTAGATATATCTATCTTGTATTTATTATTCAACATACCCTTTTTAAGTGTTTTCATCCAAGTAATGAAGACCTTCATTACATCTACATTCAGTCAAGGAAGACATTTGAAACACAAAATCTGCTGAATTTTTATTGCTCAAACACAACATGATCATTTTCTGAAGATACTCAATTGCACTGTTTATAACTGTTAATATTCTAAAGCATGTAGCATTTTTTAATATTTCAACTTTGCATGAATATACGAGCTTCAATTGTTTCTCATTTTGCTGTTGTTGCACCAGAGTTTCCCCCATTGTGAGATAATGAAACATTTTATATAATGTCAGTTCTTTAATTAAACGGTTATGAACTATTAATTGTACAGGACATAAAAATTAACAATAAACCTGAAAAAAATGAGTGGAATTTTATCCATGGCTGTATGTCTGAGTAGGTCTAAAACTTGCAAGTAATTATGTTTTATCTTTAATTTACACAACTATTCCAGTTATTTATAACTGTTTATGTCTGGATGGTTAAAAAGTAAAAGTGTTTAAAGTAAAAAGTCTGTTTTAAATGATTAATTCTGTGTATGTAACTTTCACATTAGTTACTCTGTGTCATTTATCTACTATAAGCTATAACATCTGATTACTTTCCCCAGGGAACAGAAGAAGAACTTGTCTGACGCGATGGTAAACAATGAGAGGAACAGTCAGAATAGCAACTGGATCTCCTTCAAGATGAAGCAGCTACCAGCACTGAGATGGCAGAGCTTCATGGAGAAGAATTGATGAAAGAAGAAAAACAAAAGTTGCTAACCCTAACCCTAATCCTAACCCTAACCCTATACACTTACAACAAAGTGTATTTGTGTATTTTTATATAGTGTGTGTAAATAGGTGGTTTCACATGTAACTGTACTGTGTGTGGACTTACATAGCGCTGGTGGTAGAAGGAAGCTGTGAAGGGAGAGGCAGCGGTTCGAGGTGGGATGACTGGCTCACCAGAATGCTGCAGATTGGCAGGAAAATCCCTCAGCATGGTGGTGTGAGCTAATGGAGGGACCTCATGGTGGCCTGCAGTGTTAAAGATCATACAGTAGTGTGCAAAAGTCTTGAGTGATCAGCTATTTTAATCTAAAGATTCAGGCTTAAGCAGTAGTTCTCCAGGCATTAAAAAGGTCTTAAATACAAAATAATTCACTTTCATCAACATTTTAAGCCTAATGTAAAGATTAATAGCTCCCTTTACCTACTAGCAGCCAGTGGTTCTTCTGGCTGTTTGTGCTCCCTGGTGGATATTGGACATTAGTGGAAGGAGTGATCTCACATTCCCCTCTCTGACTGACCGTCACCTCCTCTGTTATTGGACCCTCGATCCTAGCCAGCGTCAGTCCCCGAGGCTGCCATGGTAACAGAAAGCATAGAACAATCACCCTATCTCTAGCCTTATCAGTTCCTCACTGTCTCGTACCTGATCTGATCTGCTGTTTAATCGTAATATAGTGTTAGTATCAATCAATCAATCAAATTTTATTTGTATAGCACATTTCAGCAACAAGGAATTTCAAAGTGCTTTACATCATAAACACAAAAACACAAAGGCATGCAACATAGAATAAAAAAAAATACATTGTTACATATTACATTTCAAATACAATTCTAAACAGGTGTGTTTTTAGTTGAGATTTAAAGGAAGTCAGTTTTACAGTTTTCTGGAAGTTTGTTCCAAATTTTTGGTGCATAGATGCTGAAAGCTGCTTCTCCTCTTTTGGTTCTGGTTCTGGGGATGCAGAGCAGACCAGAACCAGAACCTGAGAGGTCTGGCAGGTTGATACAGATCTTTAATGTATTGTGGTGCTAAACCGTTCAGTGATTTATAAACTAACAGCATTTTAAAATCGATTCTTTGAGCTACAGGGAGCCAATTGAGGGACTTTAAAACTGGTGTTATGTGCTCTATCTTCCTGGTTCTAGTGAGAACGCAACTTTTGTCAGTAGAAAGTGTAGCATTATATGCTGCACTCACCACTAATGACACTCCATGATGGACGAGTGAAGCTGAAGCATAAAGTTGGGAGTCAAGTTTTCCAACAAAGAGAGTGGGTCTGGAGAAAAGAAAAAAACATTTTCACTTGTCCTCAATTCAATTTCATTTGAGTGCTTAGACTGCATCAGGTGTTTCTGCCCCTTGTTTACTTTTCGTCAAAGTAGGTTGAAAATCAGACCAGACACACTCTGCCTGTAAAGTATTCGTATACCTGTACTTCTTAAACCCTATGACCACAAGCCTAATTATATTTAATTGGGAGTTCATATAATTGTGACATGTAGCGAATAAGATCCATGGTTTTGAATAATGGTTTACAAATTAAAACCAGAAGATTGGCATATTTGCACTCAATCATTGTTCAGAGCAACTAGTTTCTTGAAAAACAAGGCCAACAGCAAAAAGCCCAGGAATATACTGTAACTCTGGAAAGATTTAAAGCAGTTTTAAGTTATAAAATAACAACCCTTTTGACAACCGGTTTGAAAATTTCTGACCTTCATAGTCATAAAGTAGCTCATAATAGTCCCTGTTAATGATAAAATGATAATGATAAAAGGACATCAGCATAAAACAGCTTAGTCTTTGATTAAACAATCAAGTTTACTGTGTAGCTCTTTTCAGCAACAAGGCAACACAAAAATACAAACCTATACAACATACAGTCAACAACTGGCAAATTGTTTCTTTACATATCAGAACGTTTATTAATGTTTCATTTATGCTTCAAGAGCAACTCCAAGCAGGTGGCTTTTTAGTTTTGGTTTAAAGGAACTCTGTGTTTCAGCTGTTTTGCACTTTTCTGGAAGTCTTTTCCAGATTTGTGGTGCATAGAAGCTGATCGGTGCTTCTCCATGTTTGGTTCTGGTTCTGGTTGTTGCAGAGCAGAACCAGAACCAGAACCAGAACCCGAGAGGTTCTGGAAGGTTTATCCAACAACAGCAGATCTTTAATGTATTGTGGTGCTGAACCGTTAATAAACAGCAGTTTTTCAGAGTCTATTCTCTGAGCTGCAGGGATCCAGTGAAGGACTTTAGAACTGGGTTGATGGGCTCTATCTTCCTGGTTCTAGTGAGAACACCAGCAGCAGCATTACGGATCAGCTACAGCTGGAGGATTGATTTTTTTTTTTTTTTAATCAGACCTGTGAAGACACTGTCACAGTAATCAATGCAACTAAAGATAAATACATGAATGAGTTTCTCTAGATTTTGCTGGGACATTAGTCCTTTAATACTAGAAATTCTTCAGGATTCTTCAGGTGATAGAAAGCCGACATTCAGTCTGTTGCAGTAGTATGGTTTCAGGCTTAATGTTTATTAATATGGGATTGCTGTGGTAAAAGGAGACAACTATAAATATATCGCTCCACTTGACTTTACTTTATGGCTAGCTTAATGTAATATGCATCATTCACATAGTTATGGGGGCTAATCTTATTTCCTCTTCTAACCTGAGTTAGTGGGAGCACATATATGTTGAATAAGAAGAATCCTGGGATTGAACCTTGGGGTACCACACATGTGACTTGCTTCACTTTGATGAGAAATTACCTGCTGAAACAATGAAATCCCAGTTCTTTATGCAAGATTCAAACGAACTGAGTATAGGAACAGAGAGTCTTACACAATTCTCCAGTTGTTTCAGTAATATGTCAGGTTCAACAGTGTCAGAAGGTGCACAGAGGTCCAACAGAACCAGCACTGTGGTTCTTCTACTGTCTGTGTTTATATGAATCTCCAGAGTTTCCCCCAGAAAACTTGCAAAACAAGTAAAGCATGGCGGGCCGCCAGGCTTATAATACACTGTAGGAAACCCTGATGTCACTGAACACTTTGACTAGGCCAGTCTCAATTCTGTGGTGAGCACGGAAACCAGACTTAAAGACCTTCAAAGTCATTGGTAATTGTTGAGAAACTTTTTAACTATTAAAGCAATTTTTTCAATAATTTTGCTGATGAATGGAAGGTTGGAGATCAGCCTATAGTTCTCCAGTAGTGATTTATCCAGATTGTTCTTTTTTTATTAGTGGTTTGATGACTGCTGTTTTTAAACACCTGGGGAAAACACCTGATGAGATGGATGAGTTTACTGTTTGAATCAGATCAGATGGAATGACAGACAGAACTTTCTTAAGTTTTATCAAAACATCATTAAAAGAAGTTTAATTTATTTATAATTTCTCCTAAATATTAATTGTTAAGTAGTTGAAATTGAGTCATTATTTATGTTTTATGTTTGTACATACCACTGGAAATAGATTTAGGTTTATGTGCAGATTGATCCCCTAATTTTTTACATTTTCCCCTCATAGAAGTTAGAAAATGTGGGGCGTGCTGTGGTGGCGCATGGGTTAGCACGCCCCACGTTTGGAGGCCTCAGTCCTCGACGTGGACGTTGCGGGTTCGATTCCTGGTCCTGGTGATCTTTGCCGCATGTCTTCCCCCCTCTCCTTGCCCTCCTTCCTGTCTGCCTACTGTCAAGAATACAAGCCACTAGCGCCACAAAAACTCATCGGAAAATAAAAAAGGGTAAAAAAAAAAAAAGAAGTTAGAAAATATATTGCAGGCTGTGTTTGATTGGAGTTCAGGTGGTACAATCACAGAAGGGTTGGGAGCCTGTCAACTGTTGCAAATAAAGCTTGAGTTTTGTTAAGGCATTCTATAAACCACGCGGACTCCGCGCATACTGTCCACGGACGGTTGGGTCTTTATACTCGAGCGTACTGGTTACCTAAAATTCTCTTGTGACAAATTCCTTTATTTCACACAATCCTCATGAAAACTAGCAAGTTTGATTAACTATTTGGGCGCCTCGCTCTGTTTCTTCTCCATCTGGGAAGCCTTAACTCACCTCTCCGGGCGGGACAAAGAATGGCAGTCACATGTTATTGCATCCAGGAAACACAGTGAACAGCTTCCAAGAGCCAGCGGCGCTTCTTACTATGCTGGCTTTAGCTCTAATCAGGGATCCATTCAATAAGTTTTGTTTATTATGTTCCAGAAGCACAATTGTGATCGGTGTAATAATTTGTGCAGCAATCAAAAATGAACAGATACCCAATCATCCTTTCATTGCTGTTGTTCAAGGAAAAAAAAAAAAAGCCCAGACTCAACTTATTGGACCACCTCTTTGCTCTGCTGCTGATAAAGAAGTCTGGGATGACATCTTGTTTTTTGTTCTGATAATTCTGCATAATTCACCATGTCAATATTTGAGTGAATATATAAAGCCTTTTTGCTGTTAAGCATTTTTGCTTACGTGTCTATCACGTCCCCGTGACAACTTTATGTTGACTTTATGTTGATGTCAACTTTGAAAAAACATGAACTCATAATACCCTTATTCTCAAACTTATCAGCCCGGTGTTACATGAAAACCAGTTCAATGTGAACACTGTTTCCACCGGGTGGTTTAATGTGCAACACAGAGTACGCGTACGCAGTCATAAAAATCTATCCTTGCGCGGACATGTTCGGTGGACTTCCGTGGACTGAAGTGTGCCTGAGTATGTTGGGGCCTTTAATGTTTTTATTTATGATTTCCATCCATCCATCCATTTTCCATCACCCTTCTCCCTAATGGGGTCGGGAGGTGCTGGTGCCTATCTCCAGCTGCGTTCCGGGCGAGAGGCGGGGTCACCCTGGACAGGTCGCCAGTCTGTCGCAGAGCAACACAGAGACAAACAGGACAAACAACCATACACACACACCTAAGGAGAATTTGGGAAGGCCAATTAACCTGACAGTCATGTTTTTGGATTGTGGGAGGAAGCCGGAGAACCCGGAGAGAACCCACGCATCCAACATGCAAACTCCGTGCAGAAAGACCCTGAGCCGGGAATCGAACCCAGGACCTTCTTGCTGCAAGGCAACAGCGCTACCCACTGCGCCACTGTGCAGCCCTTGTTTATGATTTCCTCAAATAATTTTTCTCTTGCAAGTTTTAGTATAGAGTGATAGTTTCGCAGTCTTTTTTTATAGATTTCATAACAAACATGAAGTTGAGCTTCATGCGTTTGACCCTACAACAAAGCATTCTTGCAGATCCAACTATTGGACATATCTTCATTCTTCTAACAGACAAAATCTTCATTTCAACAGGAGCAATGGCAATGTTCTTACATTAGTTGGGTTTGTGCTCTGGCTTGCTCTGTCACAAACTGGTAGTTCCATTTTAACGTAGAGTAAGCTTCTGCCTGGTCTTTAGCAGAGGAGAAGGTGAGAAAGCGCAACGTCTCCATGGCAAGTGAGAGGTGAGGGGCGTGTCTCAGCGACTCTTCATAGTAGAGGTATACCCCTACAACAGGTGAACCGTAATTTTGAGTCCACAGGACATCTCCTGTAAAACAAGATAACAAACATTCCAAATCCTTGCTAGACAGCTTAGATAAGAGTCAAGAAATGTATAATCCACACAGATCCTCCTACCTGATTCCCGGTCAACAGTCACCACCAGACCATCACCACTAGACACCAGATGAGCCATTTCTGGAGGAAGATTACTTAAAGTTAGCTCTAGGACTGGCAGTACAACATTGTGTACTGCCCTCTTAATTGTGGTGCCTTAAAAAAAACAATTGCAACCAAATATCTTGTGTAGTCAACAAAGTCAGGAATTCCACAGACTGGGCATTTATGCAACAAGCCCAAGACACTTATTGTTTAAATATATCCTTTGGGATGGTCTAAAACATAAAATCCCAAGAAAATACATTGAGTTTAATTGTTGTAATTTGATCAAGTTTAAAGAAGTTCAACAGATATAAATACTTTTTGCAAATAAATGTATATTTACATAAGTCTTTGAGGTTGTTGAACGTTTGTTCAACAACCGTTGAACAAACGTTCAATGGTTGTGAATCTGTGCGTAGAGACGTACTGTAATTTTGCTTCTCATCATAAGGATGAGCAGAGTAATCATTGTACGTAGCGTTCCATCGAAGCTCTTGTATCTTCGTATCAAACATGGTAATCATATACTCTGGAAACAAAGGGAAACACTCATTAACTCCAGACTAATTGAGTTAGGCTCAAGTAAGCCTGGCTCCTGAGGTGCTGTGTGCGTGCGGCAGACCGGTGCGCCCAATGTAGAGCAAAGGAGTGTTGGGACAGATGGACTCGGAGGAGGAGGTGGTTAAACTTGTTTGCTTTTCGCCTGTTTCAGGATCCACTACAAACCACACATCATGTTTTTTCCCTGTGTACACACACGAAGAAGGAAGGTTATCTACAAACAGCAGACAGGTGAGTCATGTGTTTATACAGCACTATACTGTAAAAGTAAAACTCTATAATTCAAAAGGCAGTTTTAGCTCTACCTGGTTCAAATTCATTGAAGGAATGCTGTTATTACTTTTAAGCAATAACATGTTTATTTTCTTATTTTATAAATGGAATATATATTTTAATATTGCAAAAAAAGATAAAGAGGTTGAATGAAAAATCTGTATAATATGCCAATTTTTTTATCCAATTAATCATCAGAATAATCAACAGAACAATCGATTAATAACATAATCGTTACTTGTCCCCCTGGCAGAAAGTGAGCAAAAAAAGTAGCCAAAGTCCAGACAAAAACTATTAACAAAAACTTAAGAAAGTTTAAAGAACTGTGGTCATCAAGTTCACCTAACATAATTAAAGAAGTTCTGTCTAAATGGGAGAAATATAAAATGAAACGAGGAATGACCCTAGACTTTTGCACAGTATTTGTCTTCTTTTAGGCAATTTACAATCAAAGAAAGATCAGAAATTGATGGGACACATTTAAGATCAGACCTGTGTAGAGAATGCCATCAGAGCTTCTGCAGGGGGCAGAGTGAACCAACTCTGAGATGGTAAAAGGCAGTTTCTGTGGAAACAGAAAACTGTCATGATTGTTTTGTCAAAACAAAAAAAAACAAAAAAAGAAAATGTGACACAATATAAACAATCTTACCATCAAGCCCTCCTTATGTTTTCCACCAAGGACGTACAAACTGCCATCATTAGGATCTGGGAGAAAACCAGGCCTACATTTTAGAAACAGAAACAAAACAGTTAAACCTGTCAAAAACCTTTATAATTTCTAACATTATTGCTTTGGTAATAATTACAGTGAATGATAGTCCATTACAAATCACCAGAAAGTTCCATATAAATATGGGATTTAAACAGAAGATTAGCCAAATATAATGTAAGGGATAGGTTGGTAAAGCTTGTCAATGGCACAAAATCACATGATGCCATGCAAAAGTATTCAGACTTCTTTAAGGTTTTCCCACTTTGTCACAACCACAAACCTTTTTATATTCATGTATATCAGGCAATAATGCGACAAATCAACACACAGTAGTGCTTTTAATGTATGGCTCTACTGACTTTGCCCCTCAAAAGACGGAAATTGGTGCCAATGTTCTTTGAAAATGGACTTGAGCTTGAGATATTTTTCAAAGTCTGGTCCAAGACTCTCCATTGGCTTTAATTCTTAACTTCAATCGGCCCATTCTAATACATGAAAATACTTTGACATGAAACCATTTCATTGCAGCTCTGGGTGGATGTTTGTCCTGCAAAGGTAAATATCTGCCCAGCCTCAAGATTTCTGAATTTGTTCCAGGAGTGACGAGTTCCCTCTGTCTTGCTGAAGAAAAGCATGGTGCTGCTGGCCTGCACTCTTATTTACCTGCATGGTTGTAGAATGTTAAAAGTTGCCATCCACTGGTGTTTTGTATGAAAGAAAAGCTGGTTCATTTTAGCCTCTTTTTCCATATCATACATCATTTCCCTGGGGAATGGGCTTCTCAAGACAAGTTGTGTGCAGTGCATTACTAATAATTATTTGTTTTACAGATTTGCCCACCTGAGCTGTGGATCTCAGCAGCTCCCCCAGTGATACCATGGCACTCCAGGCTGATTCTCTGATTAATGCTCTTCTACTCCAAACTGCAGTTTTGCCATGTTGTTTACATTTTCAAATGATGGATAAGCTTGTTGAGATGTTCAACACTAAGGATACTGTTTTCTCCTCAAACCGTCTGCTGTGTTCTCTGGCCTTCATCATACCTTCTGTTCTCTAATGTTCTCCAACAAGTACCAGAGACCTTCAAAGAACAGCTATATGTGTCCTGAGAACAAATTATTACATTTGCTTGTTATGAAGGCAACTAGTAAATGATAAAGAAAATTGATTCCAGTGGATTTTGTTGGATTTATACTGGGACTACATTGCATCCAAGTGTATCTACTTGTGACTGGATAATCCAAGACACATGTTAATGGCAAGAATAAGTAGAACCTTAGATACATATGTGATCACCATGCAACACCATTCAAATCTGAATTTTTACAAGTAAACATAAAATGCAAACAGAAGAAAGTTGGTTCAGCAAACTGGGTTATTAATGCACATAAATCTCCATTAGAAACGAATCCAGCTAAATGTGTATGTCTGAAGTGTTACTTACTCCTCAAGGTAGTTAGGCACTTGAATAACAGGGTCTGAAACATGTTTAAAAAAGATTTTTATAAAAAATCCCACACTGACATTGAGAGACAGAATGAACACATGTATGTAAACCTTCTCTTAAAGTCCACTTGATGCCTCCTGTCTGCTTGGAGATAGCATGCAGACTGCCGTCCAGAGTGGAGACAAACAGGAGGGAGTCTGGGAGTGTGACTGATCTGACTCCTCCAACCTGAAGGATTAAAAAGGAAAGAAAAGCTTTGTCAGTTGTCAGAGAAGGATGTCATAGGATTCAAAGATTTCACTAAACTTTGAGTATTTAATGGGTGAATGTGAATGGGAGCTGTAATAACTGTGTTGTGTTCCTTATTTAGCAGCATATGCTGATTCTCCCTACACCCACCACTAACAAAACACACAATGGTGAGTTTTCATATCTCATGTTGCAATTTTACTGATGACAAATTTTATTTGTCATACTATTTTTATAGTATGGGAAAGTCACTTCATCACTTAAAGCCTTCTTGTCCAGCTCTCTGAATATCTAAACATAAACATAAAATTGCAAAGCTTTGGCAGACACAAGAACTAAAGAAAAAGAGCTTAGATGTGGCCATAGAAAAACACCGAAAGGCATTCAGAAAGTCTGAAAAACCAAAGATCAACTTCCATTTAAAGGAACTCGCAGAACTTTTTCTATAGTAAGACATAATAAAACTTACTTTAGATATACTGTCACCTAAAAGGAATTTGTCTTGATTTTTTCTATATTGTCATTTGGTAAAATAGTATATAACCACCCAAAATTCAGCTTCTTTTGCATATGCTTTCTTTTGAATATGTTTTCTAGGTCTATTTGTATTTTTCTATTATTTTATTGAATAACAGTAAAATAAATAAACAAATCACTAAAAACAGTAACAAAAAAAACTGTAAATATTTAAAGGACTTGGATTAGGCTAGATTTATGTCAACAATAAGATCTGATTTTATGTTAATTATATTAAACTTTGTTGAGATGAGACAATGGGACAAATGTCCTGTCAGGTGACAAGTGCTGTATCCGTGTGTGAACGACGGTGCGTGTGTGTGCATACCGCTCCCATGTTGACCCAGTGAGAGCAGCCTTTTAACTGCGCCAAACCCTGCATTGGGAGACTCATGCTGTAAAAACGCACGTACACACGCTTCATTACTGTCTTAATAGAGTTTTCTGCCCCCGGGCCAACCAACTTCTAACTGGAGCCTGAAATAGCCTCAGAATCCAATTGCGCCAGTCCCCTCTGTGCACATAAATTACAGATCACGAACCGTATTAAGCAACAAAAACATACAGTTTAAAGCTGTGAAATTTACCTGAAGGAGTTTGTTTTCCCGGGACAGCAAGAGAAAAGACAGCAGAATGAGCTCCAGATCCCTCATTACCCCCAAAACCCTGGACTTCATGGTGCTCCGACACAAACAAACAACAGGACTCAATTGAAGCTGCTAAACTAGCGACAGCGGTCGAACTCTATATTCATTTCCAATATCCGTCTGCCGCGTAGCGAACGTCCAACATCTGGTGGCGATAATTAAAGTGTCACTTTACATTCATAAAAGCTGCACTTTCCCACATTTCCGTGTTGGGACGGACCTTGTAGAGTCAGGAGCAAACCGTCAGGAGGAAAGGAGAGGTAGGAGGAGCCCCTGTCGTGAAACTAACTGATGGGTGGCTCGACCAATCAGAAACGGCTTTGAGAACATGATTAGCGGAGCTATGGAAAGAACTGGAACACGTGGAAACAGACAACAGGGCAAGTGTAAACGCAACAAGAAAGCCTTTTTGTTCAATAGAAAGAGGTGGAGGGATAAATTGTTCTCTTTTCTGCACATCCAATATACCCACACACACACCAGTGACAAGAAGGGTCTCTGCATTATGAAAGGTTTTATGGCCTTTAATGAAACTTTTTAAAATTTAATTTCAGATTTTCTTCTTCATCTACCTGTCATAAGTTTTTATTTTATTTCATCGCATTGTTTTTTCCTATTCTTCCAATCACTTGTTTTTCATACCCTGAGGTTTAGGTAATACTCCTAATTACCTAAATGGCTCCTTCCCCACCAGAGAGGTGACATTCCACATCCCAAGAGCCAACTTCTGCAACCGAGGATTGGACCGCCAGGACCCCCTCCCTCGGCCACCACCCATCACACACTGCATCCAACCCCTTTGGCCCCTCTCATAGGTGGTGGGCCCACCTATGGTTTTATAACCATATAACCATTATGGTTATAAAACCATAATGGAACACGAGCTGAATACAATGACAAAGGCCAGATTACATTTTCCAGTTAAAATATGACACTTTTTTTTTTCATTTTAATTTTATTTCATTTTTAACTTTTTTGTTAAAGGGGCTTCCTCCTCGGACTGTCACCTTATGGGCTCTTTGCACCTGAGCTTCCGCGTTCGGGTTAAAGCGGCTCAATTGTTTCCGATCTATTGAAAACGGCACTTTACACCGGGTATTTGCAGGGCTTTTCCAAGGTAACAATTAATAATGTACATCGATCCAAAGCCCCAACAAGTAAGCCGGAGAAAGGTTTTAAGATGTTCGACTCATTATACATTCACAGATACAAAGGTGAGTTTTACTTTCTTTAAACTTTGTGGCTAACATTAGCTTTAGCTTATGCTAGTAGGCAATATTCTCAGACATTTTTCTTGTAAAAATCTGCTATTTAAGTATCTAAACATTTCTCATCCATTCTAACGGACAATGTTTGTACCTTATTTTCAAGTATATTATGTGTATCTATTGTTAACGACAATAAACGCGGGGCAGGGGGCAGATTACGTTCAGGCTTTTTGTTTCCGGAGCCTGACGAAGCACAACAAGCCTAGAGCGTAACAGTAGAGCAGCTCTGGTGTCTGAGTTCTGGTTCAGCTGACAGTTCAGGTTCAGAGTAGTTACTTTTAGAAACATATGGCCGTGTTGCTAAAGATCTCTGTGTTATTTTGTTTTATTACTTTTGCATGCTTCTTGTGAAGGGCTCAATAGGACGGTGTTTACAGCAGTGTGTACAGGCGGATCAGTTGCTCGGCTGTTGTCCGGCTCTGCTCTCTCGTTCCCATACACTCGCTCTTTCAGGCTCAATACAGCGGCGATTCATTGGAAATAACACAGGACGGCTCCTTTACCTTCGTCTTTAGGCTGAAGAAGCTGATGCGGAGTGACGTGAAGGCTGCAAACTTTGTTGTGCATTGTTAGCTTTAACTGGTAGCAACGAATATTTACAAGCCACCGTCTTCTTAATTCAGGATCGCTTGGAAATCCATGAAAACTTAAACAAAGTGCATAGTATTGTTTTATTTGTGTCTTAAGTATGACTTTGTCTTTTATAGCAGTCATAGTAACTGAAAGCATAAAAAAGAGCCGCATTTGCACATGCAGTTGTGACGTCAGCGCGGCAGGTGCAAAGAGCCCATTGTGCCCCAATGATCCCAAGAACTGTGCTGTCTGGGGCTTCATGCCCCTGGAAGGGTCATCCAAGGTTGACAGGTCTTAGGTGAGGGACCAGACAAAGTGCAGCCCGAAGACCCTGATGGTGAATAAAAAGTTTGGATTCCATGTTCCCTCGCCCGGACGAGGGTCACCGGGGCCCCACCCTGGAGCCAGGCCTGGAGGCGGGACACGTTGGCGACCGCCTGGTGGCCAGGCTTTTACCCATGGAGCCCGGCAGGGCCTAGCCGGAAGAGGAGACATGGGTCCCCCCTCCCATGGGCCCACCACCTATGAGAGGGGCCAAAGGGGTCGGGTGCAATGTGTGATGGGTGGTGGCCGAGGGAGGGGACCCTGGCGGTCCAATCCTCAGTTGCAGAAGCTGGCTCTTGGGATGTGGAATGTCACCTCTCTGGTGGGGAAGGAGCCGAAGCTGGTGTGTGAGGCTCAGAGGTTCCGGCTAGAAATAGTCGGTCTCACCTCGATGCATGGCTCTGGTTCTGGAAGCAGTCTCCTTGAGAGGGGTTGGATGTACTTCCACTCTGGAGTTGCCCACGGTGAGAGGCGTCGGGCAGGGGTGGGTATACTTGTTGCTCCCCATCTCGGCGCCTGTACGCTGGGGTTTACCCCGGTGAATGAGAGGGTAGCCTCCCTCTGCCTACGGGTGGGAGACGAGTTCTCACTGTTGTTTGTGCTTACCAGCCGACTGACAGTTCAGTCTACCCACCCTTCTCGGAGTCCTTAGAGGGGGTACTGCCCCACCTGGGAACTCCCTCATTCTTCTGGGGGACTTCAACGCTCACATGAAGAATGACAGTGAGACCTGGAGGGGCGTAGTTGGGAGGAACGCTCCCCCCGATCTGAACTCGAGTGGTGTTCTACTGTTGGACTTCTGTGCTCGTCATATATTGTCCATAGCGAACACCATGTTCAGGCATAAGGGTGTCCATATGTGGACTTGGCACCAGGACACCCTTGGCCGCAGTTCGATGATCGTCTTTGTCATCGTTTCATCAGATCTGCGGCCGTATGTCTTGGACACTCGGGTGAAGAGAGGTGCGGAGTTGTCCACTGACCACTACCTGGTGGTGAGTTGGGTCCGGTGGAGGGGGAGGCCCAAATGTGTTGTGAGGGTCTGCTGGGAACATCTGGCGGAATCCCCTGTGAGACAGAGCTTTAACTCCCATTTCCGGCAGAGCTTCGAACATGTCCCAGGGGAGGTGGGGGACATTGAGTCTGAGTGGACCATGTTCCGTGCCTCCATTGTTGAGGTGGCTTATCAGAGCTGTGGTTGCAAGGTTGTCAGTGCCTGTTGTGGCGGCAACCCTCAAACACCTTCGGTGAGGGATGCTGTCAGGCTGAAGAAAGAGTTCTATCGGGCCTTTTTGGCCTGCAGGACTCCGAAAGCAGCTGATGGGTACTGGCAGGCAAAGCGGCGTGCGGCTTGGGTGGTTGCTGAGGCAAAAACTCAGGCTTGGGAGGAGTTCGGAGAGGCCATGGAGAAAGACTTCCGCATGGCTTCGAGTTGATTCTGGTCCACCACCCAGCGTCTCAGGAGGGGGAAGCAGTGCAGCACCAACACTGTTTACACTGGGGGTGGTGTGCTGCTGGACTGAAGGTGGTTGTCTCGGGAGGCGGGGCGCGCTAATTGGCCAACCGGACAGGTCTCAGCAGAGGCTGATTAGAGCCAAAATAAAAGGAGCTTGCTGGAAGAGGGAGTAGAACTGATACTGCAGCCACTGACACGCTGCGGGGGGCACACGGAACCCGCTCAACCGGCGCAAGCGATCGAGAGTTGGACAGACGGCCCAGTACAGAGGATCAGGGCAGAGGGTAACCTCTACCCGCACCTGTAAGTAAAGTTCCATTCCGATCGAACCGATCCTGCAGAGAGCTGATAAGAAATACGTCTTACGACGGAGCTCTGGTGCGGGGATGCTGGCGCTTTCCTGTTTTTTTCTTTTAGTTGGACCGGAACAGAAGGGGGCGTGGTACGCCGAGGAGTGGAGCGGTGCTGGAGCGCTGTGCGGCCGGTGGACAAACAAGAGTGTGCGCTGCACATAGATCACCTCCACGAACAAGATAATAAGCGGAGCCCAACCTGTGGCCTTCAACTGGTGACTTTTATTGAACACTGGATTTTATAAAGAAGAATGTTTTTTTGGTGCCACTACTGGTGACTTTTTGTATTAAAATACCTTGCACCTGACTTTTCCGCTGTTTGGGTTTTTTGAGTTGTTTGCTCTCCCTTGTGTTAAAAACGGAGTGTGGGCCGTATTGGCCTCACATATAAATTGCTATTTTTTTAATTAAACAAAACTAAAAGTAAAATTTTGGTCAGAAATAGGCCTGTCGCGATAAACGATAAGTCAATTAATCGAACGATAAATTAAAACTATCGACCTCATTGTAATTATCGACTATATCGTTTCTTCCTTCTTCTTTCTCTGACTGTTAATGACACTGAATGAAAAAAGGCTCAACTCCGGTGCTCTCCACTTCCTCCCTTCCTTACTGCCTTAGTGTAATGCCCAGCGCGCTGCACGATCTTATGTCGCGGATTGTCGGCCCATTATCAAAACCTGAGAGACACATTAGCCGACAGAAATCCTCGCTATAACGGTTCCATCGAGACCGTGTTGTGTCTAACAATGGACACAAAATAATAAGTCCAGTTCACTACTTTTGAAACCAGGCATTAATCAATTCCTTACTACAATCTACCTGCAATGCACGTAGCTAGTGTCAGTCCTGACTGAATTAAAATCATTATAACTATTTATGTCACGTTAACGGAGAACAGCTGAAAAGTTACCGGGTTTTCTGGTAGAAATTTCGCTCCAACTCCTCCTCTAGTTATTTATATTTTCTTTGCACGAACTGTTGAATAAATATTCATGTTGTTTCCGGTGTCTGCTGGACTTCGGGTTGCACCGTGTCAGCTGTTCGGGATTTCCTCCGTGTTTCCCCTCAGAAAGCAGGAGGAGAATCCGCGCTTTCTGATTGGCTACCGGTCACATTCAACAGGTTGCGTCACTCTCCCAGTCTGGATAAATCCTTGATTTAGATCGGAGCCGCACAACGATCTACCGTAACACACAACACAAGTGACAATCTCAGAATGAAGAACGTTCTAAGATTGTCGTTCGGGGTAAAAAAAAATCCTGCAGTTTGAACTATTGTATCAGGCAGTCGGATGTCTTCTCTATTTAAATCAAAAGATTACTGAAGGGCAATATACTATACAGACTTCATAATCTGCACTCTTTTGGTTGAATGCAGTATTTATTTCCGCTTTGGCTTTATGTTTAGTTTTTATTCAAGTACATTTATTGTTAATGGAAACTAAGAATCTATTTTATTTTTGGTTTTGGTTGTTTTATTTATTTTGTGTATCAGCCCCAGTGTTAAATATTCTTTTGAAAGTAAAGTGTATCCATCTTTGGCAGGAAATCACACGTATTATTACGTAATTTCCATTAAATTAATGTAAAAAGGTCTTCAAACAATATTATCGTTTATCGCAATAATTTTTTGAGACAATTTATCGCCCAGCAAAATCTGTTATTGTGACAGGCCTAGTCAGAAAGTATCTTTTTTTTTCTTATTTCTTGCTCTATTGTCATCACTATCACCGCTGGGTGGCCTCATTCACCTATGATCTTATTTCTTGCTCATCTCACACCTGCATCTCCTCAAGGATGAGTTTCAAATTCTTAGATCATGTATTCTTGCTCCTTGTTGTCAGTTCCATCTTTGGATTGTCTGTTTGGATTTAGAGCCCAGTTCTGGATTGGGTGTTTAATTCTGTAATCTCTTTCCATCGTCCTTTGAATTCTCCTAACTGCTAATGTCATATTTTATCTTTGTTTGACCATTGTCAGCAGAAATAGAGATCTCTCCTGAGATTTGTTAGTCATGAGTCAAACATGTAGCTATATTGTGTGTTAATAACCCCAAACTAAGCTCCTTATTTGTTATGTCACCTCTTTTGCACTTATTGCCTTTATTTTGTTTTATTTCATATGATGTAGATATAAAGTCTGGTTTTTGATTTGATGCTTTTATTTTACAAATAAATAATATACAATTGCAGACAGTATTATTATGCTTGAGGTGTTGGGCTAACAAATCCATAGGATTCCATGAGAAAAAAAAACAGTCTACAAATCGAATTCATCACTTAAAGCTATAAGTTTCATAGCTTTAGAGTTGCTGCACATTTTTAAAGAGTCCAAAAAAACATCTCAAATAAGCTCTACAAACGGTGAGGTTAGATTAGTTTTTAGCAAATTTGCAGACATGTATGTGGAACTTGGTCGACAGAATAAGAAAGTTTATTATTCTTTCCAATCAAAGAAAATATTGAAGTCACACCAAAACCTCGTACTGAAGGATCATTCCCAAAACAGGTGGGTTAATGTTTTTTGTTCAATGTAACGAAAGGAACAAAGAGGATCAATATCTGAAATATATTTAGTCAGTACTGAATTTACAGGATAACACCTGTGTAAAACCTTATTTGAGATTTAAAAAAAAAAAAAAAACTTTCTTGGCAATGACCACGTTTGTTCCCAATCGTTCCAAAAGAAAACTGAAGCAGGTTTACTAATATTCCTTTGGATTGTTTCTCTAATAGGTTTGTTTCTGGTTTTAATACTGAAGAACGGGTCTGAATTACCAAAAAATAACTGTGGAAATCTGGGATATTGAACATGGGCTCAATCTGAGATTGATATGAGAAATTTCAAACATGCAGGAATAGCATCAAAACAGCAGCAAATTCTTTAGGGGTCACAGTTATATTTACATAGTAATTCACTGTAATTAAATAGTTGACCCTCCTCATCAAACTATTACTTTACGAATAGAATATCATTATCCACCCAGTTCTTTTTTTCTCTCTCTTTCAGGGGTTTTTATGGGCTCTAGTGTCCCATATGTGAAAGTAGGCCAACAGGAAAGGAGGCAAAGAGAGTGTGAAAGACATGCAGCAAATATCGGGTCCGGGAATCAATCCGCAACAGCCGCTTAGTGCTATCCCCTATGTCACCAGAACACGCCCATTATCCACCCAGTTCTTAAAAAATAAGGATTTGTGCTTGAAGCAAACATTTTGGTTATTCCAAATGAAACAGTTATGAGGGCGGAAAGTTATATTTATAAACCAATGTCCAGGATAAAAATAAGTTGTTTATGGAAGCTAGCTAAATTAACAGGGAGCTTTTATATTTTGTAGTTACATCTTAATAAAAAGTCTGGGCCACCAAAAGATTTAAAAACTTGTGTACAAATCCAATGCCGCATTGAATTAGGATTTTTCACATATCTTTTGATCCACTTAACTTTGACTGCAGAATGTAGGGTATTAAAGTCCAGAATATTGAAACCACCAGAAATTAGTCCATTGATCATAACATTCTTTCTAATAAGATGGGGCTTTTTTTTCTCCCCCAAATGAAATCAAAGAGCATTTGATCAATTTTTGTGCAAAGACTGTTCTGGACATCAAGGGCTGAACTGGCATGGACAAGATTAGAAAGACTTTCAGTTTTGGCCAGCAGGACTCAACCTGTGACAATCAGGTCTCTCTGTGACCATAGTCATCTATAATTGAGCCACTTGAATTAAGTTTAGTAATACCATTTTTTGTTTGTCTTTGCTTTTCAAGTTTGAAGAAGTAGCTAGAATTTTGTACTTCTTTGGCTCATGAACATTTAAAAACTCCTTTTGCATTTTTAATATAAACTTGATCAAGTTTAAGCTGAAGGGTTTGTAACTTGACTCTTTGTAGCTCAGATGGATTTTCAGGAAGACTAGAGGATAATGAAATCAACTCAGAGACTAAGCAGTTTTTCTCCTTCATGCTATTTTTAATTCTACTTGCCCCAGCTTCACTTAAGATCTTTCTTAACTCATATTTTAAAAGCTCTCAGTAACATTCATAATTATTTTCAGATGTGCAATTTTGTTTTTAATTGTTAAATAGGTTTGTCATTAAGAAGGGAGTTATCCATCTTCCAATTTACAGAGTTCCTTTTAGTAGTTCTAGCAGGGGAAATAGAAACCTGTAACAAAATGCCTTTATAATCAGTAAGGGCTGCTTGAATAATCTCAGCTTTGCAATTTGAATGTTGTAAGGAGTCAGATATTAGCCAAAGATTGAATCTTGAGTGTTGCGAACCAGTGTTGTTTTTCCATGTAAAATGTACTGTTTTTAGATTATTAGATTATTTACCACCCAAATATCTATGAAACCTCACTCATTCATAAAGTCAACAATCTGATCATTTATTCTTTGCCTGCTAGGCTATTGGTCAACTTCATTATTCACAATAATGTTGAAATCTCTGAAAATTATTTTAATACTATTACATTTTTAACAAGAGCATCAATGCTGGAGTTCAAAGTTTCAAACAGCCTGACATTTTCCTAAGCACTGTTATAACCATAAATGTTACCAATAAGAAAGAAAGAATGATCATATTTGATAACTGTGAGAATATAGTGTTATAACTAAATATAACATGAAGCCTGGAAACCTGATATAGTGTCCAACTATATTCTCACAGGGTCGGCTTCGGTGAAGATTCTGGTGCTATTAAATTTGTGTATCAAAGTTAATGTGCCTGCTGTACGGTGAATTCCATGGGTCTTCTCCTCAGAGCGCTCCAAAGTTTATAGTCACTATCAAGGGAATGAATCTCTTGAAGCAAAAATAAATAAATAAATAAATCAGCACCACATTTTTTTGCAAACAGAAATAAAGCTGGGTTTTTTTTGGTGATATGCCTCAGTCGTCGAGCATTAACTGAGAAATAAAGCTGAAGTTGGTTTCCAATTCTAGCTTCCGATTTGGAAAATGGCTAAAAGGCGATTCCACCTAATTTCTCAATAACCTCCATATCTTTAATCAACTATAGTTTAAAATCTATAACATCTAGACCAGGGGTGCTCAATACGCCAATCACGATCTACCGGTTGATTGCGGGAAGGTTTTTAGTGGATCTCAGCAGCAGGTGACAAACTGAAGGCCTCTAGGATGCTGAGACCAGCACGTCCTCTTCTGACGCGCTTATCAAAATAGGAGTTTAAATTAGCTAATCAACCACCGCTGTGTTCATGAGAGGTTTATGAATAATCGATAACTAAATATAACATCAGGCCTGGAAACCTGATATCGTAATGGACTGAATGTTTTTAATGTAATCTTTGCTCGACTTGCGCCAGGTTTGCAGAGTCTAGGTGTTGTCATTTTTAAACTAGTCGATTAAAGATGCGGAAGGTGGTGGAAAATTAGGTGGAATCACCCTTTAGCCATTTCCCAAATCGGAAGCTAGAATTGGAAACTAACTTTAGCTTTGTAACTGAGAAGAACTTTAACATAGTAATGAACAAATAAGATAAGTGTCTGGGTTTTAGTCAGACTTAGTCGAGAACATAGAACTACAAAATATGCGATCTTCTTATCCTTGCGGGCTTGTCGGATTATTGGCCACAGATGGCTCCTTTTCTCGCACAGAAAGATCTTCTTTGAACAAGAGATTTCTTTGCTTCATGTAGCCAGAATTCTTTGCCATTTTCCAGATCATGTTGTGGAAATGCTGCATAGAGAGTTGGATGATGATGATAAGTTGGATGTCTTCTGCCTAAGCAGTAGACTGAATCAATCACCGTTTGGGATTATATTCTGACATATCTCCACAACCTTTAGCCTTACATCTTCCGTCCCGTCTTCAGGTAGGCCGCAGAGCCTCTACAACTCTTTGTGTTTCAATGCCTGAATCTTTTCTTCAACTTTGCTGACTCAGCTGACCATGGTGTCAGCTGTGCTTTTTTTACGGTATTAATAGAAGACTTCGAGTCATGTTCCTTGCTCCTCAATAGCTAGCCTTAGCACCTCCATCACGTTCTCTGCTTTAGTTTGCTCAATTTTACCTTTCTTGGTAGACAGAGACTTGTAGGAGTAAATACCAGATGACCTTCAGTTTTGCGTTTTGTTGTAAAGGTTGAAAACATTACAAATATATCTGATATCTGAAATACACATTTCAGATATTTACAATTAAATCATGACTAGTCAAAAAGTAAATTCAAGATATCTCAATTGAGTACACAATTCAAGATTTCTTAAATGTATTTTTGGATAGGAGAAATGTAGTTTTCACCAGTGGAAATTAAATTATAGGTATCTCAAAAGTAAATAATGACTAGACAAAACTAAATTAGAGATATCTTGAATTAACTTTGAATAGTCAAAATTTATTTTAACATATCTCTAAATGAAATAGAGATATCTTGAATTATTCAACTTTTCTATTTAAGATATCTTAAATTAACATTCTGTCTAGTCAGAATGACATTACTGATATCTTGAATTAGCGTTCTGTCTAGTCAAAATGTCACTGATTTACGTGGCAATTTGAAAGTTTAATAAAACAATGAAAAATAGAAAAAACAAAAAAAAGATGTTTGAAAATGCACAACTTTCATGTTGAAAATTGATTGACAATAGCAATTCTAGCTTTTCAAAGCTGTTTTTAAGTGCATTCGGTTCGTCGGAAATGAATAAACAGAATTATTTGTTTGCAGATATCAATAGCAGTCTTATAGTTTATGAAGTTTAATGTTCTCCGCATTTCCAACATTGCCAAACTTTTTCTAATTTGTGCCATTTACTGACAATTTTGTGCAGGAAACATAAAATTCTGCATGCAACTGTTTGGACAGCACAAAGGGGCTTCCATGTCATTCTTAATTCATATATCTAAAATTGTAATTTTCACCAGTGATAATTACGTTCAAGATATCTTAAATCATAATTCCGGATACGCGTCTCATCAAATTATAGATCTAGAGACGATATTTGAGATATCTTGAAAGGAATTTTGACTAATCAAAATGTAATTTAAGATATCGTGAATTATTATTCTCACTAGTCAGAATGTAAATGCAGATATCTTAAATTACCATTCCAGATAGTCAAAATGTAGTTTTGTCTAGTCAAAATGATTTTGTAGATATCTAGAATGTAATTACAGCTAGTCAGACGAAACAAAATTTATGTTAAAACGGCTTGCCATAGCCCCCTTGATAGAGCCACAAGGCATATTTATTTTGTAAAAAGGAGATTTATAATGTTGATCGTTTGGAATTGTGAATTTGTTTCATTGTAGTCAAACGGTATAGTTTTTGACATCTAGTGGTTGATATTTAGTGGCGAATGTAATATTGAGTTCAGACATTACGGTTATAAGAGTGTGTTTTGTAGCTTACACTGTCTTTTTTTGTATGTGTGTTTGTACATACAGCTCTTATGGTGAAACTCATGGTTTACTTCAAATAAACCTCATTGTTCATTAGTAAAGACACAATCTTCCTTTGGGGGGCTTGAGAGGGTCTGCTTCAGTGTGTGTTAGTGCTGCCTATACTGGTCCACAAGAAAGATCCTGCAGCAGACCCATTCTGTATTTCTGCTACTTGGTGAAAGTCCCTCCAGCACGAGAGGTCAAACGGTGTGTGACTTGGCACGGTTTTCTCTGGATCAGTTAGTGTGGTCATGTGCCACAGATAATACTTCCCTCAATCCCTCCTTATCCTGCAGCTCATCCTTCTACCTAAAGAGGAAGATCTTCACTGTCACTCCCTGCAGGTAGAAACATGTCTTTCTTAGCTAGTGGTTTAATAGGTCCAACTGATTGTTGTTGTTCTTTCTGACATGATGGAGAAGGCGTCAGTAGTTGGACAAAACGGGGAGCGTTCCTGTGCAGACATCTCATCATAAGCCCACCTCTGTATCAAGTAAGCAGCAGCTTTAGTCTGTTTGTGTAAGCAGTTTGCTCACTGAAGTTTAATTGTTTCCTTCATCTTTATTTATAATGTTGGTTTTAATTTACTTCCAAAACCCTAACAAACATCAAGAGAGCATTTTTATCTATTTTTTAACCCTTCCAAAATTGATTATTTTTATGGATGGTAAGGACTTTTTCCCCATTTATTGATCAGAATTTGAATAACATTATTGGTTGTATAGTTTTAAGAGTGTTTTTGGATGACTTGCAGCCAGATGGTCTGATGTCCAGCCATGGATGAAAGTGGTAGGTTTTATGAGGTCCTGTAAGAGATTAATTAAATAATAATGGTGAAAATCGGGTGCTTCTAGGCCACCTTGGAGTTTAAATTTTTGCAGTGTTGTTAATTTTATTATAGGTTTTTTATTTTTCCAGAAGAATGAAGGCAAAATTGTGTTCAGGGTGAAAAATGCTGCTGTGGGTTGAATGGGGATAATGGTGAATAGGTAGTTGAGTTTAGGTAACATCATTATCTTATTGGTGTTATTGAATCCTGTAATTGAGAGAGGTATTGTCATTCATTATTGTAAGTCATCTTTTATTGTTTTAAATAGAGGAGTAAAATTGAGGTGGAACGTCTCTAGTAGCTTGGGGGGGGTAGAGGACTGGGTTATGCCTAAATGTGTGCTCTAACGAGTAGATGGTGGTAGGTGAGGGATCCGTGATATGCGAAATTTGTATCTTCTTTTATGGCAAATGTCGTAGATTTGTTCCAGGTTATTGTGTAGTTTGAAATTTTGAAGTATGTATTAATAACATTGATTAATTCTTCAATAGATTTTTTTAGGTGTTTGCAGCAAAAATAATACATCATCTGCATATAAACTGATTTTATTTTTTATGTAATATTGGTAAGAATGCACAGATTTTTCTAAATAAAATACACAGAAATTCTGTTTTGTTTTTTTGCATTGCACATTTTCATCAATAAGCCAGTTCAAATGGCTTTACATGATAAACAAAAAATTTCCAAAAAATACATTATTTTATTTCATTATAGTGTGAAATAAAGACTAGTATGAAATATAATCCAGACAAGAGTAAATCAATGTTCCAGTTGTTATAGCTCTAAAGCAACTCTAAACAGATGGGTTTTTAGTCTTGATTTAAAGGAATCCAGTTTTTAGGGTAAGAGTTAGGGTAGAAGAACTTAAGCAATTTTGCAATTTTCAGGAAGTTTGGTCCAGATTTGTGGTGCATAGAAGTTGATTGCTGCTTCTCCATGTTTGATTCTGGTTCTAGGGATGCGGAACAGACCAGAACCAGAAGACCTGAGAGGTCTGGAAGATTGATATAACAAAAGCAGATCTTTAATGTATTGTGGTGCTAAACTGTTCAGTGATTTATAAACAGCAGTTTTAATTGTAAATTTAAATTCCTGTCAGTTTTAAATCACCGTTTTGAAAGATAAATATATGAATGAGTTTCTCTAGAACTTGCTGGGACATTAGTCCTTTAAACATGGAAAGGTTATTCAGGTGAGTAACCTTACACCTGAAGGGGAAAGATTATTTCACCATAATTCCAATAATTATGGAATAATTATTCCATAAATAATGGAAAGGTTACTCATTCCATTATTCCATTATTAGAAATGGAATAATAGATAATACTTGAATAACCTTTCCATGGTTATGTAACAACTTTAGAAAATGTGTTTTATTTTTTATTATTATAATGTTTGAAATTTCACTAAATCCTGATTAACACTGACGAACCGTATTTTTTTGTTATGTTAAGAGTTTTATTATTTTACTTATTTTGATAAACAGTAGTACCTGTAATGTCACTTTAAGAGAGTGTCTATGACATCAGTTCTCTACAGCCCTCAGTTGGTGCCAGGCTGCCTGAGAAGAGGCAGGAAATTTTCTTTACTTGTGGTTAAGCTCATGTGTTATGAAATATATAAAATTGTAAGTACATGCAGCTGTGAATGTCTATTTGTTTTAATACATACAGAAGAGTTTTCTTTCGGACAATTTCAGAACATTTTACATTTATGTTAGAGCAGATATTGTATTAGTTAGTCACAGAGTTTCTCCATGTGCTTATCTGCTAGGGGAATTCCGACTCCTGTGAATGGAAGAGCTGCATGTTAAAATTTCTGCAGGCCTCTGACAGTAACCTGCATTAAAGAACAAGCAGCAACTCTTGTGATCTGCCTCCTTTCTTCTACTGAACACAACACAGAACACATCAAAGTTAACTGATTGTATAAGGCTGGGTTATCAGTAAAGAATACTAATAGTTTCTTTAACCTGCCTAACACCGGTTACAGTTAGGCAGGTTAATAACCATGGATAGTTATTCATGGAATAACCATCGGTTGTCATGGCGGTTGCCATGTCAATGGATCTGTGTAATGTTAGGTTGACAGAATGGTTTCTCTTTCTGTGGCTCTCAAGGTTCTACAGTGAGTCCATCACTTCACCCAGATTTTGGGTCTGGTCTCTAGTTTCCAACTGTAATAATTGAAGCTGTGCATTGACTTTAGATCATTCTTCTTTGGATCCAATTATAGCTGCATTCATCTGGCTCATCTGTTCTGTGTATTCTTCGCTGTGTGTAATGGGCAAAAGGAACCAGCAGATGAGGACCCTTGATGTATTGCAGCAGTAGAGCAGATTTATTCTGTTTAAAACAAGAATATTTTCAGCACAGCAGTTCTTAGACTCTAGTTTCCCCACACACTCTTCTCCCCAGCGCAGTTTGGTGCGAAGTCAGACCGGAATGTGTTAAAACCGACCAAAATTCTCTCAGAGGTTCACAAATAATAAAGTAAAATCTCCATTCATACAAAAACAATTAAAATAAAACTTAAACACAAATACTCTGCCCAATAGTTACAATTCTTATAGTTCAAATTTAATTAATAACAAAAAGAGTTTTCCATTATAATATGAAAATATACAAAATAAATTAATTTGACTTCCAGAAAATATTTTGAAGCAACTCACATACCTGTTTAAAACAAGGATATTTTCAGCACAGCAGGTTTTCGGTTCTGGCTTCCCCACACACCTTAACCAGGGGTCCCCAAAGTGGGTCCTGGAGGGCCGGCATCCTGCATGTTTTAGTGCTCTCCCTGGTTTAACACACCTGGATCAAATGATGGCTCGTTAGAGGCCTAAAAAAACATTGACCTGCTAAGGAGGTTGTTAGTACCACCAAGGAAAGAACTGAAACATGGAGGATGCAGGCCCTTGAGGACCCACTTTAGGCACCCTGCCTAAAGTGGGTCACAAGAACAAAAATAACCACATTTGCACCGCAGAACTCAATAAATGTCACAAGGAAACAAGAACATAAAAGCTTCTCCACCAAAATAAAATACAATTCATAAGCCAAGAAAACATATAGACATAGATAATAAGGATGGATTTCGGGTGAAATATAAACATTTTTACACACTTACTACACAATGATAACTTCAGTTTCGTTTTATTTAGTTGAAACAAATGTGTATGGCAAATTTCCACACAATGATATGTGGAGATTTTTTTTTAAGCATCTCTTCAGGTCTTGAAGAGATGCTTCACCTATTAATAGTCACCAATTCATAGGTGACTGTGAATTGGTTCATAGTCACCTGCTGACATCAATTTAACTTCAACTGAACTTTGTCATATAGAGCTGTGTATCATCTGCAAAGTTATGGTAACTTACCTGATAACTTGCTTTGGTCTGAGTTAGCATGAGCATGTTTAAATATGAGGGAACCCAGGATTGAACCTTGGGGAACCCCCACCTCTACACTACCCTATGTGATTTTTCTCCATTCTGATGAAAAGCAACTTACTAGCATGAAGAAGTTCCTGTTCTTTAAGTAAGACTAAAACCAGTCAAGAACTGTGATCTCCAGTAGCTTCAAAAATGTCATAGTTAACAGTGAATCAACGGAACTTTTTTTTTCACATTTTTATTTAGATTGATTCATCTCAAGAGCAAGTGAACACGAGATAATATAATTTTACGAGAAACAGGATTCCCCTGCATGTATTTCCAACCTTCTTCCCGTCAACCCGGACCAGCTTCAGTCTCTACTAATGAAAACCATTTCCACAGCATTATGCTGCCACCACTAACTGAACAGAAATAGAAATAGGTGATCACTAATCATTAAGAGACTTCAGGAGGAGAATAGTTGCACTGGTTTTTACATGTCAGAGTAAAGGGGGCTGAAAACAAATAGATGGTGTCTTTTTCAGATTTTTCATAATCATTTTTTGTGTCCTACTTTATATTACTGTAGTTTGCTTCGTAACATCATTTCTGATCCGTTGAACTGTGACCTTTCCTTTCATAAGGGGTGGACCCACTACTATGATCTCTGCTGTTGACTTTCACAGCAACACAGGATAGAGTAAAGCTTTTAACTTTACTCTATCCTATGTTGGGTAACCATAGGATAGAAAATTTTTAGCAAAATTTTTTGTTTGTGCTGCTATCATTTTCAAGATATAAAGAAATGTTTTTGGAGGTCATCGAAGGTCAACCAGGCCCCCCACATTCTTCGATTCAGACAAAATAGGTGTCAATCAACTCGGCTGCATTTGTGCTGGTTTGTGCAGCAAAAAGTTTCATTTGAAAGATATAAATAAATGTTTTTAGAGGCTGCACTGCTATGAAGTATTGAAAAGAAGTGTTGATGATTGCTGTCGATAATAATATTAACCTCAAAAAGGCTGAGTAGATGCCAAGCACATGTTCTATTCTTATTTTTTGTATTTCAAAAGTACAGTTTGTCTAATAGCGCCCTCTAGTGATCAGAAGCTAAGATACAGGTCACCGAGATTGTTTTGGGAGGTGATACTAGTTATTAGTTATATACTTATATAACTAATAATAGTTTGCAGTGCTATCATTTGTAATAGCAGTATAAATGAAAAAAAAATTCTGCACAAGCCAGCACAAACGTAGGACAGTTGATTGACACCAAATGTATTTATTTTTGCAAATGTGAGCAGGGCCAGGGGAGTGGTTGACCTCTGATGACCCCAGGAGAACATTTTTCTTAATATCTTCAGAATGATACCAGCACAAACGAAAGTTTTTGCTGCACAAACCAGCACAAACACAGCCGAGTTGATTGACACCTATTTCGTCTGAATCGAACAAGGTTGGGGGCCTGGTTGACCTTCGATGACCTCTAAAAACATTTCTTTATGTCTTGAAAATGATACCAGCACAAACGAAATTTTTTGCTGCAAAAACCAGCACAAATGCAGCACAAACATTTGACACCAATTTTGTCTGATTTGAAGAAATGTATATTCCTGGGAACCCAGGGGGTTGCATACCTATATGACGGGGCCTGTGACAGTGTATTAAGAGGCCATTGCAGATAGAATAAAAAGGAACACATTTCTGACAAAAAAAAAAATATCAGAAATGTTCTAGAAAAAATATGGGCATTTGTGATTTGAAAAAGTTGCAAATTTGATAGAAAAACAAAATTTTAAGAAAAATGTTTTGGGTTTTTTTTTTCTAAAATTTCTGACATCGCAAATGTTTTGGGGTGGGGGGGTGGAAATTTGCTTCATTTTTCTATCTAAAATGGCTCAAATACACCTTTGTGCCTTTCAGACTTTGGGCTCTCAGTTTATAAGATTGAATCCCCTCCTACTTTACCTCTTTCTCTCCTCTGATTGGCCACTGCTTTCTCCTTAAACCATCAAACAAGACCCTCCCATCCTCTGTCTGCTCTGCCAGTGGCTGTCAGTCTGTTTGGAATATTGAAACTGCTCAGGCTATATAATGCCAAAATCGCTTTATCTCAGTGAAATAAGTCAAAAATCCACCACATTGTAATTTTCAGCAAAATCTTCAACTTCCAGCTTTATAAGCTTAGAAACAGTATAGAATTACTGAAAAGCTTTATATTTC
>CAJVRI010000156.1:0-43824 GCA_911649635.1 Poeciliopsis gracilis | reverse complement strand
TGTGTGTGTCTCTGTGTGTGTGTCTCTGTGTGTGTGTGTCTCTGTGTGTCTCTGTGTGTCTCTGTGTGTCTCTCTCTGTGTGTCTCTGTGTGTGTGTCTCTGTGTGTGTGTGTCTCTGTGTGTCTCTCTGTGTGTGTCTCTGTGTGTGTGTGCAGGAAATCCCCCGCAGCACTCTGGACTCCTTCATGCAGCCGTTCCAGAGCACTCTGTGGCTGTTAGTCGGTCTGTCGGTCCATGTGGTGGCAGTGATGCTCTACCTACTAGACCGGTTCAGGTAAACATCTCACCTGAGGCCGGCCGTGTCCAGAACCTCCAGGTGTTCTGGCCTGGTCCGTTCTGTTGCTGCTTAACTTCTTCTTTGTCTGAATCTAGCCCAGCGTTTGTGGTCCAGTCCGGTTTGGACCTCAGTTACATCAGCAGAACCTCACAGCAGAATCCTGCTGAGGCGCCGTAAACGCCTCGCATCACTTTTTCATTCTATTAGGAGTTGCAAAAACGCCTCCAACTTAAACAAATGTAAAAATTTTAACTTTTAAAATTAATCCACATAAATGCTGATTATTTATAATGTTCTTTAAATCCCGGACAAGCCCCCAATCTGGATCTATACAGCAGTCACACCCAGTCATATCGCCACACAATAATCTATTTTTTTCTAGTAAAACAGCAAATGGAGGCATGTAGACGACACAAGGGCAGAACGTAAGGACAGACGGTACAACTGGGGCAAATTTACCACGTAAAGAAATACTGAGTAGTGTTGAATATTAAAGAGTTACATCCTGAGCTGAAGAAATAAGCAGGATCATTTTAAATAGTACAAACTGTGCCTGTATAATTGAACAGGAAAACAGAAGTTTGACCAATCAAAGTGTTGCTAAGTCTCAGTTGGTCCTTCAGGTTCTATTCTCATGTTTCTGTCCATTTTTGTGTAAATTGGTTTAATTCTGCAGTATTTGTCCTGAGCCTGCCTCAGTGCTGCCCTCTTCAGACTGAAGTGTGTGAAAACAAATAAAGTCATTGAATCTCTTTGCGCTTACCCCCCTCCCTTTTTGTCTGGGGGCGGAGCCAAGCTTCCACAGAGGGTTGTTGGTTTATGTTCAGACTAGAATCTGAGAATCTGAACATGTGACGTCAGCGCTGAGTCTGATTGGCTCCACCTCCGTCTGGCGAGGTGTGTGTGTGTCTGTGTGTATGTTTGACCCGGTTTGACCTGCTGTGTGTCTCTGCAGCCCGTTTGGAAGGTTTAAGGTGAACAGTGAAGAAGAAGAAGAAGACGCCCTGACCCTGTCCTCCGCCATGTGGTTCTCCTGGGGAGTTCTGCTCAACTCTGGGATCGGAGAAGGTAGCGACCTTCGCGTTTCTGCTCGGCCCCTCGGCCACGTTGCTGACGGCGTGTCGCTGCTCCTCTGCAGGCGCCCCGCGGAGCTTCTCCGCCAGGATCCTGGGCATGGTGTGGGCGGGGTTTGCTATGATCATCGTGGCGTCGTACACCGCCAACCTGGCAGCCTTCCTGGTGCTGGACCGGCCTGAGGAGCGCATCACTGGCATCAACGACCCCAGGGTGAGCGCCCCGCCCTCGTTCGCCGTTTGGGGACGATGATGTCATGCACTAACAGCTGATGTGCTTCCAGCTACGTAACCCGTCGGATAAGTTCATCTACGCCACGGTGAAGCAGAGCTCAGTGGACATCTACTTCCGGCGGCAGGTGGAGCTAAGCACCATGTACCGCCACATGGAGAAGCACAACTACGAGAGCGCCGCCCGAGGCCATCCAGGCGGTCCGAGACAAGTAGGCGGAGCCTCGCCCGGCCACTGGAGGGACCGTTAGTTTTGCCTCAATGCGACCTATAGCTGATGTTTCCATGACAACACAGATCAGATTGTCATAATCCGGTGTTTTCTGTTAGTTCAGAACGTCATTCATATGTGACTTCTTCCCCACACACAGCAAACAGCGCAGTGAGACACTAGATCTGGGTACTACAACGAAACTCCACCTTAGTCCCCAGAGCACAACCACCATTACTGTTCAGAAAAGTTCAGAAAAGAACTGGATGGATGACAGACTGTGTGGAATCTACAGGCAACCAGTAGGGGGCGCCAAAAACCACTCATTACAGGACAACTATGAAACACATTTTAGCAGAATTTAACCTGAACCATTTTAACTATGTTACAAATACACAAACGTCACTATTCTGCTTCCTGACATGAAGAAAAAACAAACATGGAAACCTTGGCAACCACCGGCGGACGATTACGAGGATTAAGTTAATCTATCGAATAAAATATTTTACGATAAGATAAATGCTGCCATCACAGCAGCATTATTTTTGGAAATCAGCATCTGCCCAATTTCTCATGTTCATGTTAGCGATGGGATTTGACTCCTTGGTTCGTCACAGAAACTCATCCACCAGCTGCGCTCCGCCACACGTCTGCTGAGACCAGGAGGGGCATGAAATGTATTTTCTGGTTCACTACTGTCAGGTTCAAACAACCCAAAACATTTTGACACAAACAGGAGAAAGACAAGAGTTTTAGTTTTACTTGCTGCAAGGAGAACGGACAGGAGCGAGCCTTAGTCACAGTCTCCCACCGTTTCTTTTGTTTCCTTAGGGGCAGACCCTCGTTACATGGCCTATTCGGTTATCTTGAGTTAATTACATAAAAAGTAGGAGTCTCTGTTGCCCTGGGAACCTTAAAGCTGGAAAATAGTTAAAACCCCATTAACTAAAATAAACTGACTGGGGAGGAATAATAACAAATGGAACTAAACTCGCCCAGCTGGTTTGGTGAAAACCAAACTGGATCAAACTCCCTTCACCTTCAGCCTCAATAAAACAGCCAGAGGCCGAACCACACCCAGAAAACACTTCACCAGTAACAAGAGGAAATCATTGTAATCTGAAACTGAAACCTCAGCAGCCAAACGTTCACTGCCTCCAGTGAAACCAGTCAGCGGCTCCGTGTCTCTAAACAGGATCAGGAACAAAACGTTGGGATCCCTCTGTGGATGTGCTGCTCTTCAATCTGTCCTGATTACCTCCCCAACCGTCAGCTGCGCTGTCAGCCTCGTCCATATATGGGCAACAGGAAGAGCACACGCAGGCGCAGCAGCATACCTGCTACCCAGTTAGGATCGGAAACCCCGGGCATTTCATAAACTATTGAAATCCCCCGGAACAAACTGCTAAGTGCTAGCTTTAGCATTCAGAGGCGGAAGTGTGAGCGCTGATCCGAACTCAGTGCGCTAAATAACAAAACAACGAAACCTCCAGGCGGATCGCTTTACCCCCTGGAATTTCAATAATCGCGGTTCTGGGATCATCCGATGAATCTTTACAGCCATAAACACAAGATGAGCTTTTCCATCAGCATCCATGTTTACTTCCACTGAGCATGCTCAGTTCGTTATTCTCTGCTGCGCATGCGGGAAACTTTGCTTGTTCTCACAGGAATCACATGCAGGTCGCATGGATGCAAAGCGAAGCGGTTTTACAGTGCATGTTAAAGCCTGCAGCGTGAGCATGCGCCGTGTGCCCCCTCCTCCTCCGCAGCAAGCTCCACGCCTTCATCTGGGACAGCGCTGTGCTGGAGTCTCGAGGCGTCGCAGAAATGCGACCTGGTGACGACGGGGGAGCTGTTCTTCCGCTCAGGCTTCGGCATCGGCATGAGGAAGGACAGTCCCTGGAAGCAGAACGTCTCCCTGGCCATTCTCAGGTAGAGAACGTCACACCGCAGCAGCTCCACGAGCCCCGCCCACTCACGCCCCGCCCACTTCTTCCGCAGCTCGCATGAGAACGGCTTCATGGAGGATCTGGACAAGACGTGGGTTCGCTACCAGGAGTGCGACTCCAGGAGCAACGCCCCCGCCACACTCACCTTCGAGAACATGGCAGGTAGGATGCAGGCCCCCGCCCTCTGCGCGCCGCCGGCCAGGTGAACCGTAAGCTGCATCTCCCCGCTCCCTCCAGGTGTGTTCATGCTGGTGGCCGGCGGCATCGTCGCTGGGATCTTCCTCATCTTCATCGAGATTGCCTACAAGCGGCACAAAGACGCGCGCAGGAAACAGATGCAGCTGGCCTTCGCCGCCGTCAACGTGTGGAGGAAGAACCTGCAGGTAGGCGGAGTTACCTGGCGATGATGATGATGGCGCTGTGTTGTACCTGTTCAAACGCCTCTCCTGAATGTCACGGGTTACTTCCAGGAAGGGAGTCTGTCACATGACCTGTGTGTTGTGTTGTTGTCATGGTAACGCAATGAGAGTGTCTAAATCGGGTTGAATTGATGAACTGATGATCCTCCTCCTAATGGTCTAGTCAAAGCCCAGATTGGCCCTTTTGTTCCAGATTTGAACTTCATCAGAAAGCTGTTGGGCTTCAGGAAGTGACCTCACAGGTCCAGCAAGTCAGAATCCAACATTGCTGCCGCAGTAGAGACCAGCACTTCCTGCTGCTAGGCGCAGTGTGCTCTGATTGGCCAACTCCTGTGACATCACAAAGCCCTGCCCACATCCGGATGAATTTACTGAGCAGCTGACGGCGAACATATCTGGAGCTTTTTATTCTGAAAATCCAACACATCATCGGTTCTGGTTCTGGCTAGAACTGGACCACAGGTTCAGAATGGGAGGGTTCTGATCCAAGTCCTGGTCACAGATGGTGGATCTGAACCACAACCCGAGTCGAGCTGCAAACCGATTCTCTGTCTCTTTATCAACGAACCTCATGAACAACAGAAACAATCAGCTAGCTGTTAGCATGGGGGTTACCATGACAACACAGAGCTCCAGGACAGGCTGCAGGGTCAGAGGTCGGTTCTTGTTGCTCATGGGGACCATCAGGAGAACTGTGAAAGGTCAAAGGTTAAACTCATGGTGGTGATGATGTGAGACACCATGTGACCATCACCCCCCAACGGAGAGACGGCACTATTCCGGCTGAGCATGGATATGACGAGCCCATGTGATGTCACTTCCGGCTGCTTTGCCCCAAACAGGAAGTGCTGCCTTTGTTTCCTGTTGTTTCACCTCATGTTGTCGTTGTTCACCTGCTGCTATTTGTGGGACGTTGTACACACACTGTACACACACTGTACACACACAATACACACACTGTACACACACACACACACACTGTACACAAAATACACACACTGTACACACACTGTACACAAAATACACACACTGTACACACTGTACACACACTGCACACACACTGTACACAAAATACACACACTGTACACACAAATACACACACACTAATACACACACTGTACACAGAATACACACACTGTACACACTGCACACAATACGCACACTGTACACACAAAAGCTGTCGATAAATTGATAATTGATTACGTTTCAAATAAAACCAACCAGCTGCTTTCAGTCTGGAAGGATCTCAGGGTTTCGGCTGTTTTACAGTTTCTGGACGTTTGTTCCAGATCTGTGGTGCATAGAAGCTGAATGCTGCTTCTTCTCATTTGGTTCTGGTTCTGATGCAGAGCAGAATCAGAACCTGATTGGTCTGGAAGGTTGCTATGACGACAGCAGATCTTTAATGTGTCTGAGCCGCTCAGTGATTCATAAACTAACATTTTTTAAAATCTCTGAGCTGCAGGGAGCCAGAGAGGGACTGCAGAACCAACTGGGTCCGTTATTATTATGAGCCAGATGGACGACTGCTGCTGCGCTGAACAGATGGACACACAGTACAGAGAGTACACACTCAGTACACACAGTACACACTCAGTACACACAGTACACACTCAGTACACACAGTACACACTCAGTACACAGTCAGTACACACTCAGTACACTCAGTACACACTCAGTACACACTCAGTACACTCAGTACACACTCAGTACACAGTCAGTACACACTCAGTACACACTCAGTACACACTCAGTACACAGTCAGTACACACTCAGTACACTCAGTACACACTCAGTACACACTCAGTACACACTCAGTACACACTCAGTACACATCAGTACACACTCAGTACACATCAGTACACACTCAGTACACACTCAGTACACACAGTACACACTCAGTACACACAGTACACACTCAGTACACACAGTACACACTCAGTACACACTCAGTACACTCAGTACACTCAGTACACTCAGTACACTCAGTGAGCTGTCTCCGCTGCCTGTAGGTTTGGACCTCAGCGGTTCTGTTCAGCTGATTCTGTCCTGCAATCGGATCAGAATCTTTAATCTGCTGCATTAATTTTTGCCTCGTTTTGTCTGTTAGTCGTCGTTAAGCTGCATAATGAATGAATTCAGCCGTTTCTCTGACCTGAAGCTGCAGGGCTGAAGCTTCCTGTCAGACGCAGGTTCTGCTGAACCAGAACCCGCCTGGATTCAGGTGGAACCGGCTCTGGACCTCCTGGTATTATTATTATCTATCGCTCATATATTGTGAACGTCATAAAAAGACATTCAGCTCCAGAGTCGTTGTTTAAAAGGTTCCTCTGAGTGAAGTGACAGGAAACCGGGTAACGAGAGACGGCCAGTGCAAAGGTCACCAGGTTCAGCCTCCTCATGCTGCACCATCAGGAATAGTTAAAGAGTCCTGATGCAGCAGCAGAACCGGGCCAGAACCGGGTAAGTCTGTGGTTCCACAGTGAATCCAGGACGAGGTTCTGACCGACCCAGTCAGCCCATGTTGTAGGTTTTCTCTGAGGAGATTCGGCCGCTCATCCAGCAGCCAGAAAAACCTCTCTGTCCACAACGACGTCCAGCGGCCGCCATCTTGTGAGAAACTATAAAGAAAAAAATCCTGAAGCAACATGAAAATACTTCATGTAAAATCCATAGAAATGTAAATCTGGAGTTCTGGTTTATGACAGGTAAATATTAATGTTCCACATGTTAGAATAAGAAACTAAAAACTGAAGGAGTTTAAATGAAAGTTCTGCTTCATGCTAACTGCTCCATTCTGGGTCGATGCTCCACAGTGACGTCCTGGATGACAGCATCGGCTGCGAGCCGCATCGGCTGCGAGCCGCATCGGCTGCGAGCCGCATCGGCTGCGAGCCGGCTCTGCTGATCCTTCTCCTTTGCTTTTGCTGCTCCTCTTTAATTCTCCGTCAGACATATGGTTTGAAATTCCTCCTCTCTCTGCTTTCATGGAGCCCCCTTTCAGCTCCTCTGGGTTGTGAGGTCAAAGTTCAGATGTTTGAGCCTTTAAGATGCTAATCAGCTGCTCCCAGTTTAGGAAGAATACCCTGTTGCCATGGCTACACATCACAACAGCTATTTTTCTGACAGTAAAACAGAAGGAGCAAAAGTCCTTCCAGCCACAGAGGGAAAAATCGTCCAATCAGCAACGACTCAACCAGGAAATGATGAGGTCTAGAAAAACAACCAATCAGAACCAGCATAGCAGAGCTGCTGCCCCTCCCAACATGGCGGCCGAGCTGACGCTTTGATTGCTCCTCTCTGGTTCTTTGTCCTTCACTCCGTGTCCTCCGGCGTCCCAGCCGCTGCCCATCACCGTCCCCTCGGACCGCCTCCCGCCCCCTGCTGGCCTGGAGTGTGAGCTGCAGTGTCTCTGTTAATGTGTGTGTGCGCCTATCATATGATCTATTATAGGATAGGAAAAGTGGTAGAGCAGAGCCAGAGTCCCAAACCTCTTTTAGGTCCATCACTTCGACCTCCGACCTCAAACGCCGTTTGGCCCCCGGGGACGCCACGGTAAGGACACCAAGACCACCTGTCTTCCATCGCTTCCTGTCCATCCCCTCCACTTCCTCACTCCTTTATTTCCCTCCTTCCTCGTCCCTCCCATCGGCTCCGTCCTCTCTGTCCCCATCACATCTGTCCCTCCGCTGTCCCACTGCGAGACACAGACGGGCGGCGTGTTGGACGCCTGCAGGCAGTCAGGTCCAGCTGTAGTCCCACACTGATCGTGTCGTCTTCTTGCAAAGGAGAAGGGAAGAGGGTCAGCCTGTGTGGTGTCCTGTGTCTGTCTCTTCCTGTCCTGTCCCTCTCTGTCTCCTCCACTAACGTCCAGCCTCTCGTCCTCAGGTCGCCCAGTGGAGGCGTGTCTCGGTCCTCTAACCCGTCTCTGTTTCAGACTCCGGCTCTCCTCTGTCCTCTCTGCTGTCCTCCTGTCCTCAGTTGCATGTGAAGACAGAGACAGCTGTCCTCTCGGGGACGGACGCGGCTGCTGGACCCACTCATTTCTCTTTACTTCCTATATGAGTGTTTTTCTCTCAGTGGGTTTAAATGGTGTCCAGACTACAAACACACACTCTGCCTCTGTCCTCCTCTGCAAGCACGACCGACTGTAGCCTCACACACACACACACACACACACACACACACACACACACACACACACACACACACACACACACTCCTCCTGTTTGAGCAGACTCACTCCAGGTTAGAGCGAACGGCTTCATCAGCGGTGGTGGAGAATCCATCAGAGGAAGCTGCTTCCTGCTGACCCGGTGACAGACTGGACCCGCCGCCATGTTGGCCTGTACCAACAGCTCCTAATGCTGGTGCAGCCAGAGAACCGGGCCGGGTCAGAAATCGATGGATCAGTATCTCCAGGGCCTGAAACACATTGAGCTCCGGTCTTAATGCCGTCCATTCCTGACAAGTCCCACGTTTTTCCCGGGAAACTTCCGTGTTTCACTTCCTCTCCGCCGCGCTCCCGTTACTAACAGCCCGCGGTACCGTCCAGGAGAACCGCTCTGACAGGAGAACCGCTCTGACAGGAGAACCGCTCTGACAGGAGAACCGCTCTGACAGGAGAACCGCTCTGACAGGAGAACCGCTCTGACAGGAGAACCGCTCTGACAGGAGAACCGGACATCTTGCCAGGTGTGGCAGGATATTTAATCTCTTGTGCTGCTTAGGTTTGTTTCATAGAACTTTTCTGTCTGGACAAAGTTGCAGCTACCGCTAACTAGCTGCTAACATAGCCTTGCTAGCTAGCTAGCTTTTTTTGTGTCCGTCATGTAAGTGCAATTTGACCAGCAGTTGACCTGCTGGCTAGAAACAAACCGTCCGTCTCAGCAGCAGCATTAGATTGTCCCTTTGAGGACACAGTGCCCCCTACAGCCTTGCGCTGGTACTGCAGGTCAGAGACCGTCAGCTGCTGCATGGAGGCAAGGCGTCCATCAGGATGGACATGTGGACATGATGGACATGATGGACATCAGTGAAGCTGCTGCAGGACGTCCGGCTTCTTCCACCACTGCTGATAGCCGTTCAGTAGAGAAGCTCTGGATCAGAACCGACCCAGAAAGACTGAGCTCAAGCAGAACCTGTGGCTGGGTCGACGTCCATTTAATGTCTGTTTTTCTGTCTCTCCCTGTTTCTGTCCCTCCCTTGTAGCCGTACCCGACGGACATCACCGGCCAGCTCAACCTATCGGATCCCTCCGTCAGCACGGTGGTCTGAGAGAGAGAGAGAGAGAGAGAGAGGCGCAGAGGGCGAGCGAGCTGCACTGCTGCTGCTGAGCCACACACACACACACACACACACACACACACACACACACACACACACACACACACCTTACGTCCTTCGATCTTTACCAAGACTTTACGTTGACTTCCATTAATTTCTCATGATTTCTGTAGCCTGACCCAAACCTTAAGACAGCACTGGGGCCTCATGGGGCCTCATGGGGCCTCATGGGGCCTCATGGGGCCCTCATGGGGCCCTCATGGGGCCCTCATGGGGCCCTCATGGGGCCCTCATGGGGCCCCATGAGGGCCAGTGGGTCCTCACAGTGTAGGGGAAATGTCCTTTCTGATGTCCCCACACCAACATCGTCATAGCAACACACACACACACACACACGCGTTGCTCCACTTGTAGCCACCAGCTTCCTGCAGCCACTCTTTTATTTTGAAATAAGTTGTACAGTTCTGTTTCCTGTTTCCTCAAACGTCCTGACCAGTTCCAGAACCAGCTTGGACTGGTTTTAATGGTTGTAGCTCATCAATCCATTAATGCTGGTTTCTTTAAATGCCACTTCCCTGCTGTGACCAATCAAATCCCTGGGCTTTGGTAAGTGGGTGGAGCCTCTGAAGAAGGAAGGAAGCAGCTGTTTCCTCTCCAGTCAGCCTGCAGCGCCACCTTCTGGTCTGGGGAGCGTTGCTCAGCATTCAGGAATAATTTATCGTCTGTCTGCAGCATCTGGCTGTCGGTTAAATTCAGGTCACCAGTGTTTCCAGTTCAGGGCTGCACTGGAGGAAATCACACAAAATTACAATTCTGCTTCTTTAATGTTGAAAATTCCCAGGTTTTTCATGATGCAGCTGCTTCATGATGTTGGAAACTGTGGATCCAGTGGAACCAGTGGAACCAGTGGAACCAGTGGATCCAAATAGAACCAATAAAAGGGTGAATTTATTGGTTCATTTGGTTAATGACAATAAATGACAATAAAGTTGAATTCTAATTCTAAATGTTTGAATGAAAAATGAAGCCAGTAATCAACTGAATTATTAGTTACTAATGTTAATCTTTAATAATAATTGAAACTCATCCGGTTCTGACCCACAAGTTCAACATAAAGTTTCTTAAAATCAAATTAAGAAAAGTAACATTGATTTACACGAATGATGGAAGTTGTTCATCTTTAGGGGAAACTTAAATATATAAACAGAAAAATAATTTCCTGTGTTGCGACTAGAAAGTTTCACTTGCAGATTTTGCCTCCAGCTGATTCCTTGTTTTATTTTTTCAAATCATTTTTCAGCATCTTATTTTATTTGACGTAATTAATTTTATTATCGTGTAAATATAGAAGTTTTTAATCCAGATTTTTTAGCTCAGTTTTATTTCTAGACGATGTTATTGACCCAAATCCCCAATCGATCATTCTGAAGTCCCCTGTGGCAGCAGCGCCCTCTGCTGGCTGGAGGCCGAACAGACGATAAACAACAGAGGTCCAGGAGTTTATTCACTTAAACTCTGTTCAGGTTATTATTTCAGACAACTATTAACAGATTCATGATTATGTCAGATACGTTTTAGCTTTAGAAAATAATTGAATGAATTTGTTCCTAAGGACTAAATTCCCAGAAAGTCAGGAAAACTTTGTGATTTTCAGTTTTTTAACTCACAATAATGGAATTTAAACAGAGATGCTGGTTTATTGCCATCTTGTGCCTCTGATGTTTATTAAATTTAACAAATTTAAAGAGAAAAGATCATTTTGTCCTGACATGATGAGGATCAGCTGGAGTCCGTCCCTGAATGGAAACTTCCAACCCAATATGGCCGCCTGCTTTCTTCTTCATTTTTGTTTCATTAGATCCGTCCCACACACCAGCCGAGAACTCCATCAGAACCGATCCCATCAATGAAAAACGAAGGCTTTAGCCTGAAACAAGCTAACCTTCCAGCAACCCCGGAGGCTCCGCCCACTTTCGGCCGCCGTGGCTCTGCTGAACCCAGGTCCGCCTCCTGCTGGAGTTCACTGGTTTCCAGTCTGGAGGTTGCTGGGATCAGATTCCTGGAGGTTTGAATCAGCCTGCAGATGATTGGACTGGGCCACTCTCCATTACGTTTATTAATAAGTTGTTAATAAAGCTGCATTTTCCAACTGGAACCGTTTTAACCTGCAGCTCAGAGACAAAAGAAACCAGTCTGGAAATGATCAATCAGGATGGCTCCCATAAAACTCTCCTCTGGATGTTTTTCCATCTTTATTGCGTTTATAAATCAGCTGTGAAGCCCGGTTTTGTTAATTAATCACAGTTAATTGACAGACAATATATCAACCAAATAAGCAACATTGTAAATTCTAAACCCATTTTTCGCTCCATGTTTAGCATTGAGATGCTACTTTAGGCTAGCTTAGCTTAGCTTCCCTGACAGGCTAACCGAGCGAGCGTCTGCAGGCTCATTCAGCCAGTCGGATGCTTTCCCAGCCGGGCCGTCGGTTCGGAACCGGGTCGGTTCGGAACCGGGTCGGTTCGGGAACTGGTCGGTTCGAACCGGGTCGGTTCGAACCGAGTCGGTTCGAATAGAGAATCCAAATACATTCTGAATAATTCATTTAACTGTAACGTCAGTTATTAGATATGATCATGAGAATCTTCTGAAAGGAAACAAAACTATTAAATCAAATGGTTCCGTTTAATTGTTGCACTTTTTAAATGTATTTTATGATTCACTTTTGATTTGACATTTTTGTATTTTTCTCCAAATTTCACTGAATAGTTTTTTTATATAATGCACTAAAGTCCAGCCAATATATTTACTTTGTTTGTTTTGTAAAACTTTATAAAACATTTATTGACATTTTTGTACCAGGATTATAATATTAATTCACCTTAAATGTAATTACTAATGTGATTACAGTATTATGTTTAAATAGACCAGACATTTTATGACCACAGTTTTTAATTCTCCTTGATTAAAATTTAATTTTCTAATAAATTACATGTGTTATGTATTCCTGTAGATATACTGATTGTATATTTACTTTTATTCAAATTATTGTTATTTGATTTTCATCGTTTCAATTGTACTAAATGTTTAATTTAAAATTTGAACAAACTATAAGCATCTAAATTGTCAAAACTCAAGAGATCTTCTGAAATTCTATATTTGTTATTGAATTCTGTATTTGAAGCTATTTTCATGTTAGTTGTGTGATTCTGGCTCAAGTTGGTGAAACGGTTTAAGAAATTGGATCCTAGAATCTGAATCTGAACGTTGAGTTACTGAATAATCTGATCGATTTTCTATTAATCCAGTTGCACTGAAGTAAATCCAGGAGCTGAGAAGCAGCTGATCCGAGGATTACACTGAGATGTCACTGTGACGTCGCTGTGATGTCACTGTGACGTAACTGTGACGTCACTCCGATGCTATTGTGATGTCACTCTGATGTCATGTGTTTTTGTAACAAATCTAGAATCAGCTGATCTGACGTCAGTTTGTGACAGTAGAAGAAGAAGTTATTTCCTGTCTGTAGTTTTCTGTGGCTGCTCTGTCACGGCGCTCTGTGATTGGCTGCTTCTGTGGTCACATGACTCGCTGTAATCACAGAAACCTCTTTAATGCACTTCAGTGTTTGTTGTTCCTGAGCTTGATGTCGATCCTGTTCTGCAGAAACAGTTTACAGTAATAAATATTTATTTCAGTTTAAACGGCTCAGATTCCTTCATGTGTGAACGGAGGATAAAAACAGGAAACGTTTCACTTTGTGCTTTTCTTTATGAAATTCTGTCAAATACAGATTTCTCATGATTATTTATTTTTAATATATTCTATTGGCATCATTTTCCCATTTCACTGATCTTCATATTTAGGTGTTCAAAGCGATTAATCAGATGCATTGATTATTGAAACAATTGTCAACCAATTCAGTAATTGATTGATGGTTAACTGGAAAAGGATGAAACCAAATCTGTACAAAATATAGAAACATCTTCCAGTTACAGTAAAAAAGTTTGACCTGCTTGTCAGTCTGTAAAAACCTTTAAGCGTCGTTAATATCCAGTTATTAATCAAAAAAATAATCCTCTGATCAGAAGTCCTGATTTCTCTCATGTTCACGTTGGAGGGATTTTTTAGATGCAGATTCATAATTTGATCAAACATTCACTAAAGGAACAGCTGCTGTTGTTACATTATTTATTTGAAATTTTACTGTATTTTTAACTTTGCATTTATAAAAGCCTTTAATAAGAAAATCTGCTGAATTTTTTTATCCGATAAACAATAATCAATAACTTATTTAATATTCAATTAATAAAAAGGTAAAAATGGACTCAAGCCTTATGCATAATAAATCCTCTGGTTGCCACGGACGACAAAGTCAAAATAAAGTTAATTATTGGTTAAAAAATAGAAAGTACCCCCTGCACCACTGAGGTAGTTTAATATCATAATCTGGATTCAAATCGGTTTAGGGACGTTTTGTCGAAAGGGATCGTAATCGGACCTGAACCGGTTCTGCTCTTGCGCGGTTCTGAATGAGCCGAACAGAAATGTGAACGAAACCAGAACCACTGAGCATCACTGCTGTTTGGTTCACATCTGCAAGGCGGACCGGACTGGACTGGACCGGGCCCGAACCCGGTCCGGACCCAGGACGGACCGGACCCGGATCCTGCTTGTGTTGATCCAATCAGCTTTTCTGATCGAGATCTTCCTCGTGACGCCGAGGAACGAACCCACTGGTTGTTTCCACTGGTTGTTTCCACTGGTTGTTTCCAGACTCACCTCTGGTTCCGCCACTGGACCACCTGGACCCACACAGAGACAAAGACCCTGGACATTTCAGTCAACCTGTCCAGAGTAAGACCTCCGTCTAACCTGTTAGCATTTGAACTCACCATTTCCTGATCTGCCTCTCATCGTGAACCGGTCCGGTGTTATGCCGAGAAATGCCTGCCTGTCGAGAATTGCATCCCCTGTCTATTGTCCTGTTCATATGAAAATTGGTTATGCAGAAAAAAGTTAATTCACTCTTAAGTCTTTATTTCTCCAAGTTAGCAGGGGGATGCATTTTTTGGAAATATGGATTTTCAGGCTGCCAAAAAAAGCACCCCCCGCCAAGCTTAAAAAAACTATAAAGGTTAAGAGTGAAATAACTTTTTTTTCTGCATAACCAATTTTCATATGAACAGGACAATAGACAGGGGATGCAAATATTAGCAGGCTCAGAAATTAAAATGCATCTCCCCTACATTAATACACTAGACAGTTAAGCGTCATATAAAATGTTCTATATAATGGGCCTCGTTTTCGTAAAGCTTTAAGCTATTATAGTGTTAAAAGAAAAATATGGGAATTTCAAACCAGCTGCGGAGAACATGTTCATCAGAAACTGAAAAAAGTTCGACAAATACGTCTCAATAAACGTAAAAGACCGTATTTATTTCAATGAATTAGCGAAATAAGACCCACAATTGTAGGGCTTACATGATTAATAAACGTGATAATGTTACAAATATCTTTAAAAGTTTCCTTTTCGGTCGGATTTCAGCCCGTTTCCTCGTCAATATGCGAGAGTTTAGAGCGATGCGCGCTCCCGCGACAGGGGATGCAATTCTCGGCAGGCATTTCTCTGCATAACACCTGTTCTTCCCTGGACCGGAACCGTTACTCCAGTCTCATCATTTCTTGTGTTTTCAATAAATCACGGACTCTTACAACTTTCCTGTGTTGTTCTGCATGTGGGCTAAAAAACTGGAACCCCTCATGACAATAAATATGTATTGATATGACTAAATATGTCCACTTCTCGCTCCTGGTATATTTTGTAAAATCAATATCAAACTATTCTATTCCGAATCTGTCCTGTTTCCCCACTAAAAATATTTAAATATGCTGAACGATGCATCAGTAAAAATAATATCCATTTGTCAAGTGGAGCCTTGATGCCTCTTTGAAAAAGGTTTTCAGCAAAAAATTGTGAAAATCTGTTTAGTATTTAGCGGGTTATGACGGACATCCAGGCTGAATGGAGGCTTGACCTCTCCAAGATGGCCGCCCTGAATCTCGTTAGCGGCAGGAGGCTTTTACTGCAGAGATTCATGAAGGAACGGTGACGTCATTCAGAAAACATCCGAAGCGTTTCACAATGTTTCACCTCATTAAATATTCTATATCGAAGTTTTAATTCGTTCATCAGGTCAAAGTTAAAATATGGATTCGATATTGGATTTATTGATCTGCCTGGAATCAGCCTCACTGCATCATTGGTTCTGGTTCTGCTGAGTCGATCCAGACCTGGCCGGCCTGAGGCAAAGACTTAGAATTAGACTTAGACTTCCTTTATTGTCATTGTACAAAGAGAACAAAAGGTGAATCTTGACAACAAAATGTCGTAACTTGGCTACCAGAGCAGCAGAGCTAAAACCTTAAACTACACAATAAATACAATATGGCTGAAAAATATATGAGAATAAAGTGCTATAGAATCCACAAGTTCAGTATTGCAAACAAAGCTAAAGTGCAAAGTGTTGACCATGTGACCATGGGGGGGGGGGGGTTGTGTGTGTGTGAGTGTGTGTGTGTGTGTGTGTGTGTGTCTGCGTGTGTGTGTGTGTGTGTGTGTGTGTGTGTGTGTGTGTGTGTGTGTCTGCGTGTGTGTGTGTGTGTGTGTGTGTGTGTGTGTGTGTGTTATGTGGCATTAAGCAGTCTGATGGTCCGGGGGAAGAAACTGTTCAGTAGTCTGGTTGTTCTGCACAAGATGCTGCAGAACCTTCTGCCAGACGCCAGAGGGGAAAAACGTTCCATGGTTGGGGGTGGGTGGGGTCGGTGGGGTCGGTGGGGTGGGTGGGGTGGGTGGGGTCGGTGGGGTGGGTGGGGTCGGAGAGGATCTGGTGAGCGCGGGATAGGCAGCGCCTCTCTGCGATGTCCTTGATGCAGGGAAGCAGAGCCCTGTGATCTTCTGTCCTCACCACCCTCTGTAGAGACTTCCAGTCAGAGGCCCTGCAGCTCCCAGACCAGATGGAGATGTAGCTGGTGTCTGTCAATGTGGAAAAGACCCGGAAGTTCCCACGATTCCAGTGGACTGGAGTCCCAGGAACAATTTCTGTCTTGTTTCATTTCTTTATCAAATCCTGTTCTGGAGGAGAATGTCAGGAGCCTGGAATCTCCTGGAGATCCTTGGGAAAACTGTCCCGAACTTCCATGAAACACAACATAAGTTCGGAAAAAAGTCCGGAAACAGAACCAACAGAACCGAGGGAACCTGGAATCTCCTGGAGATCCTTGGGAGCCTGGAATCTCCTGGAGATCCGAGGGAACCTGCGGCAGCGGAGCCGCTGATGGGTTCCGCAGCTGCTCTGCTGGACTATTGAGCTGCTGAGAGTCAGACCGGAACACGGACAGAACTCCTTCAAAGTAAAAGCTTCTGGCTGTTTGCTGGTCTTCCGTCCAGGAACTGGGTGAGGGTGTGTTTCATTTCTGCACCTGTGTGTCTGACTGGAGCGGAACGGGACAGCGGGGTTCTGCCGGGAGGAGCTGAGAAGGTTCTGGACCGGAACCAGAAGACCATCAAATGACTTTGTAAAACATTTTAATAGTGATTAAAATGGTTAAAGCGTTAATATGATTACATCATTATTTTAAATGGTTAAATTATTCAAATGAATATTTTAAGTCTTTTTTTCTGGTTTCTCTGCATATCGGGATGAAAACCGCGCAATTCTGTTTTATTTTGAAGGGTCAGACCGGAAGCAGCGAGTTGCATTCTGTCAGACCTGACCGGACTGTCCGCTGCGGTCCGGCTGATTCGAACCAGTCCCAGGTTTTTTGGGTTTGGACCCGTTTTTATCTCCTGGTTCTGTTGGTTCTGTTTCCGGACTTTTTCCGAACTTATGTTGTGTTTCATGGAAGTTCGGGTCAGTTTTCCATTTTTCCCAGTTCGGTTCGGTATTTCCTGCTGAAACTGACTGGAATGTAATTGTGAGTTCTGAAGAGAAGAACCTCAGTCAGAACCGGTACCGGCTCTGAGCGGACCTGAAATGCTGGTTCTGCTGGTCCTGGTTCTGGTTCCGGACCCGCTCTCCTGCCGGGGCGCTCCTCCGGTCCGGTCCTCCATCCCTGACCCGGTTCTGGATTTGGACCTGCTGGAGGAGCCGGGAGGCGGCAACGGAACCGGGTTCGGGCGCTGCGGACCGTGCGACCCGGAGCTGTGCCCGGAGCCCCGCGGCTGCCGGGCCGGCCTGGTTCCGGACCGCTGCGGCTGCTGCGCGGAGTGCGGGAACCTGGAGGGCCAGGCCTGCGACCCGGGGGCCCGGGCCCGGTTCTACGGGCTCTGCGGAACCGGGCTGCGGTGCCAGGCGGACCGAGTCGCAGGACGAGGAGGAGATGATGAAGAGGAGGAGGAGGAGGAAGAGGAGGAGGTGTGTGTGTGCGAGCAGCAGGGGGCGCTGTGCGGCAGCGACGGAACCACATACCTGAACCCGTGTCGGTTCCGAGAGGCCGCCTTCTCCGACCCGGAGCTCCGAACCGCGGGAACGGGTCCCTGCAGGACAGGTAGGCCCGCCCGGCGGAGGGATACCAGAGAAAATAGTTCCAAACCTTTAGACCGAACCTTGAAGGAAATCCTGGAAAATTCAGAATTATTGACAAACATTGAAAATATTGTGAGATTATCAACCAGACCGAAACCACAACCTGACTAACTACAGCTAATTACCAGTTAACTAGCAATTAACAACCACCGAATCTGTTGATTACCAGCTAGTTACCAGTTAGCTACCAGCTAATTACCAGTTAGCTACCAGCTAATTACCAGTTAGCTACCAGCTAACTGTGCGGCGGGATGGATTTGGCCCCTAGACCTTCAGTTTGACAGATGTGATCCAGTTTGATGTTTAACGGCTGATTTTTTTTCACGACAGACTTTTATTTTGAAAACCCTGTGCCCCTCAGCCCCGGTCATCAAGGTGGGCCCCCAGGACCAGCTGAACGGCAGCGGCAGCATCATGCTGTTCCTGTGCGAGGTGTTTGCGTTCCCCATGGCGCTGGTGGAGTGGAGGAAGGACGGCCGGGACGTCGTCCTGCCTGGAGACGACCCCCACATCTCCGTCCAGGTAGGCTCCGCCCCCTCTGAGAGCCGCAGCGTCCCGTTCCCTTGGCGACCGGCCGTCCTCTGTCCCCAGGCCAGGGGCGGGCCTCTGAGGTTCGAGCCTCTCAGTTGGCTGCAGATCGAGGGGCGGAGCCTGGAGACTCGGGAACCTATCGCTGCATTGCTCACAACGAGCTGGGATCGGTCTCCGCCTCGGCTGTACTGGGAGTACTGGGAGCAGGTGAGACACAACTGGGAGAGCTTGTACTGTTCAACCTGTCCTTCCTCTCTGTGCGTCCAGAGGAGCCAGTCATCTGGAAGGAAGCAGCTGCTGGACGACCTCTGACCCCTTGGTGATGATGTTGCTTCCTGTCACCAGACCCAGTCAAGGCACAATCTCAGACTTTTATTTTGGTAGGGCGACAGGATGTAGATATGAGGGTTTTATAGTGGAATTCAGTTTTTCAAAATAAAAGACCTAGCAGCTATTTGGGCCGACTTCCTGTTGAGTTGGAATCTGCTTCCTGTAAAATCTGATAATAAACCAGAATATTCAATTTTTTGTGTTGATCTTTTGACCTTTTTCCTCAATAAGGAATTTTCCAAAACCTGGAAACCATGGCAACCATCTTCATCATCCTCCTTTGTCAGTTCAGGCAGGAATCCATTAGACTGGATTAACCCTTTACTGGTTCCACTGAGACAGAAGCACAGGTAGTGTTCACTGACCGGTTCTGACCCGGTTCTGGAGGCTCGGCTGTAGAACCAGCATCTGGCTCCAGTCTGTCGGCTTTCATCTGAGGATCTTAACATCTGGTTCTGATCCGGACGGCCTCCACACACACACACACACGCACGCACATACACACACGCACGCACATACACACACGCACGCACGCACACACACACACACACACACACACACGCACACACACACGCACGCACACACACACACGCACGCACATACACACACGCACACACACATGCACGCACATACACACACGCACACACACACACACACGCACGCACATACACACACACACACACACGCACACACACACACACACATATGCACACGCACACACACCCAGCCTGGTGTAGTGTCAGAGCCAGCTGTTCTCCAGCTGAGGAAGAGGAAGAGGAAGTTCAGCTCACTGATCTTGATCCTGACTGCTGGCTTCTTTCTGTTTACTCTGCCAACGGTGACCTTTGATCCTTCATGGACAGAATCCGACGAGGCGTTGAGGGATCCCTTTAGCATCTGCTCTTGGTTTATAATATAAAATTATGACATTTCCTTAACTCCTGAATTTTTTGTTTCACTTTGTCTCATCATCAAGACGGCCATCTTAAATAAAATATTTTATATAACAGAGGGCTGATACGTTTTATGGGTCTTTTTCATGAGTCGGAAGCAGATGTTCTGCAACAGAAGTTTGGCTGCAGTGTTCCTCCCCGCCGACAGGTGGCGGCAGAGCCGTTCACGGAGAACCGGATGCTTATCGTTAGCAGAGTTAGCCTGGAGGTCGGAGGTGAGTTCAGCGAAATAATAAAAGAAATGCTAAAGTTTTGAGTCACGTTAATAACGCTGCGGTAACGGATGGAAGCAAGAGAATAAAACCATCCGCCTGAGTTCGTTCGAATAAGTGTTTTTATCCCGTTTTTTTTGTTTGTTTGTATTTTAGCTCCGGTAGCTTCCAGGTCTCTGTTTAAAATCCAACCATTTTAGATTTATTATCTTTTTTAACGGGTTGTTTCTGTAGGTATTGTGATGCTTATTGGTTGGTAGTAAGTATTAATTTGTTCCCGGTAATTCGGTCTGACTGTGAGGACAAAAACACGTTTCTAACTTTCTATGTAGTTGAAGACATGAAGAAATAGTTCGAGAGCTGATTGAGAGAACAAATCCAGGATTTTCTGCAGTGGTTGGTTTAAACCCATAAATCTGTCCAATCAGTTTATTTCTAGTTGGAATGTAATGAATGCAAGTTGATGGTTTAATGAGAATAAAAGTCTTTATTCCTTGGAGGAGCAGAGGTCAGAGGTCATCATGGTCAGACAAACCAGGAGGACGGACAGGTGAGAGAATATGGATCTGCTTCATCAGATTGCTCCTGTTTGAACTCTGATCTCTGTCTATCCTGCCCTCCTCCAGGTGTTTCCTTTCTGCAGCGGGAGGCAGCGTGGCGAAGGTTCGATTCCCTGCTGGTCCTCCAGCTCAGCAGGTGTGTAAATCAAACTCACTCTCCTCCTGCTGAACCACCTCACCTCCTGAACCCGCGGCTCCTGTTCTGCAGGCACCAAGAAGCTGCGACGCCCGGCCCAAAGGCAGTCCTGCCGCCGCGAGGGAGAAGAGAGCAGCTGGTGGGCGGAGCCAGGGCGGTCAGGGGTCGGATGGAGGTTCAGGAGAGGTTCAGCTGAAGAGAATGCGGCAGAATGGGTCAGTTTGGTTCCGGATGAAGCATGAAGAGGGAAAAAGCTCGTCATTCTGAACCTTCAGCTGTTGATGGCTTATTCACAGTTAGGACTGTAAAATTTCTTCCAACAGTCAGAATCAAAGTTTTGTTTCCTGCAGAACTGAGGCGACTGCGGCTCTGGCCAATAGGAACAAGGCCCCTTGGTCATGTGACCCAGCAGGAGGTGAACGACTGCAGCAATGATTCATAACTGCAGTCGCTGCAGCAATGAATCATCGGATTCACTGATGCTGTTTCTGTTCTTCAGATGGTTCTGGTTCTGAGCAGCAGGGGTCAGCAGAGGACAGCCGAGCAGCTCAGGTTAGGATGAAAGATCCTTTAGGCTCCTCGGACTGTTAGCGTGTTAGTGAAGTGTTGTTAGCGTGTTAGTGACATGTTGTTAGCGTGTTAGTGACGTGTTGTTAGCGTGTTAGTGACGTGTTGTTAGCGTGTTAGTGACGTGTTGTTAGCGTGTTAGTGACGTGTTTTTAACACGTTGCAGCTGCAGAGCGTGGCCTCCCTCAGGGTCACCATCCAGCAGAGCAGCAACAGCCGAGAGTTCGGTCCGGCTGACAGGAACTCCACTGCCTTCCACTGTCATGTCTGCAGCCTCAGCTGTCGCTCCCTGCAGGTGAGAAACACACCTGTCCTTCTTCCACACTGCTCCTTCAAAATAAAGGAGCTGTGAAGAAAAGCCCAGTATGCTGTTTAAAGTGGAAGCCATGTTGGCTTCATGCTTTAAGGTGTCGGCCATATTGGTAGAGGCCAGTTCATGCAACATATGATTTTTAGAAAATGACAATGAACATAAAAGTTAGTTGAACAATAACAAATGTTCATTTCAGTTCTATTAATCGCAATCATTGAGATGAAACGATATATCAGTTTATTACTGAACTACAAATTTAGAAACATCCCATCATTCTCTGTACAATGAGCCAGTTAAGCTAAATGTTTGCAGAACCTGTGTGTGTCGTCCAGGTGTTTCAGGAGCACATGTCAGGGCAAGAACACCTGAGGAAATTGCAGGACATCACACAGAGCATCCATCTCAACGCCGGCCCCCTGCTGGACAGGTGCGGTCTTGCAGGGTTTACTGAGGCTTTAAATGTCCAAAACCTGCAGTAACAGTATCTGTCTGCAGGGGACGCCAGACACTGGGGCAGCGCTGGTGTGACACCTGCCAGGTCCACTTCAATGGCGACATCATCATCCACAGACGGACAGAGCAACACAAGGTGAGAGCAGGAAGTCTGAGAGCGAGCTGCAGGAAGGAGGCTCAACTCACCGGGGTGTGTGTGTGTGTGTGTGTGTGTGTGTGTGTGTGTTAACCAGGTGTGTAAGCAGCGGGGGCGGCCCTTCTGTGCGGTCTGTCAGAGACACTTCAGGACGCCCAGGAAGTTTGTGGAGCACATAAAGTCTGTGGAGCACAAGGAGCAGGTGAGCAAGAGGCAGCAGACAGCCGGAGCTGATGATGTCATCACCTGTGCTCCAGCTGATGACGTCATCACCTGTGCTCCAGCTGATGACGTCATCACCTGTGCTCCAGCTGATGATGTCATCGCCTGTGCTCCAGCTGATGATGTCATCGCTTGGTCTCCAGGTGCAGCTGGGGGACGAGCAGGACGAGGAGCTCATCACTGTGGACGCTGTGGGCTGCTTCAAGGAAGAGGAGGAGGAAGTAGAGGTGGCAGATGAGGATGAAGAGACGACACCATCTGATGTTCAGAGGTCAGAGGTCAGTGCTGCTTCAGCCTGTGGCTCTAAAACCTGGAACAGATTTGGTCTGACACAGATTCTTGTCCCCTACAGACTGTTGATGCCAAAGAGTCGGAGGAAGAAGACGAGTTCGATCCCCAGCTTACTTATGGTAAATCCCCCGGTGGCGTTGGCGCCCCCCGGTGGCGGCGGCCTGCTATCTCTGTATGTGATGAACCCAAACAGAACCGGGTCTAATCTCTGAGCAGGAAGCAGCTTCGTGGTTCCGGTTCGCGGCTTCGTCTGTCGACTCTGCAACAAATTCTTCTACAGAGAGACGGCAGCGAGACACACACACTGCAGGACACACACACACTTCCTCAACCTGCAGGTAACACACACACACACACACACACACACACCCTTCCTGACCAGCAGTGACCCAGACTGGTGATGTTTCGCCTCCACAATGGTGTCTGTCAGCGGTTCTGGTTCTGTCTGGAATCGGGTTGGTGCTGACCTTGACCTGGGTTCCAGCTGTGATGGCGCCTCCGTGGCTCCATGCGGGTCGGACAGGTCCAACAGCCAAACTCCAAACTGTAAACAGGCTGAATTTCTGATACGTTTGATTTCACCAAAACCCAGAACGGAAATGTTAACCTGGGTCCAGTCTGGCGTCAGATTAAAGGTTCTGGATCCGGCTGCTGGGTCCAGTCTGGCCGTTCTGGACCCAATAAGGCAAACATCGAGTACCAAGCAGAGGAAGTGGCCTAGTCAAAGACGGGCCAACACAGAGACAGAGCTGGAGAACGAAAGAAGGCCAGAAGTAGCCATGCTAGTGCTAACGCTAATGCTAAGTCATTCTGCATGTTCTCCTGTTTTCCAGTGTTAGCATTTCAGCTTTTAGCTTCACGTTTCATAGAAGGTACACCTACTCTGTTTAACACCTGGAGTAGGCGGGGCTTCTCTCTCTCTGAGGTTCTGCTGAGGCCCGTTTGGGTCAGACTGGACCGGTCACATTTGATGTTTGTTTGTTCCAGAACCACAGAGCTCAGAGGCGAAGGGAAGAGGAGGATGAAGACAGGGCTGCCCTGACCTCATGACTCCATTTCCCAGAATGCATCAGGGAATCGTGGAATCGTGGAATCGTGGCGACGTCTTGACGTTCTGAAAACTCGTGGTCGCCACCTGGTGGCCACTGCAGGCACAGCAGCTGTGTCCCTTAAAGCAGGGGTTTTTCAAAGTATGAAAGGGTGAGCCCTCCAAGGAGCGCAAAGCCTGCTGCAAATAATGAACCCACACACAAAACACCTTCTAATTGCTTTTATTTTAGAACCATCTCATCTTTTAAAATCACACTTTATCTCAATGAAATTTAGCACATGAACATTTTAAAACATTTCCTCCCATTTTAATGATTTTATCAGGGCCTTTAGGCCCTTTTTTATTCTTTCTAATGATAAGAACAAACCCAAACTCATTTTTCAACCGTTTTCTCAAACAAACATTTCATCTGAGCTTCTGAGTTTAATGTTTGATACCAGCAGTGGTTTCACTTCTTAACAAAAACATTTTGATCAGATCTTTGGAACATCTGGAAATGTTGCACATTTCCTTGAAATTAAAAAATAAATCAAAAACCTAAACAGTTGCAAAATTGTGGAGCTCTTTTTGTGGCTCATCTAAACAATTTATCTGGAGCTAAAAGATCTGCTGCATGAAAGAACGGAGGCAAAGAAAAAACATGTAGCAGCTGTGCGCAGCCTTTCTTTTTCTATTACGGTCCTGAATCATGTGTAACTCAGTTTATTTATGATTTTAACTAAATTGGCAACATTACTGTTCAGCTCACCTTAGTTTTAGTGGGAACAATGTGCTTTTGATGTGCAAACCCGGTTAATGCGGGTTGCACTGTGGATCAGTTTAACCGCAGATCATCTTCAACCTGCAGCCTTCACCAGTATTTGCTTTTTATCATTGCGAGTGCAGAAAACCCGCATTCGCAGAGATAGGGTGAAGTGAAGGGAATGAGCACGTTTACTGAACATTTGTCCATTTTTTTCTCTCACATCAGTAGACAGCAAGCGGATAGCTTCTTCTTCAGTTTATTTTTTCCCTCGCACCGCGCCTCCCCTAAAGTGCTCTGGCGCCCCCTAGGGGAGGCGTGCCTCACACTTTGAAAACCGCCTCCTTAAAGGAACTGACTGAACGCTGGGCAGGAATGGAGCTCCATAGCTTCAGTTTATGCAGCAGCAACATCAGCAGGTCAGAGGTCAGAAGAGAAGCCAGCAGCTGCTTCTACTGGTTCTTCTGGTTTTCCTTATATGCCACTAAGAGGAGACTGGCTTTCAGACCAGGTTCTGGTCCATCTGGAGGACCAGACCCTGATTGCTCCGGATCCTTTAAAACAGGGGTGGGCAGTCCAGGTCCTCGAGGGTCAGCGACCTGCAGCTCTCAGGCGTCTCCCTGGTCCAACAGCTGGATCACCTCCTCAGTGCAGGCCGGTCCTCCAGAGTCCTAATGACCTCATCATTTGACTCAGGTGTGTTGAAGTAGAAACACATCTAGAGGTTGCAGGAAACCTGGAGGCCTGGAGTTTCCCAGCCCTGCTTTAGAGTAACGATCAGAACTTATTGAGATCAGATTAAGCTCAACAGCTCCAGGAGTCATTTTTACTATTTTTTTTTGGGCAATAAAATAGAAACTGCTACCTACAGGTGAGAGTTAGCATTACAACACTAATTGATTTTCCATGATTTTCTAAGAAAAAACAGCAGGAAGTGACGGACATACTGTGATGAAAACTGATTTGATAAATAAAATAACATTTAAAGGTTCATGCGTCCAGAGGGCCGCAATGAGGAGCTACGGTGGTCCGGATCTGGCCCCCGGACCTTGAGTTTGACACTTGTTCTGGATAATAATTTTTATTAATGTAACGGATAGTAAATTATTTAAAGTTGTAAATTATGTAACGTGAATTTTGTAAATAATTTAAAATGAATTTGCAGATTTATGTTTGTTTTGATGAACGCTGCTGGTTGTTTAGTTTGAGTTTAGTTTAAAGGCGTTTTTATTTGTAATGTTTGTTTTGTTTTGTACCTGGTGGGTTTCCGTAGCCAATAGGGGCAGGGCTTACAGAGGCCTTCAGGTGCATCATGGGAAAAAGACAGAAGCCCAGCCTGGTTTGTCTGTTTGCACCTTACAGCTCATTTGTGTTTTAATGTTTGTGTTTTGTTGCCATAGTGATGATGATCTAGATCAAAAAATGAAACACTGAAAGTCGCCTGTGTTAATGAATGAATGAATGAATGAAGAGATGCTGCTGTTAAAGTTCTTATTTTGAAATTAAAGAGACGTTTTGTGTGAAAAGTGAGCCTGGATTCTCTAAAGTTGTTTCTGTTTCATGGTGATTTTAACATGAAACATTCAATATTATTTCACCAACAGTAAACCAATCATGATGTGTCTAAATGACTCCATGATGTTCAAAGTTTTCATGTTTTCCGTTAAAAGAAGGAACCCAGTTTAACGTTCTTCAGCAGAACAGCGTTCCTGTCCCTTTAACTGAGTATATCGGCTCTGTTTGGTCACATTTAATAACTTCATTAATTACAGATTCATCTGCTCAGATTTACTGTCAAATATGGTAAAAGTCAGGTTATTAAAACAAGAATATTCTGGTGTTTTTCTCATTAACTGCATGCTAATTATCTCTCAGCCATCTTGCAGATAAAATTTGTTCTTCAGTTGAACCAGGAGCCACAAACGGCCCGCGGACCGCACTTTGATCACCCGCGGCAGAACCGAGCATGTTTTTCACCGCAGGGGGGCCGGGGGAGGCGTCCGCGCTCCCAGCTGAGCTCCTCTCCGCCGGAAACTCGCTGCTGCCTCAGCCGGCCATCAGCGCGGAGAGTCGGTCCAGATGAATCCGCTCAGGAAGTTCAGAACCGCGGTCCAGATCCGAGTTCGGTTCCGTTTCAAGCCGTCTACTGAATCCGGAAGGACTTCATGATGTAAAAGTTAGAAATGATTCATTTTCAGATAGTGACTTAAAAATCTTCTATGAATTAATAAAAACTAAAAGCTGTAAGGAATTTGAGCCGGAAAGGGGGCGTGGCCTCCGAGGTCAGCCGCAGTTGTTCAGCCAGTCACGTGGTCCTGACGTTCGCTCCGGAGCGACTTCCGGTTACATTTAACAAACGTCAGGTTCCATGAGGTTCCGTCAGGTTCCATCAGTTCCATGAGGTTCCGCCAGGTTCCATCAGTTCCATCAGGTTCCGCCAGGTTCCATCAGTTCCGTCAGGTTCCATCAGTTCCATGAGGTTCCGTCAGGTTCCATCAGTTCCATCAGTTCCGTGAGGTTCCGTCAGGTTCCATCAGTTCCATGAGGTTCCGTCAGGTTCCGTCAGTTCGTCCTTCTTTCTGTCTCCAAACACATTTAATGGAAAAACTCCGAGCTGAAACTTGTATGCAGTTCCAGCTTCTGGCCACCAGGGGGAGCTCACGCTGTTTAGACTGATTCACTTGGCGGTTCGGCTGCAGGACAGGCAGAAGGGTCCGGTTCTCCTCACAACAGGAAGGTTCTGATGAAACAAGGTGATGAAGATGTTTGGGATCACAGGAACCAGAACCGGAACCCAGTTCAGCCAGTTCTGCCTGCCTGATGGTTTCTAAATGAGAACGAGGATTTTGTCTGACAGCAGAGTAAAGTTCTGCTTCTGGTTACTGGAATCCAGTTCCCACATGATTCTGCCCAGTAAAGCTCTGGGAACGGTGGACCTGGGCCTGAGTTCTGGCCCGGTTCTGGTCCAGATGATCGTTTTGCAGAGTTTAGGTTTTAATTCGGGGTCAGGGTCGGAACCTTTGTTCTTGTGTGTTTCCGGACAGCCGTTGGTCTGACGCTACATCCGCTACCAGTTTCCATGGAGACGGTTCTCGGTTCACTTTGCTTCTGAAAGGAAACGACGTGGTTGTGCTAAAAGCCTGTCAGCAAAGTTATGCTAGCTGAAATAGCACGTCAATGCTAATATTTGGCAGCTAATGCTAACGTTAGCATCCACAGTCACATTTTTAAAGAAGTTCCGGTTTATGAAGAATAAAACCAGTAAATCTCAGTTGAATTGAATCTGATTTTGTGGATATTTTCACCAAACTGTGATCAATTATCTTCTGATATCTAAATATGGATCCAGGCTGCTGGCTGACCTTCCCAGCCTTCCCAGCATGCATTGCTGCTGTCCTGAGGAACGCCTTGCCGTCGTTCTGGTAATTAAAGTGGCTTTTTAAGTGTTTTTGCTGAATAGAAGCTAAAAGCTGAGCTGCGTCTCCACCTGCTGCAGCACAAGGACGCTGCCTCTGACTGAAGCTTTTCATCTGCATAATGGACGACCTTCAGCAGGACGACCTTCAGCAGCAAACACACGCTGGAGGTTTGATTCCCTGCTGCCTCTGGGCAAGGCAGTAGGCTGTCACCATGGTGACCACAACCAATGATTCACTTCTAGTTTTCAGCTTTTCACACTTTTCAGATTTTTTCGTTCACATTTTCTTCATTCTTCACTTCTTCTCTCCATCCTTCCTTCCTTTCTTTTCATTCTTCATCTTTAATGTTTCTGATTTTAATTCAGTTTTTTACTTTGTTTTTCCTCCATTTTTCACTTCATCTTCTTCTTTCATTTCATTTTTCATCTTTTAATTTCTACCTTTGAAATCTGATTTTCAGAAACCAAACACACACACACACACACACACACACACACACACACACACACACACACACACACACACACACACACACACTCTCTCTCTCTCTCTGTCTGTCTCTCTCTCTCTCTCTCTCTCTCTCTGTCTCTCTCTGTCTCTGTCTCTCTCTCTGTCTCTCTCTCTCTGTCTCTCTCTGTCTCTCTCTCCGTGCGTATATATATATGCAGTATATATAACGTGTGATGTATAACGTATGTATATATACATGTATATATATATGTGATATATATATACTAATTATATATATATATATATAATATATTTATTAATATATATATATGCATATATACATATATATATGTATATATATATATATATATATATAAGATTTATATATATATATATACGTATACGTATATATATATGATATATATATGTATATACTATATATTTAATATATATACATTGTATATATCATATACGTATATATCATATATATACTTGTATATATGTATTAATATATTAGTATGTATATCGCATTAATACGTATATGCCGGTAATAGCATGACGTATATATGCCGTGTAACAGTATGCGTATATGTAGTAACATATATAAATCTGCTGATATACATTATCTATACCATGTATATAACGTGATCTGTCTCTCACTCTCTGTCTGTCTCTGTCGCTCTCTCTGTCACATCTCTCTCTCTCAGTCTCTCTCTCTCTCTGTCTCTGTCTCTCTCTCTGTCTCTCTCTCTCTCTCTCTGTCTCTCTCTCATATATATCAGTAACCGGAAATCACTTTCCGTTCCTTCTGATGTTATTTCATTTTATTTCCTCTTGTTCGGTTCTCGGCGTCTTTATGCAACAATACCAGAAACAGAAACCGTGGAGGAAACGCGCATTTTGTTGGTGGAGAAACAGGAACTATGTTGAGTTTCTGTCGCCACTCAGTCCGATTATTCAGAGCAGCTTTGGGCTGTTTTTGTTCTAAGTCGCTTGCAGATTTAGTGAGTTGCGCGTTGCGCCTTTTTAGGCTCGTTGTTGAACGTCAAGTTGCTCATTTGGGCTTGGAAATAAGCAGAGACTCATAATAAACCCCAGATTTGTCTGTTATTAGGCAGCTTTAGTCAGACTCTCCCTGTCCATCATTTCCCGGATGATCCGTCTTTGTTAATATTAAGTTAATATATTTGCTCTGAATGACGTCAAACTATCCAGAAAACCGCAAACACGGAGACCAATCTGAACCGCAATAAACGTGAAAACAGCCACGAATGAACGAGTCCGGCATTATAATTATTAATATTTATAGAAATGTCACTAATCTGTGCAGCCATCTGAGCTGTGGAGCTGCAGGGGGCGCTCTGCGCACTGACAGCAAACACAGGGCCGTAGCGCACAACCTGGAGGCCGGGGGCAGGATGGGGGCTTTAAAATCCTTCTTAGATTTAAAATCCTGTAGGACTGTAGGACATAAAAGCACAGATTACTGTTTTTGTACTGTTGAAACCATTAAAAAATGTCCTCTTTAGTTCAACCTTACAAGTGACTTTATGCCAAGTGACGTAAACATCAACCAATCAGGAGCCAACGGGAAAATCCAGCTGCAGTACCACTGTTCCACCACAGAGGGCAGCACTGAGGCCATTTTAGGCTAAAATATTGCAGAATTAAACAAATGTACAAAAAAACATTCAAATCTACACAAAAATTAACAATAAATAACTTATGTAAACAGTTTATCAGAAAAAACGTTGATTTGTGCTTTAGTTATTTTTGTACTTTTACTGAAGTAATTTTATCATAAATACCAAAATCTCTATTTTACAGTTTGTTCTGTCCAATCAGGTCATTTTCACCCTTTGAATGATTGTTCACTTGATCAGTTGTTCACACTTGAGTAAACTTTTTACCAAATAGTTTTTTAGTTTTGCTTGAGTAGAAATATGTTGCAGTATTTCTGCTGTTACTGGAGAACAGGTCGTGAATTCTCCTCCCTTTGGGACGAATTTATACAGTTTATCTGCTATAAGGAAGTGATTTTGTTGCCGCTTCAGAACCGCAGCTCTGGGTTCTGGTGGCTGAACGGATCTTTTCAGGTTGGAAACCCGTTCAGAGAATCTGAGCAGTTAGTCAGGAAATGTCTGCAGAGAGCCAGACTGGTTGTCTGAATATTTTCAGATATGACGGCCTGGAATGTTCTGCAGATCCTCTGAGATCGTCTGCAGCCGACCGACGCCCTCTTCACAGAAACACTGATCTCATCCAGCTGCTTCAGAGGCCACAGCAGATCAAACCTGCAGATTTTCCCGTCTTTCCTGCTGGACGTGAAGCGGAAACGAGGGATTCCAGAGATCCCAGTTTCCTTTGGGAATCCTGGAGTTCGTTTTAATTCACAGTTTCATGTTCAGTCCATCAGAAACACGTCATGGATTCTGAATTTAAAATCCTGCTGGTGACAGAAAACATGATTTATAAAAAAAACACTGGATTTAATCTCAACATTTCTTCTTCTTCTGAAGCTGCATAAAAATAATACAGAGAGAAAAAGGAAGATGTTTTTATAGACACTCAAACTAGATGTTAAAGTTGAGTGAAAAAGTTTTTGAGCAAAACATTTTTCTTATTTTTTATCATTTAAGTATTTAAAATACAACTAATTATTAAATAACCATCAGCTCCAGGCTTCTGATTTTACAACAGAAAATCAATTTTATTAATTTAATTTCAACATGTATTTTAGAGTAAACACTGATTTTCATTGAACTTTGTTAAAAATAAAGCAAAAATACTGAAATATTCCTTTATTGTAATGTCCTGGGAGCTTTTAGCCTCATTCTATAATAGAAAAATTGTTCTGGTATTTCTGCAAATGATTGTTTAGTCATTGATATTTTCATATCATCTTTTATGATCTGAAGGAATCTTTTGATTAATGGAAGTAGATGCGTAAATTTTCCTTCTTCTGGAGTTTTCCACTTTGCTTCTTTGTTTTACTCATTTTATTTGGCAAGTGTTGCGAAAACTTGGCAAATAAAATTGGAAATAACTTGCAGAATTTTGGTCACATGTTGTGGATTTTAATATATCAGATGTAGCAAAAAGTGATTAGTCTAAAGATATATTTTTATTGCAGAATCTGTGCAATGATTAGGATTATTTACTGAGTTTATTGCTCATTTCATCCAATAGATGGCGCCAAATCTCGGTTTATGGCGACATCAGCATTTATTCAGAAACTTTAGCAGTAATTCAGGTGAACTGGTTGTTTATGTGAGAGCATCTGAGGTCTGATTTATTGATTATTGATCGTAATCTGCTCAGTACTCGGAGCTGGAGCTGGCCATCAACACCATGGTGACGGAGTTCCACCGGGCGGCGGATGACGGCCCCACCATGAGCCCCACGCAGCTCCACGCGTTCATCTCCACGCAGATGCCGCTCCTCGCCAAGGTACCGATGACGTCACGCAGCATCGTCCAATCACAGCATTTATGGATACATTTCCATGATTTTTCTTTAATTTCAAACATGTTAATCCATGAAGTTTTCTGGCTGTGAATCTGCAGACAAACGAACAGTTTGAACATTTCTTTCAGAAAGTCCCGCCTGTTACTGATCTGATCCAAACAGTAACTCATCATCATCAGACGTTTTCCCCCAGGCTTTAAAAACAGCAGTTATTAAACCTCTGCTAAAAAAGAACAATCTGGACAAATCACTACTGCAGAATTACAGCCTGACCTCTGACCTCTGACCTCCCATTCATCAGCAAAGTCATTGAAAAAACTGTGTAAACAATTAAATAGTTTCCTCATGATGACCAACTGCTTTGACTCTTTCCAATCTGGTTTCCATGGTTACCACAGCACGGAGACTGGCCTAGTCAAAGTATTCAATGACAACCATATAAATACGGACTGTGGGAGAAGCACAGAGCTGGTTCTGGTTCTGGTTCTGGTTCTGTTGGACCTCCGTGCAGCTTTTGACATATTACTGAATCGACTGCAGAGTTGGGTCGGACTCTCCGGTTCGGTGCTCAAATGGTTTGAATCTTACATAAAGAACAGGAATTACTTTGTTTCAATTGGAAACTTCTCATCAAAGAGGTCAAAGGTCACATGTGGGGTACCCCAAGGTTCAATCCTAGGACCCCTCTCATTCAATATTTATATTCTCCCACTAGCTCAGGTTATAACAGGAAATAATATTAGCTACCATAACTATGCTGATGACACACAGCTCTACATTATGATGTCACCAGGTGACCTTTGACCCCATCCAATCACTGAATAAATGCTTAGAACAGATAAATGTGTGGATGAGACAAAACTTTCTCCAATTGAACAAAAACAAAACCGAAGTGATTCTTTTTGGACCTAAAGAGGAACAATCTAGAGCTATAGATCTAGAGCTATAGATCTAGAGCTATAGATCTAGAGCACAGGTGTCAAACTCCAGTCCTCAAGGGCCGCTGTCCTGCAACTTTTAGATGAGCCTCTGCTGCACCACCTGAATATTAGCAAGGCGTTGGAGACCTGATCAAGGAGGAGGTAATTAAGCCATTTCATTCCAGGGTTTTGTACCTGTGGGACATTTAAAAACTGCAGGACAGCAACCCTGGAGGACTGGAGTTTGACACCCCTGATCTAGAGCTACAGATCTAGAGAAACTCATCCATGCGTTTATCTTTAGTCGCATTGATTATTGTAACAGCGTCTTCACAGGCCTGTCCAACAAATCAATCAAACAGCTGCTGCAGCTGATCCAAAACGCTGCTGCAGCTGATCCAGAAGCTGCTGCAGCTGATCCAGAAGCTGCTGCAGCTGATCCAGAAGCTGCTGCAGCTGATCCAGAAGCTGCTGCTCATGTTCTCACTAGAACCAGGAAGATAGAGACATAACTCCAGTTTAAAGTCCCTCCACTGGCTCCCTGTAGCTCAAAGAATAGACTTTAAAATACTGTTAGTTTATAAATCACTGAACGGTTTATCACCACAATACATTAAAGATCTGCTGCTGTTGTATCAACCTGCCAGACTCTCAGGTTCTGGTTCTGGTTCTGCTCTGTATCCCCCGAACCAGAACCAAAAGAGGAGAAGCAGCTTTCAGCATCTATGCACCAAACATCTGGAACAAACTTCCAGAAAACTGTAAAGCAGCAGAAACCCTGACTTCCTTTAAATCTAGACTAAAAACCAGCTGATTAGTTTGATTGGAAATGTAACATGGATCAATGTATTGATTATTCTATGACTTTGTGTTTTGTGTTTATGAAGTAAAGCACTTTGAAATGCCTTGCTGCTGAAATGTGCTGTACAAATAAAAACTGATTGATTTATTGATTGATTGATCAGTTCGTCCTGCTGCCTGCAGGGGGCGCTGCAGCTCTTCACTGCCTGGATCTGAATTCTTGGGATGTTTCTGCGTCCGGCATCACTTCCGCTCTGAGTGTTTCCAGATGTGCATTCTGACTTCCTGCTTCCTGTGTGCAGGCGGCGCAGGGCGAGGACGGACTGGACCCGGTTCTGAAACAGATGGGAGTCCAGAAGGACCAGAACATCTCCTTCGATCACTTCTGGACGCTGATTCGCCACCTGGCGGCGCAGCAGTTCAGCGGCGCACACAAAGAGAAGAGCGACAAGTTCATCTGCTCGCTGCAGTGACACGACGCAGCCTGACCAGAGGGGGCGCTGCAGGACCGCAGGCGCACATAGAAACGATGTAGAAAAAGCTACAGCAGTTCAGTTGTTTGTGTTTCCATTTTAAAGGCATGACGAAAGAACAAAATCAAAAGCACAGATTGTTTCTTCATTTGGTTTACTGAGAATGTATGGAGGACCAATGATGATATTTAGTCACTTAAATCAAAGAAATCCCACATTCTTGCCAGAAACTCGTGAATATTTCATCTAGACTTGATTATCAGTTATTTTCTGTGCAGCATTCCTCAATAAACCTTAAAACTGATCATCTACATCTTATTCTGAAATGAAAAAATAAGTACTGATAATTAAAAATCCACAAAAATTACATAAAAGACATCAATTTAACAGACTCAGCAATTGTAATTTTTTGTTTTTGTTTTTACAAATTATTGATAAAAAAATGCTGAATGATCAGTCAGCTGAATATATGGAAGAACAAATGGGACGGATTAGAAAACCACAAACCTTCATTAACCTTCATTAAAATGATTATCAACCAATAATAGATTAATCTATATGTATGGCTCATTGTTCCTTAGTTGACTTTGTTAAAATAAATTGACTTTTGAAAAACGTATTCATATCAACAAGTAATAGTCATTATAACCTGTAAATGAAATAAATTACAAAAATGTATTAGCATAAAATAGTTATGAAATTGTGAAATATATTTTCATTCTGTATAATTTTACACCAAACAGTTTTATTTTACTACAAGTCATACTATTATTAATATTTTAGTCATGTTTGACCCTCCGTACGCCGACTGAATAATAAATTAATTTTATAGCAGAACAGAATTAGACAAATTTTATGCTTTTTAAAAAACTAAATTAAAATGTGACGCATTTATATTGTTTTATGTAATCCTGTATTTTTATTGTTTCTTAGTTAATCTGTTTATTGGCACTTATGGGAGCCTAGAAAGGGTTTTATGTCTATTTTTATTGTGTATTTCTCTATTGTAGTCAATCAACCAATGTGGACTCCGTCTGTCTGACTTTATCATTATAAGATACATTTATACTCAGGTTTGTTGCCACTAATCTTCATAATCTAGATTTAACCGATAAAATGAGCAATAATCTGTTTTTAGAGTTTCTCTTCCGGCTGATCGAACCTTTTAGATTTATTCATTTATTTATGCATTTATTCATCTAAAACTGTGACGATGTTTTATTAATATTGTTATATTCCGTATGTTGTCCTTAATCTGAAGATTAAAGGATTATTAATCTGATTTGTGTCTGAGTCGTGTTTTTACTCTCATACAGGATGATAATGTGGTAACTCAGTGTTTCTTAATGTAAGATGCTTCAACAGTGAACAAAATGAAAAGTTTGAATTTTTTAACCTGCTTTAATGAAAGATTTGCTTACATATTTCAACAAATGATGCCAAAAATCACAAAGTACTTATCCTATGAATGTTATCATTGCTAATATTATCGTTAATAGCAAACCGGTGACTTGCAGAGAGTTGCACCACAGACCAACAGAAGAAGCAGCAACTAATTAGTGGTCGTGTTAAACTCAGTGGCATGTTTCCGCCTCGCAGGCAGGGGGCGCTGTTTCCTCCTGCTGCCGGTGGAAGACCTTCCCGTCAGGTTGAATCCTCCAGCTGAGCTTCACCTCCTCTGCCACGCCCTGCTGCTCCATCGTCTGCCTCAGCTGGAAGGAAACAGTTTCACAAACAGGAGGAAAATAAACCACAGAATCACTGAACTTTATGAAAACATTCCACATTTTCTGAGTTTTAAAATCAGAGATGATTTTTCCCTCAGAAACAGGAAGGTTAATAACTCAGTGCTGTTCAAAGTAAGAGCCACCAGGGGGCGCAGCGGGGCCTCAGAAAGTTAGAGGAGAAAAAAAGGCCAAAATAATAAATTAAATCTTAAATGTTTCCTCGGAATTTTTTGTTTTCTTTTGTCAGTTATTAAAAAAATAAAATATAAGTTAAAATAATTGTTTTAGATGTTCTTCCTGATTGCCAATCAAGTTCATTGAGCTGCTTTGATCTGGTTAACAGGCCTGTCGCTATAACGCTTTTCACTGGATCATAAATTGTCCCAGAAGTTACTCTGATAATAAATGATAATATTGTTTTTAATACTATTTTCCAGCAATAAAATTAAAGAACAGATTCTCAATCATTAATAAACTTTAAATTTTAACAAATATTTAACCTGGAACTGGAATAAATAAAGTAAATTATGAAAACTGTCCTTCAAAAAAAAAAAAGAAGCTTTTTGAGGCAAAAACACTTTTATCATCCAGAGAGAAAAAAATAAATCATGTTATTTATTGAGTTGTTTTAACTGATCATGCAATAAACTAGTCTACTGCGAATTGTAACAAACATTTTAATTAATATAAAGTATTACATATTTCTTTTCAAAAGAGAGGTTGTGATGAAACAGAGTCAGATCTCAGATCAATGGATAAATGCTGCCTAATTATTGAAGAGTGAATGGAAACACTGTAAAAGTTGACATTTCCTTCAGAACCGTTTGTGAACTCCTGACCTGCTGCAGGATGGATTCTTGCACGGCGGCGGCGTTCAGGTCTGCAGATCCGGCCTCCAGGCGAATCTTCAGCATCCTGGTCGCTGATGGAACCACGTCTGCAGAGAAACGCAGGAACCCGATCAGCCCTGCAGGCGGATCCTGCAGAGCCGCTGGGGAAACTCACCGGCGCTGCAGAGGAAGCTGAAGCTGTCGCTGCAGGACTGCTGGAACCAGCTGCCGCTGGAGGAGTCCATCGTCACACAGTTGGTCTGCTGTGTAGTGGCCTGGCTGGCCCAGGGCCGGTAGGAGGCGACGCTGCCGTCGGACCACACCCAGTCGGACCGGTGCAGACCGATCCAGGCCACCGCAGGGGGGCTCCAGCTGAAGGTCTGGTAGCTGAAAGTGGAGTCAGGCAGGAGGAAGGTCATCCTGTAGTTCTTGTCGAGGTCTTTGATGGTGGTCAGGTCTGTGTGTGTTTCCCTGCAGTAAGCCTGAGCATCAAACCAGCTCATCTTCTGCTTCACCAGGACGTTACTGTCAGAGGAACCTGGAACCAGCAGCACAAAGAAAACCAAACGCTTTTTTATTTCTTTCATTTAGGAGCATTTACCCAAATACTTGTACTGCAGTAAAAGTAAAATGTTTGGTTCAAACATGTTTGTTTTTCATTCAGTGAAGAATCCAACAATTTTACTCAAATTACAGGAGAAGTAAATGTAACTAGTTACCACCCAACTCTGCTAGTCAGTATTTCATTCAGTCATAGCGACAAGTTCAGACGATCATAGGAGGAAATGAGGCGAGACTGAAATGATTCCTTCATAAAGTTCAAATCACAACAGAAAGAAAACTTTAAACCTCCTGATAAAATGTTGTTTTCATGAAAGGGATCCAGGATCAACTACAATATTCACTTTATATGAGAAATATTTATGTCAGATGTAAAAAATGCCATCAGCTGTTTAGTTTTTATCAAACATTTTCACACTGACGTCACCATGTTGATTATGCTGCAATGCATGCTGGGTAGATGGTGTAAGCTGGGCTCCACTGTTCTACCGTCCAGCCAGCTGCAGTTACTGGCTCTTCATATGAGGGGAACGAAGAAGAGCAGGAACAAACGGAGGAAGAGGAGGGACTCAGCAAGAGAAGCTGCAGTTTGTGCTGCTGCTGCTGGGAAATGCTAAACTATAGTTAGCATGTGGATCAAATCATTGCCTCAAATATATTACAGTAAGGTGCTACAAGAACTTAAAGACAGACATTCATTACCTTCCAATTTGTTCTGATTTCACCTTAGCACATGCTAATGTTTTTAGCTCTAATACGAGCTAAATGCATGCTAATGTTTTTAGCTCTAGTACAAGCTCTAATACAAGCTAAACACATGCTAATGCATTTAGCTCTAAGATGAGCTAAATGCATGCTAGTGGTTTAGCTGTTTAATACAGCTAAACCACTAGCTGGAAACAGATAAATCTGTTTATCTCAAGATTTACTGCTTGAGATAAACAGTAAATCTCAAGCTGATTTGTTTTGCTCGTTTTTCTCAGATTTCTTGTGTGAAAACTCATTTTGTGGACTGACCTCGTCCAGCTGATCGACGTTTACAGTTTGTGTTTTGATTTGATTCTTTTTCATTTATTTCTTTGTTTCTGTTGTGTTTTTAGTTTTCAGTCCAGAATAACCGACCCAGCATGCTTTGCACAAGTGAAAAAATGGCGACTTCTGTAGGTGGAAAATTAGACAAAGTTATTAAGTTTTTGAAGTTTTAATGAAGTTTTATGTATCATAATCAACCTTTAGGTAAATAGAAGAATTAAAGCACATTCAGGGCAAAATGTCAACATCCAAGTGACTCTTCATGTGATTTCGGTGAACTGAGATTTAAAATGATCATCCAGACTCTCCAGAACGATAAACTGATGGTTTCACAGGAACCAGATCAGAATAAATTTTCATCAGAACTCACCATCATAACATAAAAACTCGTTCAGGTCTCCACAGTCCTTGGCGGACCAGAACCCGGATTTGCTGAGCAACGTGCATTTCCGGTCCTGCGGCTCGTTGAAGGCCCACATGGTGAACAAGGAGCTGCTGCCGGGTGAGGGCTGGTTCTCATCCCGGGACCACTTCCAGGTGCCGTTAAAGAGTCCGATCCAGACCCGGGACGTCCCCGCCGCCTGCCGGGCCTCGGTGCCGTTGGCGGCGTTCAGGATGGAGGCCAGGTCGGAGAACTTCTCCCGGCAGAAGGTCTGGGCCTCGGTCCAGTTCTTCACCTGGTCGACGTAGCGGAACTGCCGGACGGTTTGATCCGACTGGAGGTCAGAGACGGCCAGGAGGCCTGAGGGAGGAAGGTGGAGACTACAGCAACCGGCAACCAGCAACCAGCAACCTGCAACCAGGAACCAGCAACCGGCAACCGGCAACCAGCAACCAGCAACCGGCAACCGGCAACTAGCAACCGGCAAATTCAGGAGAAACTGAACAGAACCAGGATCGGTTAAGACAGATCGGTTCGGTTCGGATCGGTTTGGATCAGTTTGGATCGGTTTGGATCGGTTTGGATCGGTTCAGTTCGGTTCGGTTCGGATCGGATCGGATCGGATCGGATCGGGGGTTCATGGTGGGAACGTTGACACGTTTATTCAGGTGAATTTAACTCAGCAGCTTTTGAAAGTTTCTGTTTCTCCTCCACTATGAATCTGACTGGAAATGGATGAGAAGCTGCTTCTCTTCTCTTTTAGTTTCTGCTAATAAATGATCTGATTGGACCTAAACCTAAAACAGCATCTCTATGCTAGACATTAGCAGCTGATAAAGTCCGACCAGCCTGATCAGAACCTGATCAGAACCAGATCAGAACCAGATCAGAACCTGATCAGAACCTGATCAGAACCAGATCAGAGCCTGATCAGAACCCATATGGGTCCAAAAACACTGAAATCAGGTTCTGATGCAGATTAACAGATGAGAGAAACTGAAATAATCTGTATATTTTTGATCTGCAGCAGGAAAAATAAACAACCATTTTTCTTCTTTTGTTTTTGTCCAAAAGTCTCAAGAGAGATAAACATAAGGAAGACAAAAAGTGACAATAATTATAGAAACAAATAAAAGGTTTAATCAATGAACCAGATATTGCGTCAGAAAAGAATTCCTCAACTTATTTGATGTATCATAAATTGATCAGTTTTTAATTCATATGCAGAAAGTTTAATGTCTGTCAATATTAATAGAAAATATGGATGATAAAATGACAGACCTGCGATCATCAGGAGGAAGAGTCCAGAGTTCATCATGACGGAGAGCTGCTCATGGAAAATCTGACAAATATTGACAAATAAAACTGAACTGTTATTTTCATATGAAAATTAACATCGTTTCATATTTACTGTTCAATAACAAACATTTGTAAACATGTATGACAATAAACTCAAATGAATAAAATCCAAAAACACACAAACCTGAACAAGGAGAGTTTAGGTCTGGAAGACTGAAGCGTCGAAACGATCCGTCCTGAAATCGTCCCCCGTCTGTCCAGTCCGCCTGTCCAGTCCGCCTGTCCAGTCCGCCTGTCCAGTCCGTCTGTCCAGTCCGTCTGTCCAGTCCGTCCTCGTTAATCTGACATGTTTATGTAAAAACAGACATTAATCAGAAACCATTTGGTTAAGAGACGCTGACCGTCGATCCTGGATGCAAAGACAGAAAATACTAACGATTCATTCAAATTCAGCCAAGAGACAAAGACCTGAGGAACCAGCAGGAACCAGCAGGAACCAACAGGAACCAGCAGGAACCAGCAGGAACCAGCAGGAACCAACAGGAACCAACAGGAACCAGCAGGAACCAGCAGGAACCAACAGGAACCAGCAGGAACCAGCAGGAACCAGCAGGAACCAGCAGGAACCAACAGGAACCACAGGAACCAGCAGGAACCAGCAGGAACCAACAGGAACCACAGGAACCAACAGGAACCAGCAGGAACCAGCAGGAACCAGCGGGAACCAGCAGGAACTATCAGGAACCAGCAGGAACCAGCAGGAACCAACAGGAACCAAATGATGAATGAAAGTTCCTGGTCCTTAAAGCAGACGATCTGATTTTCTTTTCTATGTTTGGATGAGATTTTGTGCTGAACGAGTTCAATTTGAATCGTATTTTTTTCCTCCATTATTTGTTCAAACGTCTCGTTGTTCTTCAGCCTCCGCAGCGTTTTTGCATAAGGTTTTGCGTTTGCATGCGAACAGTAGCAGCGATCTGCACCAGCAGCAACAACTCATTTGCTTAATGTTGCAAATTACTGAGGAAAACCTGCAGCAACATTTTAGATTTAAATCACAGACACAACTTAGAGAAATCCACATTTTCTGCAGCTTCCTGTATTGTAGCCCCGACCTGTAAAAGAAGCCGTTGATATTTTTCTTTAATGTCTAGAGTCACGTCACTAGTCCCATGCAGTTCCTACGCTCTGGGCCTCAGACATAAACCTTCTCTTTTGTCTCTCGCTGTTTAGATTTTGTTTCACCCTCTTTTTGAAATGATATCTCAACTTGTCTGATATTTAGAGTCAAAGTTCAGGAAGTATTTGAGATGCTAACTGGCCGATCCAGGGTGTAAAACGACACCATGTTGCTATGGTTACGCATTGTTACGGCCTTGCAGCTGCTCAGCATCCAGAACCAGAGAGAAAAAAGAAACGATTCAACCGAGAAGTTCCCCAACATGCAACATTTTCTTCTTTCCTTTTTCTCACAAGAAATAAAACAAAGTGAATTAAAACTGAACCTTTATTCCAGCTGACCAGGCAGGAAACTTTAAGCTCTGTTTCTTTGGATCAGAACTTTTCAACTTCCTTCCTTTAATAATGAGACGAGGTTCTTGCTTTTCAGTAAAAACATTTTTTCTGTTTGGTCTGAAGTGACATATCCTGTGTTTAAGTGTTTTAAGGATTTGAGATGTTTTCAAACAGGAGGATCATACACAAAACCTGAAAAGTGTGGCATGCATCTTATTCAGTCCCTTTGAGTCAAATAACATGGAATAATAAACCAAATCTCCTGGCCTCAGTTATTCATTCAGACAATATTTAACTGAAATGTGTTTTCAGAGCCGCTGCAGTACTGCTGTTATCATGTGTTAACTTCAAACCCCCAAAATGTAGGAATTTTGAGTTCTATGAGCGCCATATTAATTTAACTATTTCAAAGAAACATCAGCTGATAAACTTTGCAGTAAACAAGTTTGAAGATTTCCACTGGTTTCAGCTGTCTAGTTGTCAACATAACATATTGATATGCAACATATAGGGATGCAGTGGTTTGCAACCGATTGTCAACACTGTGACAACTACATAAGATCATGAGAAAGTATTCATTTTGAAGAAAAAGTGATGAGGGAACCAGGTCAGCTATGCTAGCTTGACTTTGACATCCTCAACATGCAGATTCTGTTTTGGTTCAGTTACAACAAAAAAGGTGATCAGCAGAGTAATGTTTAATTTTTTGTTAAGGTTTTATTGGCTCTAGTGGCCTTTATTTAATATTGATTTGACAGTAAAGTGGGTAATGAGAGAATGGGAAGACAAGGGGCAAAGGTCACCAGGCCGGGAATTGAACCTGTGACCGCCGAGTCGGGCACTAAGGCGTCCTTATGTGGGTCATCCCTGTGCCACCACAGCACCCCAGTAGAGTTGGTGTTTAAATGAGCTAATCTAAGCTAATCTAGCGCTGCTGTTACATTTAGCTACTGCTGCAGATCACATCAATCACTGATCAATAATCACAACATAAACATCAAGTCTAAACATCTAAAACTGTAATGAACTGAATGGTCTGTTCTTTGTGTGGAAATGTTTGAGTGTTTTTGGATCTGAATCTTGATTCTTTACTGCCATTGTTGATAGTCGGTTGCTATGACAACAGGTCTGTGTGCAGCGTAGCCGACAGAGAGCGAGAAAAAAGAATACGAGTGATTTTGAGTTGTTCTTCAATGGGGTTTTTTTTATGTTCCCTAAATCAATAAGAGCCACACGCCCAGGTTTCATCTAGTTAACTGGATTGTTCTACTGCTAATCAGTCGCTTAACTTGCATGTGCCTGGGGCCGGCTCTGGCAGGAAGTCGTGTGAATATGATGAAATGATTGTTGTTCTTCTTGCATGAAAAATAAATAAAAGTGAAAAACTGCTTCCTGGCTTTTGGCTGCTCACATTTCTGACATTTTAGGTTATTTTAAGGAAATCAAAATGTCATTTTTTCCTAGGAATTTGAAACTCAACGTGTTTTAAGAAAGACTTGGAAAAAATCTTTTAAACTGCAATAATCTGTAACTCAATGTGAGGAAATTCTTCAGACTTCAGATTTTTGGTTTTCTAGTTTCTCTCAGATCTTTTGGTTCATTTCTCATGTTTGCACAACTGGAGCATTTTTTCACACAAGTAATACAAACTTAACATCTAATAGTAATTGTGTATGGAGCTATAACCGACTCATAATTCACAAATGCACAGAATGAGATTCACACGCGTGAATCTTGATTTACCAGCCGTTTCTGGCCTCAGAGTTTTGCTGATTTTGTGTGTGAATTTTCAGACTCACCTCAATCCACAAACATGTTTTTAATAAATGCTTCCTTGTTTCAGCCAATCACATCAACCCATTCTGGCAGCGCTGTCGCCATGACGACACACTGAGTTTAGACCTCAGCCTGGCTTCTGGAGCGACGCCGTTAACTATTTATCTTCAATCTGAATAACGTAAAAACAAACTTTTGCCTTAATTAGAAATTAAAAGAGATCAGATCAACTGAACATGATGTTTCTGTTTTTATTAAATAAAGCAGCCCAAGATAAAAACTTAAAAATATAGTTTATTTCCAGTGTTTTATAAAGTACTGAAATCTCGGAGTCCAGTAAAAGTTTAGGTTTCTCTCCAAAATATGACTTTGGTCAAAGTAAAAGTCACTGATTGAAATGTTACTTGAGTTAAAGTATTAAAGTATCTGAAATACAGTTTGAATGACATTTTTTATATTTTGGTAAACTTGTTAAATACACTTAAAATAATGTAAACAACCAAGTGCAGGCAAAATGAAACCTCCTAATAGATAAACCTGCAGCATCATTTAGTTAAGAAAATTAAGAGCTTTACCTAAACCACAAGTTAGCATAACTGTAGAGAAAGTTAACCTTTAGAGACATACGAAAATAGCT